>CM065656.1:8373168-8810817 GCA_033220385.1 Triplophysa yarkandensis | reverse complement strand
CAAATTTGAGAATATGGGTAAAAACAATAAAAGATTCATAAACAATCATAAAAGAGTATTAAGCATTTATGCTTAAGATATTATAGACTCAGTTTTGTTATGAACTGTTGTGGATAAACTCTGTCAGAATGTCTTGTAATGTAAATATTGATGGTTCTATAATGAGAGAATGCAACATTCATTTGCTTTAGAAATGAACCTTTATTCTTCAAAATATCTAATTTTGTGTTCAACAGAACAATTATTATGAAGAAATGTATTCTGTTATGGTATTCAATGGGGTCAGAGTACTGTAACTATTACAAGCATTCCTTCACATATCATTTTCTCTATTAGAACAAACATTTAGACATATGAAAAAAGTCAAATGTTAAAACTCAAAAATGTTTACAAAATTTTCATCAATGTATTTCATCCAAATGATTTGGATTTGTCTTAATTTTTGAAATATTGAAGGCACAATGTTTAGATTAGTGATGTGTATTTCATGTTAGTTTTAATTTAAGTATAAAATGAGCAAGGATGTCAAAACATCATATAAAAAGAGAAATTCTTCTATTATTATATTAATTGAGATCCGGGTTGGTCCATGGTCCCCAACCTTAAAGCATTACACTTTTACTAAAGCAAATGTAGTTTAGCAGTGTTTTCGTCAAATTCACAAAGTCTGCTATAGATGCTCTTTCACACTTCTTTGCTTTTTTATTCAGTCTAAAGACAAGATGATGCGTGGATCAAGAAGAGGTTGTGTGCGGCTCAGGGTAAGAAACATTTTCTTTATATAAAGAAGAATTACTCTTTCTTGCTGTCTGTCATTTTGGTGGTTTAGATCATATGTGCTGGTATGCCTTTCTCTGATCCCATTCGTATTCATTTGGCTGTTAAGTTGTATGAGTCTTTTTTGTTATGGATTGCAAACCGTTAACCAAGATCAGAGTCTGTCCATGGATTCTATTCCTTTTAAAGATCATTGCACCTCATATAATCGAAAAAGCCAAATTCAGTCTTGCATTTTTTAAATACTAGCAGTCCTACCACCAAACTTTTAACAAGTTATGACGTTAACATTTTACATTTATTATAATAATCTATGTATTAATTTCATTTATTTTACTATATGAAAACAAACCTATTAAATACAATGCTGAAAGCTCTTCACCACCAGATGGCACAATTGACATTATATTTCAGTTTTACACACAGAGGAGAGTTATGAAATATGTACATTTAATCCAAAGGAGGGTTTTAAATTGTCATTAAGCTTCTTTGCTAAATTTCAAGAAGAAATAGAAATAAAAATAGTTTTAACATGCAGAGAGGGCACACACATAAGAGTTTGTGATGATTTCCTGGAAGTTCTTTTTTGCAAGAAATGAAATGCTAAGCTTAGCTTTGCTTGATTTGTGGTTAAGATGTTTTTTATATTTATATATACCAGCTTTTCTTTACTTTGTGGTTAAAGCATGGTGGCTAGCAACACCAAAATCCTGGCTCCAATCTAGGGAGTGCACATACTTAGAAATTAATGTAAAGCATAATGATGCATTTAGCTTTTAAATTTGTAATGCAAAATTTAATTGAACCCCATTAAATAAAATGTACACTTGATTCCTGACATTGCCCAAGCTCAAACTATTAGCTTATAATTAAGGTAGAGGTTCATTAGCTAAATGCAATCCTCTGATGTAGTCTGATTGGCCTGTTGGTCTGTTCCCTCAATAAACAGTAAAAGTGTTGCTTAGTTCATCCTTATTTAAAGTCAAGGCTGCGATTTCCTTTATAGATCATAGCACTTTAAATTTTCCACTCAGTAATTGAGTCCAGTTATACCCGATGCTAAAAAGCTATCCCAGACCTGTACATATCGTGCTTGTTACTGAATTGTATTTCACATGCAGGGATTAGTGTCTGTGAAACACAATTTGTTGGACTTATCATTAAAATGAAATATATTTTATTTGGAAAAAGTAAAAAAAAAAACTCTTAATAAAAAGCTAGAGTCATAAAGTTTTAATTACATTGTAACCGTGAATTTCTTAATTTTAGTACTGACTGATGGGTTCTATGAGTTGGGGATATGCAATAAATCTATTTCTATTTTGGCTTCCCAAAATGTAAAAAAAGGCCTGAATAATCAAGTTCAAACTTTTTCATAAAAAGTGTTTCTTTTAAACTAAACTAAACTATATTGTTATCTTGTTTTTATTTGGTTATTGTGTGAAATTTCTTATCTATTAATTAGACTTTCATTCAAAATGTAATCATGGTAAAGGTATTGGGACTCTCCATTGTGGTAAAAATGTGTAGGTTTTAAATTGGTGTTTTACTAGTGTCTTATAACACATACATACTGCTGAATTGTATCTACTGCTCGCTCTAGCCCGTTGTCATAGTTCAAAATCTCCCTTGCCTCACTTTCCATTTTCTCCTCCCTTCTCCACCCCATACTACTCTCCTCTGCTGTCTCTCTCCTCTCTCTCTCTCTCTCTCTTCTCTCTCTCGTTCTCTCTCTTCGTCTCTCTCTCTCTCGTCCTCTCTCTCTCTCTCTCTCTCTCTCTCTCTCCTCTATCGTCTCTCTCCCCCCTCTCACTCCCGCCCCCCCTCTTTCTCTCTCTCTCCCTCTCTCTCCTCTCTCTCTCTCTCCTCTCTCTCTTCTCTCTCTCTCTCTCTCGTCTCTCTCTCTCTCTCTCTCTCTCTCTCCCTCTCCCTCTCCCTCTCCCTCCCTCTCTATCTCTCTCTCCCCCCTCTCACTCCCCCCCTCTCTTCTCTCTCTCTCTCTCTCTCTCTCTCTCTCTCTCTCTCTCTCTCTCTCTCTCCCCTCCCTCCCCTCTCTCTCTCTCTCTCTCTCTCTGTCTCTCTCTCTCTCTCTCTCTCTCTCTCTCTTTCTCTTTTCTCATGTGGGAGGGAGTGGGCCAGATGAGCAGAGAGAGCTAGCGAATGACGTGTCCCTGAGTCTGAATGGTTTTGCTTGCGATTCTCTTTCACAGGGTGCTGTGATTGGAATCGATGATGAGGACGACAGCACGTTCACCATTACTGTGGATCAGAAGACTTTCCATTTTCAGGGTGAGCTCTCTTGTTTGGTTTTTCGTTCATCTGGGCTTATGTGTTCACCTCCACCTCCACTCTCATTTTTATGCTCTTTAATCACAGTTTATAGTGTGACCATCAGCCAGCCGGCTGCTCACATGTTCCCGGTCTCTCTCTGCTGCCTCTCTCTCTCTCTCTCTCTCTCACACCCCCTCTCTCTCTCCCTCTCTCCCCCTCTCTCTCTCATTCTCTCTCTCCCTCATCCCCCCCCCCCCCTCTCTCTCTCTCTCTCTCTCTCTCTCTCTCTCTCTCTCTCTCTCTCTCTCTCTCTCTCTCTCTCTCTCACTCAGTTTCCCTCATGCTCATTTTCACTTTGATTTGTAAGAGGATAATGTCATTGGTAACCAGACGTCTATTGCTAACAGTCCACACACACACACGCTTGCAGATTTCATGCATTAGGCCTGATGTGTTTGTCCAGCTTATCTACATGTTTAGCTGCGATTGCTGACCGGGACAAGCGTGCGGATTTTGCAGCACAAATCAAGATCATGGATTCTTTTCCTATCTGAGATCTAGGCTTCGTATTGAATGCAGCAGCGATGCATTGAATTACCTCTGGGAATTTAAGTTCGAAAACAGATAGCAGAACGGGAAGAAGAACCAACCGGACAGTCTCTCATCTCCAAGCGCTGTAACGAAAGTCTGCTCATCTCCAGGTTTTTGTCTCTAGCCTCCACCTTTTTTCACTGGCTCATCTATCCTCCTCCACCCCCCTGGCATCCGCCCTGCCGGGGGTCCGTTCACTCTCCTCATGCCCTCACCCACTGCTATGTTCCGACACTGTATGCTGTGGCTTTACAGTAAGAAGGGTAAGGTCACGCTCAAATGGGGCTTGCCTGGTGACTTCATCTGCTGAAAACAGTTTTGTTTTACTCTTACTTCATTTCACAAATAGTGTTTATAGAGATCCATTGGTTTGTTTCAATTTGGCAATCTTAACTATATAGTAGACTGTTTTTGTAGCGTCTAAGTTTTACGTTTTAAAAACAAAACGTGTCCCTTCAAGACTTGCCTTTATCGAAAGCTTTTCTCTGTTTGTCTATCTTTGCTCTCATCTGTAACATACATTGCTCACCTCTTTTTAGTTTTATCGTTGTTAAATATTTCACCATTGTTGCGGTGTGCCAATCGAATGTCTTCTTCAAAGAATTGAAAGCATAACCTAGCATGCCGTGTCATATTTCCCACTATGTGTGTGTATGCCTGTTTAAGCAGGCAAGACCGTATAGCTCGGGTCTGAATCATCTTCTCATACCATCCACCTCTCTAAATCCTCAGGGACTCATTCCATCATTTCTCACGTCTCTTTTTGCAGCAGAAGTCATTCACCCTATAGTGAAAATGTCTCTGCGTTTGCTGACCTCAATGGACCGATATGTTCCGTAAAAGCAGCAGACATTGTACTTATACAATGTGCTTATGGAACACAAATTGGAGCGTAAGGTGCAGTGGGTACAACTGACATGATTTTTATAGTCTCATTCCCGGATGGCCTGCCCAATGGCCCCTCATGAAGCATCTGATGGATATTGTGTTCAAAAATAGCAAATAGCTGATCTGATTGGCCGCTCTGTAAGCAATGTCCTATGGTGCCCGGGCTTCAAGAATTTGATAAATTAATAAGGTTTCAAGGCTACAATGCCTTTAAAGGCCTTTAACATCACTTAGGGAAAGTGATTAAACTGCAGTGTGTTCTAGATGCTCTGAAAATTTTAAAGCCATAGTTCAACCAGAAATGAAAAATCTTTTTTTATTTACTCAAAGTCTTTTCAAACCTGTATGACTTCTCTTCTGCGGTAGATAAAATATTTTGAAGAGTGATGGTAGGCAAACAACAGCAGAACCCATTGAGTTGTATTGGTTTTGTGTCTATACAATAGAAGTGCATGTGTATATTTTTTATAAAAAATATCCTCTTGGTGAAGGGTAACAATACGTAATATTCTTCTATTTATACCTCTAAAGGATTTGGAATCTTACCAAAAATCTCAGATTTCAACAGCTTGACACTGATGGTAAATTGCGCATACCAACTGAAACTACAGTCTTTTCCACTCTCAAAGGAAGATAAAAGCTATTGATTATTAACTTTAACAGCCACAAGAATTTGGTTAACCTCCTCTTTCGCCATGAAAAAATGAGGAAATTAGGTGAGCTTGACGGGTCAAGACGTGTATATGTGTAGAGGTCTGAACAATAGTCCTTGCAGAGGCTCAAAAAGACTGTACTGGCTGTTTAGAGGACCATTCATAATTCATCATACGTCTCTATGGCCCAATATCGGCCCTGCCTGAAAGCCTCTTTATTCCTCTCAGCTAAAAGCCTCTACCTGTCTTCCTCTCAAACACTCGACTGGAAAAGCAGTCAGCAGTTTAAAGCTCTCTGCGTCTAATACTGAGCTCCTGCTGGCGGAGGATCAACATGCACATTCAATCTCCCTGGAGAGAAAAATAAGAGTCCGAAAAGGAGACTTGAGGTATTGATGTTGCCCTTTTCTCTTTGCATCCATTCTTTCTTGACAGGACACAGCTGGATTTGCAACGTTGGAGAGATGTATCAAACGAAAAGGAAGCGCATGTTTGATTTGGAAGCTGTAATCTGATTGGCTGAATGTGCTAGTAATAGAAATTTTGTTAGGCCACCGGGAAACAATCTGTAGCATGTGTTTTAGTATAAAAATATCTTTGCTAATGTTTGCCAGGTTGATGGAATCAATTGGTTTCTTAGAAGCACAAGCAGAACTGAATGTTCCAGTTTCAAAGTATGTCTGCAAAATCGTTGTATTATTTTTGTTAGGTCACATGTCGGTCAGATGTCTTTTCTTGTGTTATCCAGAATAAGCTGTGGGAGATTTTTGTCACGTCATTGGAGGTTCAGTTCACAAAACTCCAGCTGATTTAAGAAAGACTTCAGGAGAGCTGGTTCTCATCTCTGACCAACATTGCTCTGTATTGTTTCGATGACAAAAAAATTCTATCAGCTCATTAGCAGCAACGAGAAGTCACTATACGACAGAATCTAACTGTTACATTTCCTAGATCTTAAAGGGCTTATGTAGATGATTTGAGACTTTAGCTCAGTCTGTGTGAGAACTCGGGTCTGTCACTTTTCTTTTTATACCCCTAAAAGGGCACGTTGCATAAGGTGCCCTCATTCCACGCTGAAGTCCGCCATTTCTCTTTCCTTTCCTGAATGTACTCTAGAGAAATCATACAAAATAGGAAAAGCCAGATGTAGCTTCAGTTTCGTGTTGTATTCTGTGTTTGGCTTGTGAGCAGATCTTGTGGTCTGTGTTGCTTAATGATGAGTGCATGGGTTTGTCATCTGCTCCACTAGCTCAGCGCTAAATCTTATTGGTTTGTAAATGGAGGTAGCCCAGCATCATGGGTCATGTGATTTCCGCTCTGGTGCCAGTAAAGCTGGGAGGGGCTATGTTTGTTTTGGACTTTGAATATCACGCGTATCTGGGACACTGTTTCAAGTGTGTTCCTAGATTTGACACGTTTCTGTTGCAGGAATGCAAACACTGTTGTAAATTACGAGCAGGTAAAGAAAATTCACATTTTAATTATTTGCAACTTTTTAATTCGATTGTAATGTGATCTGCATTTTTTTGCGGTTTGTTGTATCTGGATGCTGTATCATTTACAGTCACTCACATGATGGGTTTGAGTGATTCGTCTGTGTCATTACACACATGCTCTCCTTGCTTTGTGTTTCTAAAAGCTTTTTGATTTTCTCCTGAGCTTTTCTGTCTTATCCATTGAAGTGTCAGCTACATCTCACAGTGTGAGTGCCGTTTCTTAACTGCACCCTTGGAAATAATAAACATGTTTTTCAGAAGAAATAACAGAGAATTTGAGGATAATATATGTCTGTGAGTGCTATCAGGCCATACCTTTATAGTTAATGTTATAGTTCACACAAAATGAAAATTCTGGTGTAATTTATTCTCCTTTATGTCATTCATGTTTTCTTCTGCAGAACACAAATAAAGCTATTTTGATGAATCTTGGGAACTGGAACCCACCCACTTTCATTGATTTTGTTTCCATACAATTGAAGTGAATGGGTGCCACAACTGTCGGTTCCCAACTTTCTTCAAAATATTATTTTGTGTTCCGCTGAAGAAAGAAAGTATTATTGATATGAAATGACATTAAAAGCATTTATGTGAAAAAGTGTCTTCCTTGCTCTTATTTTCACACTGCTTTTTGGCATACAAGAAGTGAATGTCAACCAGCTTAAATGTTATATAACAGTAACAGTATACATCTGCTATTTTCAGTCATTTCAACCCATATGATATCTTTGTATTAAACAGATTAAAAGAAATATAATCCTTTTTTATAGTTTGCAATAATCCCCTTATGCTGCAGACAAATTCAAACCCATCATACATATTTGTTTGTGTATGATTGAAGGTTGAATGCCAGGAATGTGTGTTAAAGTCAACAAACATTTTTATGTAAACATCAATAACATTGAATAACAAAGCATATGCATTTCTTAATATACATTTCTTAATCTTGCATCCTTAGTCTATAACTTAGGATGCAAGAGACATGAATTCTGTCGTGTGTGATTGACAGATTATACTTGCTTTATAAGTATTTTAATATATAGCTATTTGTGTAGTTGCCTGAAATTTCATCCCATTTTCTGAGGAAGCGCTTGCGCATGTGTTATTTACCTTTCGTGTTTAGACAAGGGCAGAAGCTTTAATCTTGAGTGTTCCTGTTCAACAACCCTGTCTTGTCTTGAAACCCTGTCTCTTTTTGTAAGGGAAAACAGGGTACGACAAAAGAGCTCCAGTTTCCATACACTCACCCTGACTCTTCCACTGGATTCATTCTGCACTCTCCATATCACACGTGCGAGTGTATGTGTTTGCAGTCTGTCCACGTGTTGCTAATGGATGTGTTTTTTGGATCTCTCTAGCCCGTGACGCGGATGAACGAGAGAAGTGGATTCATGCCTTAGAGGGGACAATTCTCCGTCACACTCTTCAGCGGGTAAGACGACTGCTACCACATTAAACAGTTATATACAACAGTTACGCAGTTAAAAGAATTTTCGTTAAACAACTTAAACTCAGTTTAATGTTGTGTATATTTAAGTAAAAAAGAAAGCTAATCTGTTTAATTTAATAAATACTGTACTTATTTTATTCCTTGCATAAACTTAAAAAGCACTTAAAACGTTATTTACAGATGGATTTTTAATATATTTGTTTTTTATATTTTCCGCTGACAAAATCTTCTTATGCAATGTTTTAAAAAGATTGTATGAAGTTAAAATAACTTAATAAATATTTTGTTATATTTAGTTAGCCTCATCAATTAATTTTACAATGTATTTAATGTAAAGTTTGAGGCAAGACCCCTTGCTTTATAATTAAATTATCAAAGGTTACAGACTAAAGATAAATAGTCCCAATATGACAATTCTAATTGCAGGGTCTTCTTTTCCTCTTACGGTAAAAAAATATTTTAAGATGTATTTCAAAATGTATTTATTTAAGTTTACCCCTCAGCTGTTTCAGTTTTTTTCCATCTGCTTACTAGTAGCTGCATGCACCTTCACGCATCCTGTCACATGTCCCCTTCAGGCCAATCGAAGCTTTGCTTATTCAGCTAGGCCACACTTGGCCGATCCAATCACAGCAGCCCATTTACTTTTTAACTAGTATTTTACTTCTGCTTTTTTGTTTTTAAGGAAAGTCTGCTTTTTTCAGTTTGTGGTTGTTTACAAACAGCTATTATTATCTTTATGGTAAAGCCGGTTGCCACCAGGAATTTCCTCCACCTTAGAAAGGGTAACACACAGGAAAGGGTGTGCAGGTGTAGATTGTGACAGATACAGAAAGCGAAAGATTGGTTCAGAATTTGACAGTTTTGAGGAAGGGCAATGTCCCGCGATGGCGAGAACCCAGTAAGTCTCCTTGTTTGTTTGAGTTCACCGATGCGGTTTAAATGGATCACAAAGCTTGTTTGTGCAGGTAGGGGTGTGTTGATGTGTGCAATGGTGTGTGTGTGTTTTTATGAAGGTAGAAGAGCTTTTGTTTGTGCAAAGAAATAGCATGAGTCATGCTAATGCGCATCAGTTTAACTTTTACTCTCCTCGTGATCTGCAATCTCAGACGTATGTGTATGATCATGTGTGTCTGTTGACATAACAGAACACTTGACTTTAAGTCAAATTTGTTTTTGAACATGTCGGCTGTGGGGTCAGTGACTTGCCTCCTATAATCACACCAGCCGTGAGGACAAGTGTTGATTCAGACACAACATGTTGAAGCTCTTTGCATTTGTGCTGGATTTCTATGTCTCAGATGGTAGGAGTGAGTCAACAGCTTCCTGTCTGCACAATATGTTCGTGCAGGTGTGTGCAAACTGTTTCTGTAAGCCATGACTGTTCCTGCCTGGCACAGGCTTGAAATGATAGAGTAAAACTTTCAGGGGGTTAGGCGTAAAGGCAGTGTATAACATTTTATAATATCAAAATATTTTTATGCAGGTTGAAAAGAAGTCTCTTCCTCTCTTCAGATCCTAATATATGTATATTATGTACTGGATGTCATATTTCTTTTAAAATTCTTGATAGACATATTTGTGCATTAAAGTCTGGCAAATGTTGTTTCCCTGGTCTTAGTGTTAGTACATGCTTTTTTTTGTTAGAAAAGCATTAATTGCAAAACATCACAAAATACGGGAGGCTGCTGATGTAATTTTGGGTACTGTGCGTCTTAACCCCTTATTCTACTGGGTGATGATGTAAGTGTTTTCAGGAAGATTTGCTGCTAACAAAGATGATAACGGCACTATTTTCAAAAATAAGCTCACAGAAAAGTCAAATCGAAAGTTATTCTGTCATTAGAAGCTTTTATAGCATTTCCATGTAAATGTGTTCACACCACTCAACCTTTGGTTTTTGTGGGCAGTTGCTACACTTCAGGATAGTTTGACCTATTTTCATAATATTTACCATTTTGTCAGAGGAAGCGTGGCACTGCCCATGGCTTTTCTTCATTTTCCCATGCAGTTCAGTTCAACCAGTCCTCTTAGATTGTTTCAAAGAGGCAAACAGAACTCAAAGATCATGATAGTTAAATCAATGCTAATATGTAACTATTGCACTATAAGATACCTATAACATTCTACTGGTGTTATCTTACTGAAATCCTTCAGCATTAGGGTAAGTTTTCAACATTTATAACTGGAAATTCTAGAAAAGCTTAAGGTTTGTTTGCAGATTTAGGTTTGTGGCTTACTGTGAAAACTCAAATGTGGTTTGCTCTTCTATATGTTTCTGATTTGTAACAATTAGTTTTAGAGATTTTTGATGATTTAGGTAAACGTAAGACTGCTTTAAAGTTTGTCAAGTTATTCATATTTATTCTTCAGTTGTTGATTGATTTGGTTATTCCTGAATAAAGCAGAAATGTTATTTTACACATGAGCATTGTGACGTTGAACACAACATCAACAGAGATGTCAAAACCTCTTTCCTTTCCTTCTCTTCTTGCTTTATCTAAAATAGTTTACTTACACGACATCCCAGTATTTCACTCTTTATTCTGTCTAAGACTTTAGTTTAAACTGCTATCATGGCCTCATCTCTGTTTATGCTTTTTATCTAAATATGTTTTTAAAATAAAAACAGGCAGGGCACAGTTCTGCTCTGTCCTCTGGTCTGTTTCCTCTTGAAAGCAGAACGTTACCGATATTAAGACATCATGGAAGCTTTAATAAACAGAGGAAGGACAGAAACCTCTCATTCTCACTTTCAATTGCAGGAGGCAGAATCAGGATTCGTTCCCAGCGTTCAGGACTTTGACAAGAAGCTTGCCGAAGCTGACGCTTATTTGCAGATTTTGATAGATCAACAAAAAGTAAGTCTGGCATTAAAGGTTTTAGTGGGGGGTTACACAAGACTACCTATTTTTTTTCTAATGTGTGCATTTGTTGCATCCATTTCTCAAGCTTTTTGATGAAAAGATTAAGGACTGCAAGGAAGATGAATCACGCAGGGTAAGACGTGTATTCAATTTTTTTTTATATTTAAACATTGTTAGTTTACTAACATGTAGTGCACTGTGTATGCTATATTTAGTTTTTTTGTGTCATTTGTGACTTATATACACATTATAACCTTGCAGCTTTAAATGTATTTGCTATTTATCTGGTCTGAAACTTTTCAACTCAATTTTTCAACTCTTCTTTTGGTTCACTTTTAAAACTTTTCTTTTATGCAGAAAATCGAGAACCTGAAGGACACGACTTGTGTAAGAGAGCCTTCTATTTCACTCTGTTAATACTCTTATTTTGGCCACAAATTGGGTTTTCATTTCTTGTTTTGTTTTTGTAGAGTATGGTAGAGTCCATCAAACATTGTATCGTACTACTGCAGATCGCTAAGGTAAAATTCTGAACTTTTAACACGTGTTATATGTGCTTGTGTTGTGTGTGTGACCATGTTATTGTGCCAGTGTTGTGCAAACCCGACCTGTGATTTTCCACAACCCAGTTAATGTTTATTTTGGCTAGAATATATGCATTCCAGCAATGACCATGTTAATGGTTTGGAGAGGTGATTCAAAAGTACACAAAAAGACAAAGGAGTAAAAAAAACATAAGTGACCTTTGTGATTGTTTCACTAGTGTTAAAAAATAATTGATAGAGGTCATTTAAAATAAGTTTTCCTTTATATTTTGTGCTTTATTTCACAATTTGTGTTTTCTTTTTAAAATTTTAAGGATCAAAGTAACGAACAGCAACACGCAAACGGACTAATAGTAAGTTTTGAGTTCCTCAACAATAAACTATAAAAAAGACATAAAATCATATTTTCACCCCAATGAACTGATCCAGAATCTGCATGACCTTGATCTGATGGCTGTGTCCATCACATGAACCTCTTTCTCTTTTTGGGGTCTTTCACTCTTTCTCAGGCCTCTGTTGGGACTTTTTTAGCCTCTTCCTACTATGAATTGACATTGAATCATTAACCTCGCCAGCATAAAAATACCTGTTTGTCCATTGTCATTCACTCTTAAACAATGTAGGTCAACTAGATGAGCTTTTTTCAAGAGCCACAGGCTGTGAGTGGGTCGATAAATGTTGAGGCAAATCCTGAAATGACGAAACCCACCATTACATTCAGCTCCCCTCACAGAATTTGTCTTTTTGATTGAATCTCATTGTAATGTTTATGTATAGAGAATTACTTTATTTATTAAATTCAATTAATTTAGAGCAGTTTTGGTCATGGTAGAGTAATTTGTGGTTTGATTTAAAATTTGAGAAAAGCCCCTCCAAATCTCACACCCGCCGCTATTATTACTTATCTTCCTTCACGCTTTGATTTCTGGGTAGAGTTACCTCAATGCTGTGTCATGTGGTCCAGTGCATTATGGTCAGAGGGTTTTATTTTTACAACTCTGCTCTGCTGTCTATTCGGTAAAGACTTATGAGCTTGTTGCTGTGGAAGCATATCTCCACAGCCTCTTATCTGATTGCTGCCATCTGACAGATGCTCAGTGTTTGTTTACCATAAGGCAGAGATTGACGTGTAGTGATTTTGAGTATTGACAGAGTCAGTGTAACTGACACGTGGCCCAGCTGAGAGGTAGCTCATTTAGACTGTGCCTTAGTTGGCAGACTGTGAATGTGATTAACTTTATTTTCTAATAGGGATATTTCACCAGGGAGGAAAATTCTGTAATTTATTCACCCTCTTGTTATATTAAACCACTAGGACTTCCTTTTTTCCTCAGAACACAAAAGACCAAATTTTTTGGAGATCATCTGTCCCTTTTCACCATTATTGTATAAACACAGTTTCAAGTTAGTGAATACTGCTGTTTCTTAGTTATCAACATTCTTCAAAATATCTTCTTTTGTGATCTGCAGAAGAATGAAAGCTACACTGGGTCAAAATGAATAATGACAGAGTTTTCTGTTTTATGTAAACTGTCAGTTTGAACCAAGCCATGTCTGTCTCTCTTTATGGGTGTCTTTTTCGTCAAATTAACTGTTTAAAGACAACATGAAATGGCATTTGCAACAATTGTAACTGCAGTAATATGACATTTATTCAGGAGGAAAAAAGATGGGCTTAAGTTGGTTTCTATGGGCATTTTATGGGATTATTGTCATTACTATGTTTTAATCTAACAATAAAAATGTCCCTGTCCATATGGACATAAATTAGAGCACCGGTTTAGTAAAAAACTTGTTTAGAGGCTTGGAAGTTTCCAATTTTAGATCACTGCTATTTACCCTATCGGTTAAACGTCATGTATGTCTCTGTGTTCTGCAAATACAGCGACAATATCTGACTTTACTTACTTCATGTTGTCTTGAAAAACAAATAACTCTTGATTCATACCTTTTTTATATACACATATTTTCAATATAAATATTTTCCCCAATTACACACTCTCAAGTCATTCCAAACTATAGACTTTTTAAAGTTTTTAAAGTTTACTTTTAAAAAGATTTATCCAAGTTGCTTTACACCGCAACCATTATCTTTGTTCCTAATTTAGACATGTCTTCACAATAAGTTACTGGGAGTAGCTCGAACACAAGATCCTGTTTCTCCATTGAAGGATACAGTGATAGTTGTGTTGGGCAAAGAGATTTAAAGCTCTCTGGACCATCTGTATTTAGAATATGTTCCTATGAGAACTGTGTTTTGTATCATGTCTGTGGTTCTCCCCAGAGCACCATAAACCCAGTAGATGGGGTATTCCATCCCACCCCACTCAACACCTCTGTAGTCAGCACAAGTGCCATGCCAACGCAGACCACCCTCCCCACTGGTGAGTTGTCTCTTTTATTGGTTATATTTGTTTACATAAGTTAATATCAATTAACTAACAATTAACAATACTTCTATGGCATCTCATTTAAAACTACATTATTCAAATGAAAATAAATGTTAACATTATTTAATGCAACATGAATAAATGTATTGACAATATCAATGATGAACAAATGCTGAAAATCTCTTTCGTTCGCTCTGCATCGAATTCGTAAAAGCCTTTTGGTCAAATGCCCCACCGTATTTTTTGTCCACTGATTTCAAACTCAAACATTAGATTTGCTTTGCAAATGTTGTGTGTATTTTAAAACCGAGGTCATATGAGGGACATGTGTTTGTTTGAAGATGGAGCTCAGGTGTGTAAAATGGAACAGAGGCCTTCTTCTTTACCCATGGGCCCTGTCGTCACAGTGATGGGCAGCCTTCAGACCCCTACTCCCAACAGCACAGGTACAAATAACTTAAATTAAAGTAAGTAGTTTTAGAAATTAAAAATTGTCTGAGTGGCAATATAATTATGCTTTTTTGTTTTTCGGGTAGTTTTTATAAATTGTTGCAATGATTTCTTCTCCATACTTTTAAGATGCTATTGATTGCATTTATAGATTAGTTTTGTTAATTAAAAATTATTTTGCCAAACATTAGTCACATTTTGCCTGCTTATGAATACAAATATACTCAGATACAGATACATGCTGGTTACACTCATCACAGTTGCTCAGTTTCTCCAAGTCAAAATGTTTACCCTTTCTGCTCAATTGGCCATTTTCATACATGCTGTTAGCCAAACTGTCTCCAAGAGCAGTACATTCATTACCAACTGAGAATGTCAAGATCATAGGTTTGATCCAGTGGGAATGCAAGTTCTGAAGAAAGGCCTTCGAAAAATGCATAACTTAAATAAAACAAGAGTCTTTCTCAATCTATTTTGATTTTATATTTATTTATATATAGACTGAAGCAGAATTCCCACAGTGTTCTGCAACTGAGGGAATGCAGAGCGGTTCTCTCTGCTCTGAATGGGTTTTGCTCTCTCTATCATACAAGCGCTCTTTATATGCCTGTTTAGAGAGGTAAGCTTCTGCTGAGGCAGTGCAGAAGGAGCTGAGCTCAGCAAAAATCCTGCGGGTCAGTAGAACTCGGGACAGCACTGCAGGAAACTGTATATAAATCCAGCCAAGAAATCCAAACTGCAGAAACTGCACCATGAGAATCAGCATTTCCATTGCAGACCTAAAGTGCTAGTGTATGGAAATCACTGTGAGATATTTTAGACTAACCTATATAAGCAAACAGTTTTTAGAGTGAGGAACTACAATTAAACTGACATTGACCTATACGCCGATCTTTTTGCTTTGTTTTGCTGATGAGTTCATTCAAGATGCTTAAAGGGATACTTTGCCAGAAAATGATTTTCCCCCTTTATTTTGTCGCCCTCATTTCATTCCAAATCTACAAAACTTTCTTCTGCCTATCTCAAGAGAAGATATTTTGGAGACTGTTAGTAACCAAACAGATTTGGGAATCATTTACTTTTATTTAATAGACAAACAACCTCTAAGTAATTTCTGAAAATAAATGTTATGTGTTTTGTAGTGTCATTATATCTAAAAGTGAACACCAATGTAAATTTGGACCACATAAACAGATAATTTGCATAAAAATGATTGACAGCTGTAGCTGGAATGACCCTACATTTCAGTGGATTGGGTGGCTCAAGTTCCGAGTTTATACTGTTGATTGAATCATCATAGATGTACTGGGTGTTGATATGTAAATTTACTGTCATAGTCAAGTTTTGATTATCTGAGATTTTGTTTGTGAAAATCAGCTTAGTAATATATGACTGAGTGTCTCTTGAGTTCATCGATAATGCTGTTTATCTCAAGTAGATTTGCCTGATGCATATGCTAAATCCTCAGCCCACAACAGGAAGCTATATAGACCTTGGGCTGTGCTGGTTTATAAAAAAATGCTTGTATTTCCTCCGCACATCTAAATAAACACAACTGGGCTAATTTTTTGTGGTTTTAGGGAGCGGACCCTCGGCTCCCAGCAGCAGTGTGACATCGCCCAGTCACATGAATGTACCGGTCCACACTGTTCCGGACTTCTCTTATTCCAGCAGCGAGGATGAGTTTTATGACGCAGATGAGTTTTACCATAACAGCACCTCACCAAAACACAGTAAAGAGTGAGTGACACACAAATATACATATTCTGCCAAAACACAGCTTATGGCCGGTTACACGCACACATATACACATACCACCCAAAACACTGCATAGAGTGTGTTACACACATATATACCACCAAAATACTTCATGGAATGTTGAAACCCCTTTGAAATCCTGCTGGCAGAGTAAATTATAGTAGCACCTGTCATTCATTAGGTAGCTTTACATTGTGAGAAAACAATATTGCTTACAGCTAATCAAACACCAGCATACTGCTTACTATAGATACCAGAATAACTGACCTATTTTATACAAAACATATTCGTATACGTATCTCTACATCATTTCTACTCGAATATTAAACCTCATATTTATGTTTGCTGTGTGTTTGTGAATCCAGTCCAAACAGAACAGGTGCAGTGAACAGTGAAGATGGTACTGCCCTGAAACGGCCAGACACAAACGAATCCATCAACTCTTCAATGTCTAATGGCACCACTGATGCAGGTAAATAATGCACAGAACCACTTCGAGTTGAGTCGTTTAATGTTGGCCGAGTTCAATGGTGTGTTTGTGTTTTTCAGATCAGTTTGACAGTCAGGATGAAAAGGATGATGATGGTGAAGGTGAATCGGTGGAGGAGCACAAAAGTGTCATCATGCATCTGCTGTCTCAAGTGCGACTGGGCATGGATCTCACGAAGGTAAACAAACAACCTTCTCTTTTTTTATCCAGTTTTTTTCTTTATTTACATCAAGCTTTTTATCCACAGGTTGTCTTGCCGACATTTATCTTGGAGCGGAGGTCGTTGCTGGAAATGTACGCAGACTTCTTTGCGCACCCGGATTTGTTTGTAAGGTAATGTTTGGACTTCTTTGGATATGTATCTCATAGCTGTCTTAATTAATTTATTTGTTTGGGGTTAGTTTTAATATTTAATGAGCCATGCTCCATTGTAACTTCTAATACTAATTGCATGATTTATTACTGTGACATGTTTTGGCAGTATCTCGGATCAGCAGGATCCAAAGGACCGCATGGTGCAGGTGGTAAAGTGGTACCTCTCTGCCTTTCACGCTGGACGGAAAGGATCTGTGGCCAAGAAGCCCTACAACCCCATTTTGGGTGAAGTGTTCTTCTGTCACTGGGATCTGCCGTCCGAAACAGAGGAACCTGCTTCTTCAGTAAGTGTGTGTCTGAAAAATGTAGGAAGAAAACACAGTGTTTATAACTGGTGTGATTAGATGGAATAGAATAATCTGACCAACATTTCCATAAGAAAATTATGGAAGACCAGTGGGATGAGTACAATTGTTTTGCTTGCTGTAATTTACCTGCTTTTCCTTTTTTTACCCAATCGAAATCAGCCTTAAAAGAAAATTCGGTATCATTTCAGGATTCTGTCTCAGACGGGCCAGTGCCGTGGTGTAGCAAGAACAGTGTGTCTTTTGTGGCAGAGCAGGTTTCTCACCACCCACCTAGTAAGTGCTTGGCTAATTATGATCTAGCGAACTAATAAATTAATGCTGTCAGAGGAAAATAAACTTTTGGGAAAATATAGCAAATGTTGTTTATTTAAATGTCATTAAAGCTAATTAAACCAAGGCTGTAAGTTTTGTAATTTTTTATAATTTATTGTTAACAGGAACTGTTCCCATTAAAAAGTAATCCTTAACAATAATAATTAGTTCATTAAACTAAATTGTAAATAGTAACCCAGCCTACAATAATGTTTTCTAGCTTCTTTCATGTATGTAGATTTATCTTATTTACTTTTTACAGTTTCCGCATTTTACGCTGAGTGTTCTAGCAAAAAAATCCAGTTCAACGCTCACATATGGACGAAATCGAAGTTCCTTGGAATGTCAATTGGTGTTCATAATATTGGTCAAGGTAGGCAAGGACATGGATCGGTTGTCATCTATAAGTATATTGCACATCAGCTCTAAAATTATGCTTAATGATTTTTCTCTGTCTGCTACAGGTTGTGTATCCTGTCCTGAATATGATGAGCACTATATTCTAACATTCCCCAATGGCTATGGGAGGTAAACATCACCTGTTTCTGTCATTTCATTCTGTATGATATTTTACAATAGGATGTTGAAGAGCATCTCAATTGTGTGCCAATAGGTCAATCCTCACTGTTCCATGGGTGGAGCTTGGTGGTGAGTGCAATATTTCCTGTTCCAAATCTGGCTACAGTGCCAATATAGTTTTCCATACCAAACCCTTCTATGGAGGAAAGAAGCACAGGGTAACTGCTGAAATATTGTAAGTTGTGTTTTTGAACGATTCACCCAGATATGAGAATCTGTTTATTTACGTTTTATATTAGTACATTTCATTCAAAGTGACAAGATATGAAATCTTTCTCTCTTCAAGTCCCCCCAATGACAAGAAGTCCTTCTGCTCCATTGAAGGCGAGTGGAATGGAGTCATGTATGCAAAATGGGCAACCGGGGTAAGTTTAAACCCTATACATCACATGGACAGGTAAATACATTTTACACAAAATTATTATGACAAAATCTTTGTATTCCTTATAGGAAAACACAATATTCATTGACACAAAGAGAATGGGAATTATTAAGAAGAAGGTGAGGAAATTGGAGGACCAGTTGGACTATGAATCCAGAAGGTATGTGGATTTTCATGTGCTCTTTAAAGATGAAGAACTTTATTCGTAACATCCCGAAACGCCATTTTCTTATAGATTCACTTTCCTGTTTTAATTTTGAGTTTGGATATGTAGCAAGTCATGGGAATCCAGCCCTTAAAACCCATTTGAGTTTTATGTGTATAGAAATCAACTTTAATTCCCTGATTCTTAAATCTGCTTTATTTGTATTACCATATGAGGCCTCTTATTTTCTCACTCGGTCTAAAATTTATTCATGTGTTTAATTCCCAATTTAGTTTGTCATAGTGTTTTTCTTTAACCTTGCAAGCTAAATTTAATTATTATTAAATTATTATTATTAATATTGTTATCTGCTGAATTTATGTTCTACAACTCTTCGGAAAAAGCTTTGATACAGATCTTTTTTATTTCCCTGCAATTTCAGTTTGTGGAAGGATGTGACACTCAACCTGAAATTGAGGGACATTGATGCTGCGACGGATGCCAAACACCGACTGGAAGAGAAACAGCGGGCCGAGGCCAGAGAGAGGAAGGAGAAAGAAATGCAGTGGGAGACAAGAGTATGTGTTGTTCTTTTATATATGTCTGGGTGTGTGTTTTCTTATGTTTGCTCTGTTAATATTTCACATACGTTCTACGCAGCTGTTTCATGAGGACGGCGAGTGCTGGGTCTACGACGAGCCTCTACTGAAACGAATAGCATCGCAGCGACATTGAGAGACTAAAATCTAAGACAAGAACTCTCGCAAACCACTTTTCCTATTCAGCCTTGGAATGACAAATGAACATTTATGGCTTTGCATTTTTGAAGTACGAACAAATGAATCAACAAACTTTAAACCAAATCTTAAATCTCCCTGCTCACTAGTTTAACACTTCCACCTGTCTAGCTCCCTGTTAAGAGAAAACACCAAGAAGACATGACGGCAGCCCTATAGCATTTCCAAACAAACAAGCATCCTCGTCTTAGAGGAGAAGAAAGACCCCAGAGGACGCTGCTCCTGAGGGATTGAGGTGTTTTTAACAGAACAAACTCTGAAAACTACAGCGTTCTGTATCTCAGGGAAGCAGTGGACTGAGAATCGAAGGCTGTATCTCATGATGGTCAACAAGCCCTTCATGGTGGAACCACAAAATAAACAAAATAAGAACTTGGTCCACATACTGCTAGCTACAGCTATTTATATATAGAAGATATGATATATATTCTTGTTTTCTTTTTCCTCTAATGCAATAGTAACTGTTTGCAAATGCATACATGATGGCAAGCATTCCCATTGTTTTACTCCATGTTTAGCCTTTTAAAGGGACTGATCACCCAAAAATGAAAATGCATTTACATATACGTTTCTTTCATCTGTGAATGTTGGGTCAGAATGTTGTCACGACTTAAAGAAAGTCATATTTTAGAACAAAATAAAGGTGAGAAGCTAATGGCAGAATGTTTATTTTAAAGTAGCCTGACCCTTTAATAGGATGCAGTTTTTCTGTTCAAGTTTCAGACATTACCATTTACACAATCACATGTGGGGACCAGATACAGAACCCTAACATTGATTATAATTTACCTTTTTTGTGCTAATATTTGATACATTGCCATGATGTCCATTCCAATGTGTCTTCTGATCTGTCTTTGTATTATGGGGAATGATTTGAGATCATGCTTTTGAACCTCGGGGAGACTGTTTTTTATAGAATGCTTCTTGATCATCCACCTTATTTATCAACTTAGTATAAAGTTGGACTGTCCACTATAGGACATTGTAATGGTGCATAATGAACCATTCAACAGATTTGCTTATTCCAGCGAGTTTAAGCAGGAATGTCACGTATTGACATGCAATCTTTCTGTGAAATGTCACATTTTAATCCCAATAAATATACATTTCAAATAGTCAGGTGTTAGAGAAACTGGATTTTCTTTCTGAACCAATGGTTAAAGTCTCAACAAGGCCCAATAACATCATCCTTGTTTTTTAAGGTTCAATAACAGCAAAACTGGAGAGACTATTGAAGTTATTGTCAGTGTAACTTTATAAAACTCGCTTCGAATAATTGTGAATTCATGATAAATTGATGCCTTGCCATATTGTATGTATCAAAGTTAATTTTTGTCTATTGCTTTGCAATAAGACATCCCAACAAACATTCTCCTTGCCTGACAATGATGGATTGTACCAGATTTTCCTGTATCAAAATGTAATATTAAATCTGAGCAAGATGAATTTTGTGTAGGTTGAATACATTTCTTGTAGCAGACATGTCAAATACCGTGACAAGCGCTTATTAGAGTTTAATGTTGATCATATATGTGTGTATTACAATAAATATACTTCACTCAGAGTAAACTATAAATACACATTTGTTTGAGAGAAACTGACTCATATAACAATAGATGGCCTTTATTTTATCATTAGGAACACAAACATGTCCATCACTACAATACAATGTAATGTGAATTTTATTGTTTAAGATAAAACAGCATGAGAGGAGAAAGTGAAGATGCACTTTGTAAGTACGTCATTGGCAATAATTGAGTTAATTGTACGCAGTTCATGATGTCAGTGCAGCGCCACCTGGTGATTGGCAATCTATGCGTAATGAGATGACGTCAGGAATTTCCCCAGAAGTCATTGCGCTTCAGCGTTATAAAACCTAACGCGACACGTTTGTTCGGTCTCATTCGTCGCTGGAGCTTTCGGAACATGAGGTAAAGTCAACACTCAAGTTTTTGCTGACTTCTAAGCTGATAATCTCAAAATAAATGTGCAGATACATTCTAATATTATAACCATACAACTTTAGTGTAGTTTGTTTTGAAAATATATTTAAAGATTAATTTAATTTGTGCACGTGCTCGCAGGCCTCACATGCTGCATTTAAAATGAGTGTCTTATTTAAACTCATGATTAATTATTGTATTGGTTTGTAAGACGTATTTGAACAATATAAGAACAATATAAACGAATTTATAACTGACCACGTGGTTGGGCTCTCCTAGCCTAGCATGGTTTCATGCACACTTACATGATGATAAAGAAATGTTGGTAGGGACATCTGAGAAATCGTGATGAATACCAACGGCTCTGACAAGTGTCTTTGTTTTGTTTGGAGTTTAGTTTGTGTATTTGTAAGTCTTAACTTTTTTTTTTCATTTTCATTATAGGTCCAGTTCGGTCTATGGAAGAAATGAATGCCAGGTAACTAAATCTAGTCCTCTGTGTACCACGTGTGTGCTTTTGTTAATGCCTATGATGACGACACGTATAATAAGAGTAGTGGACAGAAGTGATTTCTGAGAACTTTACTCTGAGGCATTAAGAGATTTAGCTAAAGGAAATTAACTTGTAGTGCAGATTTGTAATTAACTTATTTTTTGCAGGAATCTGCTATGCCCCTGGTCCAATGCAAGCCCATTAAGGTATCTTATATTTCCATACATAAGTTACTAAGATTGTGCACATGATGACCTTATTTGCTACTCTTGAGAACAGCATGATGAAACTTCAACCACATGTGTTTTTCTGAAGCACTGCTTTACTTTATACTTGTACTGGTGGATTTTCTTGGTTGTACTCATTTCCTTTCCTTCTCATTCATAGGGACCCATGCAGTCTTGTTTAACTGACAGGTAACTCTCCATACATTGTAACATAACCCATGATTTTCTGTTTATGATGATTGTTTTAAAACATTGGGAATCTCTCTGAATTTAACTGAACGAGAACCATGTACTGAAACAGTGCTTTTATTTGAATCATTATCCCCTTCACCTTTGCACTTTGATTAAGAACTTTAATCTTATAGGTGACTGACTTAATGAGTGCTGGTTTTTTGGGTGCCTGACCCATGTGGTCCACCTTAACTAAAAGGTAAGCTTGTGTACATTTCATGATTTTAGTCACTAATTTGTTAATGATGATTGTTTTAAAACATTGGGAATCTCTCTGAATTAGAATGAAAGAGTACCATGTACTGAAACTGTTCAACATTTTAATTTGCTATCATTTCTTTAGTGTTGTATTAAATTACAATTGTTGTTGCAGGCTCAAACTGGCTGAATGATGCTGTTGTCACATTAAGGTGCTTATTTTTGCAAGACTTTCTTACCTTTTTGTGTCATGCAAGGGATGACTGCATAGTTCAGCAGAAAATCCATGTAGAAACAGAGCAATGTCTTTCGCTCCTAGCTGATGCATGACTAGTACTCTTAAAAGCGTTTTGACTTGTTGTTAAGGTGTCTGAAACCCATTGTTTCTCATTGCAGGAAGGATTTGAGATCTCCAACCATGGGTAAGTTTCTGCCATTGCCTTGTTTTTTGAGTCCTGATGCACATGATGATCGCATAGTTCAGCAGAATATCCATGAAGAATCAAGAGCAATGTCTTTCGCTCCTAGCTGATGCATCAACAATATTAAAATGCATTTTATCCTGGTTTACATGTAGCTAAACATCAATTTTCTTGTAGATTCGCTAAAGTGTGGCTAAGGAGCTTTTGGAGGTACTGGGCTTGTCTGTTTTTGGTAAGTACATCTCGGTTGCCACATGAAAGTGAATTGCAGTCTCAAACTGATGATTTTGAATCAGGTCTCCTATATTGTTGAGGACTGGAAAAACACTAGTCTGACTGGGCAAGAAATGTGTGTATATAAATTAATTTGTATAAAATTACATTTATTAATGGCACTTTTTTTTTCTTGAAGCATAATCAACTTTGCCCAAGGTCCAGGCTGTCCTTTCATGGGCCCCATGATGTATTGTGTTTTAGACTGTAAGTTACTCTTATGATCTTGGACTACTTGTGGTTTCATGACTGCTATGATGATTTTAACATTACTGACTTAGGAGAGATGTTTATTAGCTCTGTCTGAGTTGTCTGTTGGTGGAGTCTTGAACCTTGTTTTAGAGTTCTTGTCCTAACAGGTCTCTTATTATTGACAGGAAGTGGGTACCTGATGTGCTGCATGGAGTTGAGTCTGAACTTAACAGGTTGGTTTGCTTCCATATGTTTAGTCACATGAGTGGTTTTATGATGTTTTTCAAATGTCTGACCTGAATACTTAAATGTGGACAGTCTGTAACTGAAAAGCCTGGATATGAGTTGGACCACAATTTGATTGGGATTGACTAACCCACTTCTATTTCTTTTCAAGGTTGTGCAGCCATTGGACAACTTGAGAAACTCGAGGTGGGTAGTTTTCTGAGTACAAGTGTTTTGTTTGTCCTTAACCTATGATGAAGCGATTCTGCCAAATGAATTTGCTGATTATACCCCTTACCGTTCCATTACATCTGAGGTTGATTTGAGTTTTAAGGATGCTTGTGTTGTGATATTTGACATTTTGCTAACTTCAATCTCTTTTTCAACAGGATGTTTGCCTTCCGGATGGACCTGGTTTGTTGAAGCCATATTTCCTACTGGTGTTTCTGTGTGCCGCTGCACTAATCTACATGAACATATTTGCTCCATGAGAATAATATGTGTTCTAATATAAACATGTGACTGAATAAAATGAAGTTGGCACTGAACCCTGGCTTTTTTCACTTTGTAGCATGTGTGGGAATAATGACAATGAGCTCCAACATTTGTTAAATGTGCTTTATGTCGAGATGTATTAAAATTGAGACTGAAATCAAACATTGTGTAATTACTAGTTATCTTAAAGACTTAATTTAAGATCTTATCTAGTGTTCCAGAAAACCTAGTATAAGATAAGAAACTGTTCTAAAATTCAGGTTTTTACCGTTGGCAAAGGATTTAAAACTTTCAGAGTAGCATTTGAACCGGAAGTGGTCATCAACTCGCACGTGTCTACAATGTATCCGGGTTGTTTATTCCTTCCGTTTTCAACAGTAATAGATAATCTCACTTAAATGTTTTTAGCAGTCAGTTTACCAAGGGAAAATAAATTACACTGCATGATATTTAAAATCTAGCTGTTATGGTTTTTCATTGCTATCAGTCATCACACACGCACGTCATTGGCTCATCTCTATCACCGAAGCGTAATGTAACATGTGACACGATATCACTGTTTTTCAACTCGTAGTTTTACAAACTTAATAAATTGACATTTATACAAAGTCAAGTTCAACATTAAGATCAAAACTGAAAAATTGTGCAATTCAGTTTTAGCCCAGAATTATAAGCCCCGCCCACTTTCCCTTTCTGATAAGGCGTGTGACGTCAGTGGGCGTGTCTCCAGTGAGACTGGTGCAGTATATGTGAATGGCCTCTAGAACTCATGTCAACAGCTCAATGATACATTTCATGTATGATCTTGATTTCCGGTGGCACAGATGATTTCTATCGTATTCTTGCTCTTAGCTTTCACGGCTGAAGGAGATTGTTTTCATTTCGACAGCATTTCAAATGTTTCTTCATATTATTTCAATTACCTCTATTGCAATATATGGGAAGGGGACTGCCAGCCTAACCAAGATGATGCCACCCAACAAGGTAAAATAAAGAACATTTGTTTATAATTAAACTACAATACGATTTATCAAAAAAAATAAAATAAATTGTAAAAAAAATAAATGATGCAATGATAAAGGGACAGCTGTTCATGCATTTCAGTGTTGGATTGTGTAACATTCATATTTGTATTAATTTGTATTAATCTAATGTAATGTAATGTCCACAGTGCCCACAGGAGACATTTGGCCAAGCTTTCCCCATTATTACACCGGTATGCTGATGGCTTGGTACTGTAGTCTGGGTCAATGCTGTGACACAGGGGATTGTAGGATAACAAATAATATCACAGGTAAAGCAAAAACCCATCATCATTGTGTTTATTAATAACAACATTCAGGGCTCATTCTATCACGAAACACTCAGGAAGACTTACAAATTTGATATCCAGCATATAAAATAATAGAATATGTGTATATATGTGTTCTTGAAACACAGAGTCTTATTAAACTGTAAAATGCAATGTTTATTTTAAATGGCTCCTCCTTTATGCATTTATTTTTACTAATGTTCAGGCCTTGAAAGAGATCTGCAGCTGAAGCTCCATGGTCAGCACCTGGCCCAGTCTGTGGTCCTGAAAGCGATTCAAGGCTTCATCAACAACCCAGAGTCCAATAAGCCACTGACTCTCTCCTTTCACGGCTGGTCTGGGACAGGCAAGAACTTTGTGGCTCGGATAGTGGCGGACAACCTGTACCGGGACGGCATAAAGAGCGAATGTGTGCGTTTGTTCATCGCCCCGTTCCATTTCCCACACGCAAGACTAGTGGACGTGTACAAGGTGAGCAAAGCTCGGCACACGTCTGACCGGGTCATTTTTCAGATTCAGTGGTCATTGGTTAATATATTACATTTAATACAAGGTTATTTATTCAATGGTTAGAGTAAATCCTCAAACCAAAGTATTCAAATTCTTGCATCATAGCTCACAGGCATCAGTCCAATACACTATTTGGACTTCTGGAGAACATGTACTGGACTATTGCCATTAGATTGTTTAAAAGCCTTGGTACCGTTGTATGATTATGCAATTCTTGGCATTTTTTGAACTTTGCCATATCGATATTTAAGTCAGAACATTCGATTTGATATGCGTACATTGTGTGTTGATGTGGTCTACGTGTAATTGAACATTCAGTCTTTAGTGTTTATATTTATTTGGTTGTGTTTGTGATCAGGGACAACTCAGAGAAGCAATTCGAGACATGGTCCTCAGGTGCCCTCAGACTCTCTTTATTTTTGATGAGGCTGAGAAGCTGCACCCAGGTCTCATTGATTCTATAAAGCCCTACATGGACCACTATGATAATGTGGATGGTGTCAACTACAGGAGAGCCATATTTCTATTCCTAAGGTTAGTTCTTTCTTGAAAGGACAAAACTGTATTTATGACCTGACAAACAACTAATCTGTACACATTTATTCACATATTTCCAGCCCCTGCACTTTTATTAAACATTATTTAACTTTATTGTTTTTTGGTGCAATACTTTACACTTTTTACTAAGGGATAAATGGAAGTATGTAATGAATCACTTAACCTCAAGGTGTTCCAATCCTCTACCTTTTTGTTCTTCTGAACAAAAAGAACGATATTTGAAATTATGTTGGTAACTGAGATATCTGGGGAAATATTGACTACCACAGAAGACAGTTTTTTTATGGTTGTCAAACGTGACCATTGACAGGTTTTTTCCTAAATTCCACAACATATCTTTGTGTTCAACAAAAAATATACAGCACTTTTTTAACCAGCCAAGAATGCCCCAGAAATATCAGTTTTTAATGTTCTTCCACAAAACTTTTTTGTCTAAAACAGGTTTGGAATAACTTGAGGGTGAGTTATGCATAACTGAATTGTTATTTCTGAGTGACCTATCCCTTTAAGTCTCTTCTCCAGAATCCTGCAGTACTAAATTCATTGTTCAAATTCTAACTTCTTTAAACACTCCTTAAAAATTATCCACAAGGAAAACTAATGCCTGTTTCATTTATATGCTTTAGCAATATTGGGGGTGCTGCCATCAATGACGTGGCACTAGATTTCTGGCATTCGGGACAAAACAGAGAAGACATCGGCATGGAGGACTTGGAACATCTTCTAAGGGCTGAATCTATGGAGGCAGAAGGTAAACAGTCAGTGGTATCATTAACTATCAAATAAATTTGCAACTTAATCAAAATCAATTGCACTTGTAAAAACAATTAGATGCAAGATGTTTAAAAGGAGGGTTCTCACAGGCAGTTTCTGCCACTCTTATGTTAATCTTGAGTACCTGTAGTGTAGAATTGCATTCTTCATATCTTCAAAATGGATTTAGTTTAACTGAATCATGCATCTAAATTGGTTTAAAACAAATGAACATGACAACTCAACATGTTAAACAGTCTTAAATAATTAAAATTCATGAAACAGCTTGATACCCCTCCTCTAAAAGTCTTATTTTTAATATATTTGATCTTTGCAGGAGGTTTCGCCCAAAGTGAACTTATGTCAGGCCATCTGATCGACTTCTTTGTACCGTTCCTGCCACTGGAGTATCGGCATGTGAAACTGTGTGCCAGTGATGCTTATGCAGCTCGTGGTCTTGAACCGGATGAAGCAACGTTGGATGAAGTGGCAAAAGCCATGATGTATGTTCCCAAAGAGGAGAAACTTTTCTCTGCACAGGGGTGCAAATCAATTCCTCAAAGGATCAATTTCTTTTTACCATAAATAACATCACTAAAGATCAAAATAAAATATATACTTGAATGATTTTTTAAATAAGATTCAAACTGCAAAATACAAGGGATTAAACATAAAATGCATTAAAACGTAGAGATGCAACTCTATACCTCATATTCTTATAACACTCTTGAGGACAGGGAGAGTAGATGTCAAACTCTACTCTAATAGTTTTTTAACTTTATATACTATTATCTAATTCACTATTCACAACTGACATCAATGTTTACAAGCATGGGGGTGAACGTAAGCAGCTTACGTTTGTTAAACACATACAGTTTACAGTAATGCAAACACCCTCTGGGTGGCTTTCATTGTTACGATGTTACTGTAAATACGTTTAAGTTTGCCAACTTAACGGACAATTCAAAAGATTATCTGTGGTGTGTGACCGTGTGAGTGTTGTATTCAACTCGGAATATTCCTACGTACCACACATATTTTTGTTTTCATTGGTGTTTAACACTTCAATCCTTTGTTCAATACACAGGACACTCTTCTGGTTTGGTAAACATGCGTAATTTACGATGTGTGTGCTTTATCAGTACACAACCACGTTACAGTGCTAAGACTTAAGTTATAAAGGCTTTAATTTATTGTATTCACTTCTTTATACTTGTTTGCCCATGTACACACTTTTAAAGCATTCGTTTTTTATGACAGAGAGTTGGATCTGTGGTTAGCACATGAACTTTTTCATGTTTTTAATATAAAACACTATTCTATACACCAGCTAAAATTATGCATTTTGTAAAGGTTTTCTCAGCAGTTATCTTACATGTGACGCATTACAAGTCTTGTAAGAAGTGTCTGTCAGCACCACTTTTTTAACAAAACTAAAAATCTTTACATTTAGGAATTTAAAAGACTCTTTCATCTGAAACAACTCACAATCAACAAAAAATATTTATTTTTTGTACATGATCACTGTATGCTACTCTATTGAAAGTGTTCCCATGTAACAATTAACCATGATTTAACTACAGGATCCAGTTTTGAGGGTTTATTTATAGTTAAAACATAGAAACTATAGATGTATTGTGGTATTGCCAACATAACCATGTTTAACCATGATATATGTTGTTAAACTGTTGTATCTTCAGTGATCAATCTTCACATCCAATAATAAACCATGGTTAATTTCCCCAGGGAATAGCACACATACATATGGCAGACATCTATTTGTTATCTGCATTTACATCTGCAATACGTCATCTGTCAAATAAACATCTAGAAGATCTCTGGAAGATGTTTATGATTCACACTGGTTGTACGTCAGCTCTTTCCAAGATGTTTAGCAGATGTCTTAAAGACATAACTGTGCTTTCTAGGTTGTTGAATGTTTTTAATTTATATTTGTTTAAAATAAAATGTGCCAAAGTGAGTATTTCGTCTGAGTTCAGATCAATATTGTTACTGATTAATTCCAACCCAAAGACATAAATATTTATAAAGCTGACGCGTGGTCAGCTGCCATTGGCCAACACGCACACATACCGCAAAAGAAGCTGATTGGCTGACGCGTGTGACGTTGCGGTCTCCAGCCGCCGACCAATCAGAGCCGGCCATCTGTTCCCAGTCTAGAGGCGAGGCTGCGCGACTGATCGGAGCGCACATTGACCTCGGCATGTTAACATTCAAACACCGATTTTTATAAACACAGTCGATTAAAATTGCATATTAAAATTAGTATTTTCTACTCATCCCCTTTGCAAAGGGAGAACATTTTGTGCGAAGATGACGGCGTTATCCTTGCTTTTTCTGGCGGTGTCTGTCGCTTTAATAAGTGCAGAATCAAGTGTTTATTTCCGAGAGCAATTTGAAGACGGCGGTGAGTCACGCAGTATTTGTTTTCTTCTTCTTTAAGTGTTTTTTTTTTATCACATTTGTTTTTCTGGGATGTTGTCACTTGGGATTTGCTCAATGTTGACAGCATGCAAATTAAACAATAAATCTTTATTATGAAATAAAGACGAATTGTACTTTATATTAGAAATATATATTATTATAGATCTGGTTATAACATGTGACGTCATGAGGCATCATGGACAAGTCCAATGTAAATGCACAGAACGTTACATTGTGTGATGATGATGATGCAAACATGCATGTTAGTGAATTATAATGATGACAATTTTAAACATTTATCCTGTCATTCATCTATTATTGCAGACGGTTGGAGGAGCAGATGGGTGGAATCAAAGCATAAATCCGACTACGGGAAATTTGTGCTTTCTGCAGGCCAGTTTTACGGGGATGCAGACAAGGATAAGGGTGAGTGTTTAATTGTCAATGTAGTTTTAATTATTTTTATTAATTTCGTGGTTATTATTCTACGCAATAAATACAGGGAGGGGAGGGGCTCCGGCGTGTGACGTCATCGTCGCCTGCCTCTGAGCTGCATGGCATGCCTGTCATTTGAAATTGACTGTGCTATGCCAAGCACACTTACTGAATCTTGTTTACTCCTGAGTTTAAACCAACATTCTTTTTAGGAATTATAATGTGCACTAGAAGCTATGTGTGACGTAATTTGTTGTCTTGTTTTATTCAATGTTGTCAATGCACAGGTCTTCAAACCAGTCAGGATGCCCATTTCTACGCGCTGTCAGCTCGGTTTGAGGATTTTAGCAACCAGGATCAGCCCCTTGTGATCCAGTTCACTGTAAAACATGAGCAGAGCATTGACTGTGGCGGTGGATACATTAAGCTTTTCCCATCAGACCTAAAGCAGGAGGAAATGCATGGAGACTCAGTATATAATATCATGTTTGGTAAGTGTTACGTAGGATCTTTTTACACCGGCATTTCCAAAATATTTTCCAAAAAAGTTTTGTGTATATGTAGCTGTCACATAGACATAACTTGTCTTGTCTCCTCCAGGCCCTGACATCTGCGGCCCGGGCACCAAAAAAGTACATGTCATTTTCAATTACAAGGGCAAAAATCATTTGATCAACAAAGACATCAGATGCAAGGTAATCTCACGGTTTATTTGTCCCTGAAAACCAACAGACTTCACCTTAAGTCTAACTCGTGTTTTATATTGTCCAGGATGATGAATACACGCACTTGTATACGTTGGTTGTCAATCCCGACAACACTTATGAAGTCAAGATCGATAATAAGAAAGTGGAATCCGGATCTCTTGAAGAGGATTGGGACTTTTTGCCCTCTAAAAAGATTAAGGATCCTGAAGCGAAAAAGCCTGGGGATTGGGATGAGAGGGAGAAGATTGATGACCCTGATGACCAGAAACCAGAGGTGAGACCAGCAGCCTTTGAAAGGATTCTTATTCTTGCTTGTTACATGGACAGATAAAGTAACTCTTTATGATAAGCATCAATGCCCTTCATACTGACATATTGTTGGCATCTTCTCGTTGCATTCCAAAATTTGAGATTTATGAGCGAAAACTTTTTTTCTTTGTAACCTATTGACACGCAAGGCAAAAATATACTGCAAACACACTTAGACAAATCCCATGATTTTCACTGAATCCACTGAAATTTAAGGGTTTCGTTAAAGACAGAAGTTACTTGAAAATACCACTTCTGTTAACCTGCCTGTGTGCCTCTGTAGGACTGGGACAAATCAGAGAACATCCCTGATCCTGATGCTAAGAAACCCGACGACTGGGATGATGAGATGGATGGTGAATGGGAGCCACCCATGGTCACAAATCCGGAATACAAGGTACATACTTTTATTATTTTTCCTTAACGCATAAACATAAAATACTTATATCTATGCTTAATAAAGTGCACATTAGTTGGAAGTCTGTAGTCTCAAATGTAGTTTTAAATCTTTTAGGGTGAATGGAAACCTAGGCAAATCGACAATCCTGCTTACAAGGGAAAATGGGTCCATCCTGAGATAGATAACCCTGAGTACACACCTGACAACGAAATCTATAAATACAATAGTTTTGGAGTAATCGGACTGGACCTTTGGCAGGTATTTTAGATAATTTTTTGCTCTTACAAACATGTCCTGAAAGCAGTTCTCATTTTAATAATGCCTTCAACACAACTTTTGTCTTTTGTTTCATCACAGGTGAAGTCTGGCACAATTTTCGACAACTTTCTCATTACCAATGATCCAAAGCAGGCAGAAGAGGTTGGCAATGAAACTTGGGGTGTTACAAAGGTATGTCATTTAAACTGTCTCTTACTAAATCATAGAGTGATTTCATATGCTTATTTACTCTCTTGCATGTTGTTTTTCTTTAAATGAAAAGGATGCAGAGAAGAAAATGAAGGAAAATCAAGAAGAGGATGAGAGAAAGAAGCGTGAGGAAGAGGAAAAGACTCGAAAGGAAGAGGCAAAGGACGAAGAGGAAGATGAGGAAAAAGACGAAGATGAGGAGGAGGAAGAGGAAGAAGAAGATGGGGAAGATGAGGAAGATGAGGAAACAGACTCTAAACTCAAAGACGAGTTGTAGATTTAAATAAAAACTTGAAGAAATGTCTCGTACCTTATGACTGATGAGGTACAAGGCAGATAGTTGGACTAATGCTGGACGTTCTCTTCAGTTGGGTGTCAGATCATTCTGACTGTATTTCCACTACTTCAGACCTATTTATACATGATATTTTTCATGATTTTCATTTGCATCATGTCAAGTTGATCCCAAACATTTTCAATGGGAGAATTGAAGAAGCAATTCTCAAGTCTGTAATGAGATGTGACATCCATAAACATTTATGTTTACAGAGATTGTTTCCAGTACAAACTATTCATTTGGGAAATATTACTATATGAAACTTGAATCACAGCAGTTATCTGGTAGCTGAAGTTCTCAATAGGATGAATACCTCAAATAATATTTTCTTTCGTTTTCTTGAGCAATTTTGAGGAGCAATTTTGAGGTACTATTATGGTAACCTTCATTTTGAACTTGCACATTTGTTCCCAGATCGTTCCTGTTAGAGAATATTGTTTGAGTTTCATGGTGCTATTTTGCTTCTTTGGGTTCAGATCTACAATATTTTGGGTTTTAGCATTGTGTATTTGTTTGTGTAAAAGTGTGTCTGTTGGGGTAGAAAGCATCTTTGCTGCCCATTGTCCTCAACCACACGTTAAGTTCATAGCATACATTCCTGCTCATATGTTTTCCTGTAAACACACGGTGGATCTCACAAGCATTGTTCTTGGCATTAGTTTTAGTCTTGCACCGATACCTGGTAATTCATATTCAGGTCAACATCTGAAAAACTAGCATCAGACCAACTGAATGTTTGGCCATTTACAAACAACAATTGTATATTTAAAGGACACTGCTTGCTTTAAAAAAATCTTTACTTAGGCTTAACCTTTTGATTGAGGAAATAAGAATGCTGGTGAGAATTCAAAGGTTTTACCAGGTAAGGGTGTCATCTAATGGAAAACATTTCTGGTCTCAGATTTTTACAGCCATTGTGGAAATTGCACTGCTGTACAGCTTTCATCCATATGTTCCCTTAGCAAAATAGATTGTGACCTTTTTTAAAAATATTTTTTGTACTTTTTGTTGAATTGTGTTCCTTGACTTAAAAAATGAAATGAAAAGCTCTGGAAGATGTTGTCGGTTAATAAAACTACAAAAAGAGATTTATACCTGTGGACCTAACATTGTGTTTTGGAGAGGGTCGACCAACTTGTCTAAATAAATAACATCCATGTGTGACACTGCTTTAGGGCATTTCATTAAACAAGAAATCCTTGATATCAGGGGTTTGCAGTTTTTATTTGTAGGGAACATGTTTTGCATGAAAACTGTATTTTACAAATATAATCACACATTTCATATTTTAGTGATGCAAGGGAAAGTCTAGTCTTTTATCACCTTTTGTCATAGTAAACCCATATGACCCTTGTTTAAGAGTACAAAAAATATTTTATGCAGAAAGTCTGCACAAAACAGTGAAGGCAAGTGAATGAGTAGCATCTTTCAGTTAGTTTGCATTCTTCAAAATATCTCCTTTGCCCTAAAAGTCATCATACACGTTCAAATGACAAGAGGGTGTAGTAAAGATAACAGAATACTTAGTTGTGGATGAGCCACCATTAAAACCATTGTTAACCACCTACCATGCCACCTACAATCAGCCAAACTCCTGATCCCTGTATCGTATAGCCTTCATTCCAGGTTTTGAAAAAACTCCACATCCAGTTCCACTGAGAACTCCGGTTCCTCCATTTGCCCTGGAGCTCGCTCCAGGGCAAATGGGAGGAGCCTGACGTCAAGCAAGGAGGAGCAAACACTCAAAATAGGAGGAGCTACAAGTAAGCCCCTCCCAACCTGTGTTCAGTCAGTACTCCAACTGGAGCTCGCTTCTGGGCAAATGGGAGGAGCTTGACGTCAAGCAAGGAGGAGCAAACACCCAAAAGAGGAGGAGCTACAACTAAGCCCCTCCCAACCTGTGTTCAGTCAGTACTCCAACTGGAGTTCGCTGCAGGGCAAATGGGAGGAGCTTGACGTCAAGCAAGGAAGGACAAACACCCAAAAGATGAGGAGCTACAACTAAGCCCCTCCCATTCACTGTTCAGTCAGTACTCCAACTGGAGTTCGCTGCAGGGCAAATGGGAGGAGCTTGACGTAAAGCAAGGAGGAGCAAACACCCAAAAGATGAGGAGCTACAACTAAGCCCCTCCCAACCTGTGTTCAGTCAGGGCTCCAGTTCCGTGTTTTGCATTACGTCCTAATCCACAGAAGACTCCTGTTCCGTGTTTTGCATCCGCCCTATATTGTCGATTGGCCATCAGAGCGCAGGATGAAGTAGTGGGAACAGAAACACTATGGCTGCCAGTCTCTCCCTGACTCAGGTAATGTCGTCTTTTCGCTTCAATTAATTACTTTTCAAATCACTTTCTGGTTCACTGAACTCGACGGTTGGTTCCGTTGACTTTGAGCTCGTCGGTTAGAGCTGATCAACGGTCACACCCTCGCGCAGGGTCGTTTAAAGTTGTGTTCAGCCATTTGCTTGACAAGAGGAAAAGTTTCAATGTTTGAGGGACTGAATAAGGGCGTTGCTTAGTTTGTCACTGCTGAACTTGGGTGGATAAACTTGAATAAAAGTGTTTGTTTAAGTTATAAAAGCACATAAAGTCTTTTATAACATCTTGTGTTTTTTCTTCTGTTGGCTGTGGACACAATGTACGTTTAGATATCAGCTAACGGTCAATGTAGACATGTTAAGAACATGTTTTAATGGTAATAAGTCAGATTTACACACTTATATCAGATCTGACTGGACTGTTGATGTGTGTTTACCAGTCATTGTGTCTAGCGTTAATTTAAAGCATTGTGTTGCTAGCTCACTTTCTCTCTTTTTGTGTGTTTATAAAGGGAACTAAACGTTGTTTTTAGCTGATAGGGCGTTTGCTACATCGGTTCAGTCTTGTTGTGCTTTTGTTCTGTTTATTGACTTTAAATCAAGCTCAAAAACAACTTTTTGCTGTACTTTACAAACTGATTAGCCTGCTAGCTCGAGCATATTTGACAGTATAGGAGCTAGCTGGTGAAGCAGCCTACCAACCTCTTACAGTACAAAACTTTAAAGAGAAATAAAATATAAGTCAAGTATTTCTTAAAAAGAGACAGAAACATCAATTTAGTAAATATATGCAAATATATGTCCTGTGTATGTTTGCACTTATTAATCTGGCTTTAAACCTATATGATCCACAGGAGATCATGCATTGATTTAGTTGATGGTCTGAAATGTGTCTTTGTATTTAGTATAGCACTGTTCTATGTAATGGCAGGGATCAAAGTGTTGACCACATGTGTTTGGTTATGGTGGGCATGCATGAAATATGCATGGCATTGCTTTCTCTTATGTGTTCTGCAGAATCATAATTCAGGAAAGCCTTATTGATTTAGATTTGTGTGCAATGGTAAGAGTGTCTTAATCCAAGTTCATGCTCGATTTCGATTTTGGATGATAAAATAATCAAGTGTGGTGCATTTGTCATTAAGGTTCTATCTATGTGTTTAAATCTTATGTTGTCTATTTTTACATTTATTTGTTGTAGTGTGAATATTATGTTGGAGTTTATGAATACAATAATATTAAGTTATTTTAAAGAGAACATGTGTTATCGTGTTAAATAAACGTGATCTCAAAATTGGGCAAAAAACCATGATGATCATTCTTGTCTTATTGAGCACAACTACAATATGGCATTGCTCGAGTGCAAACCTCGTAGGTTTGGTTGTGTTTATTTTGGTAATTTTTGATCAGATGTGATATAATGCTCTTATGACCAGCAGCACAAAACTAGACAAGAAATATTCATATGAACAGTTAAGGCAAATTTGTTTTTTTAACTGTTTCCTGCTGTATACATTCCAAAATAAACAATTTCTTTTATATCATGCCCTTTTACTTCTCTATCAAATGTGTTCCTTTTTGCACTTAATCAGAATAGTTCCCACAGAATTTCTTTTATTATATTTGAAACCTTCATGACATTTGTAAACTGAACATAAATCAAGAACAGGGACTACCAAAGAACATTAACCTGAATTGACTTGTATCTCACAAAACCATTGAGACATTTCTCAGAATATCTTCTTTTGTGGTTCACAAAAGAAACATTTTGGTTTTTATTAATAGAATTGATGGAATATGTGTATAAAAATGACAGAATTCTATTCAATTCAAATCTGGTATTACTAAAGATAAACTCAGGCTACAGTATAATCGAAAGGAAACCAACATCTAATCCTATTAGGATGGACCTTGGAAACTGTATAACATTGATTTACTTGATGGAATTGTTTATTGTATGTTTTGTTGTGGCTTGTTACAAGCCTGCCCTTTGTAGGAGCGGTCTGACTGAATGGAAAACATGCCAGAATAAGTCTCAGGAAATGAGGTGGTATCAGAACAGCTTGAGAAGACCAAGTTGTTTTTGTTCTTTTAGAAGTGCAAAGAAAGACCCTTGTATCTTTCTCGGCAGGGCAAGAAAATGTTTGGTGGCACTCTGTTAAATATTGTCTGCCAGCATCACATTAGCATGCACCAGTAACCACCTGATGAGAGGGAACTGTTGAACGACAACCAAAAAGCAGCTGGGATCTGGCAGAACAAGATGCTTCTGCAGTATTATACAGACAATGTTTGTCAGAGTTACGTGATGGACTGAATGTCTAATAGCTTTTAATTGACCGTTTTACTTCATACTGAAACGCATCATATTGAAATGCGTCTTATTTCGCTTTATCTTCCATCTGTTATGGATTAGTTTTTGAGCATAACTAAACTCTGAGTTGAAGGTTTGGCTTCCGCTGCTCCAGACTAACTCAACCAGATTTTGACGTTTGTTACATGCCAGGGGGTGCCTCTAATGTTGTCCACAATGCAGCACAATTTTCTTATTCAAGCATGACTTAATATTATACTATCACAAAACAACACAAAGGTGTGTGTTCTTGAAGTCACTGTATGACGTTTTATTTTTCGCATTTAGCAAATAACAAAACACGGTTGCCAGAGAATTTAACACTCCTCAGAGGTGGGCTGAATGCAAGCTGCCAACAAAGTTTTCAAAGATCTATTTTTTCAAAACTTTTGTTCCGTGCTATTGGCTTGTTTGAACGTCTGTCTGTATGTCTTGAATGAAGATTTAATTTCCTCGAATCATTTTTTTCCCTGCAGCTTTCAAGTGGAAATCCTGTCTATGAGAAATACTATCGACAGGTAAGTGTTCAACCAGCTTTTTCTTTGTATTATCATTTTATAGTTAAGGAAAGGGTTAAACTTAAAACTTGATCAATTGGAGCTTAAAGCACTGGAGGTCTTCTGCGTCCCGCAAGTGTCGTTCTCTCAGTAAATGGATGCCTGTATGAATTAGTGATGACTTTTGCTAACCGGATAGGACAGGGTGAGCGAAGCTACCTTTTTGAAGTGCCATGTGGTATAAATGTCTTGCTGTTGGCATATATTTCCTGTGATGAGCTTCAGCTATGCATGTGTGTGTTGTATTGATTATTTATTTATTTTTTTCCGTTTTTCAATAGTTTCTCATTTCAATTGTATAGAGAAAACTATAAATATTGCAGTTGTAGTTTGGCTAAGGGGAAATATTGTTGCACTGATAAAATATTACTCTGTTTGTTTTAGCATTCCGACGATGGGATGAGTTTGGCACAGGGCCAATTTTTGACCCATTGGAATTTTTTGTAAACAAATGTGTAATTGATTTTTGTGTATAAGAGATAAATTATTCTTTAACGTGTTATATATAATAAAGTGCTCCTGATTCGTAACTTTATTTTGAATTTATACTACTAATATACCAACACAAAAAAATAAGGGATGCACCAAATGTTTTTTACCATACAATGAAGTTTTTGATTGTGCAATCAAATAGTAGACGGCAAAAACATCATAAATGCAGCCAACATGTCGGCAGTCTGGAATCAATTAAAGACAATTCTTTGTAGTGTTGTATTTGTATCTTTTTCTATGAAAAAGGAAGACTAAATGGTAGCACATACATTTTCACTATTTAATTTAGGCAATGGTGAATGTGAGAAGTAAATAGGGAAAAAATATTAAAAACCATTTTCGGTTTTCGGTCAAGTGTTTTTTTATTATTTTGATTCCCTAATAATTTAATTTTGGTGGATCCCTTTGCTAAATATTTAACAAAATTTTATGAATTCCCACATTTGTAAGTTTTAGTCCAATCAATGCATTGAAACAATTTGTTAGTTTATTTAAATAACCCATTAACATTTTAGAAGCAACTACAAAATAATTTTTTTTTATTGATTAAATCTTTTCTTCACAGGTAGATCCATCAAACAGTGGGCTTGTAGCAGCTGGTGATGCTGCCTTATTTTTAAAGAGATCTGGCCTTGCAGATCTGATTCTTGGCAAGGTAACGTCAATTAGACAAAATGTGTCCATTATAGTAGTGTTAAAAATGGAAATCCTTGAATTGATCGACTATTTCTCAGATGCAATTATTTGAAGTATTTATTTGTTTGTATTGTATTTGTAAGTTTGTGAGTTTTATTGACAACATTGCTTGAATCTCTTGGACAAAACTGCTTAACTGAGGCTAAGCTGAGAAACAGGTTGTTATTGACCTAACTGTGTTTTTCTGTCCACAGATTTGGGACTTAGCTGATTCAGAACGCAAAGGCTCACTTAACAAGCAGGTTTGTTCTTTTCTTTAAGCCAGAGCAGCATTACAGAATTTTTATTTGAGCTGTACGTTTTGAAATATTTTTGTTTGTCTGTTTCAGCAATTTTATGTAGCCCTTCGATTGGTGGCGTGTGCTCAGAATGGATTTGAAGTTTCTCTCAAAAGTCTTAACGCTGCTGTCCCTCCCCCAAATTTTGTAAGTCAAACCATCAGTTCCTCGTCCCATTCACCAGACTTGGAAACTACATCCTACTTCCCTCTTAAGCCAGGAAGTCCTGGGAGTTTAATCACTAATGACTAAAAACAGCTTGGTCTGTCATTCTACTTGCCTACATTGCAAACATGAGTTGTGAGATAATGGCCGTTTTCTGTTTCCTGTCTAGCATGACACTAGCAGTCCTCTTCAGTTTGGACATGTGCCTGTTGACTGTCCATGGGTGGTCAAGGTGAGATATCCTCAACAGATTTTTAGAATCAAATCTCTGACATAACATCATTATTTGAAGTCTTTCATAAGCATTGGAAATGCTTTTTTTGTGTTTGTGTGTCACATTTGTTATGTAGCAAGAGGAGAAGCTTAAATTCGATGCCATCTTCGAAAGCCTTTCTCCAGTGGGCGGCATGCTTACGGGCGATAAGGTCAAACCAGTGCTCCTCAATTCTAAACTTCCTGTGGACGTTCTTGGCAGGGTAAGAACAGAAGGATGAGAAGCATGTTTATAATATTTTTAGAATATAAAGGTTTAACTGGTATAGCTCACTAATCTTTATGTTAAGGTGCAGGTTTAAGTTTAACCACAAAGCTGCGCTCTTGAGCCTTAACATAAGTCGCATCCAAGTTCACTTAGAAACAAAAATTGTGTAACCTTTACTCAGCCCATTTTTATCTCAGACCTCTATAACCTTATTTCTTTTGCGTAACACAAAAGTAGAATGCTTTTGCACACATTTATGTACTTAAAACCAATGCAAGTTAATGGGTGCCAGTTACCAACATTCTTTAACAATAAGCATTTAAATAATGATTTTTGTATATAAGCAGAATTGATCTGATCTCTTTCTTTTGTGTGGGATGAATTTACAGGTTTGGGAGCTTAGTGACATAGACAGAGATGGGATGCTGGACAAGGATGAGTTTGCTGTGGTGAGTTCTGTCTTACTATATGTGTCTAGAGTAGGGCTTGCATAGATGTATCATTATTAATCATATGTGTATGTGGGCAATGTGTGCATGAACACAAAGAGCAATACTCAACTGCGATAAGCGGATGCGCTTTTTTTTCGTACTCTTCAACTAAAAACAGTCCTATCATCATGACATTCGAGCAAAGTAAAAAAAAGTCCAGAAGCCCTGCACGCATTTTAACTAAGACCTAAATTACAAGCCCGATACCCTTGCCCTAGGAGCCTAAATTTGTCTGGTTCAGGGCTCTAATCTCAGGGTGTTAAATACACTTATGATATACTAAGTTGTTAATATGTGCAATGTATTAGCATATATTAGGAAAAAACATGAAGTGAATTTTTACAATTTGCCTGTATCTGATATATATATATATATATATATATATATATATATATGCTATAATTACATTGTTTTTACTGTTGACGTATTGATAATTTGTTGTGTTAAGCTTTGGTGTTATATAACCTCTTTTTGACACAAAAAAGCATCTATGTTATTTTATTATAGTATAACCCATGAGCACTCAATAAACTTGACGACTGTTTGCAAATACAGCAAAAATCAGGTGGTTTGCAACCCCTTGTATAGAGTCAAATCCTTGTTTATATTGACCTTGTTTTGACTTTTTCCATGCATTAGGTTATATTCTTGTTCCAGTGTATTTACTGTAAACATTACATTAGGGCAGATAAATAAACAAAGCAGCTATATTAAAACTGTGTCTCAAAGTGAAAGTCCACGCTAAAATTTAAATTCTTTCATCATTTACAGTCTGTTTAATAAAATTTACTTTCTTCCTCACAAAAAGAATATAATTTGAAAACAGTTGGTAAATGAACAGTTGTGGCACCCATTTACTTCTATTATATATTCATAAAACAAATTCAAGAAAATGTCTCCCAGTTACCAACATTCATCAAAATATCTACTTTTGTGCAGACAAAAAAGTTATACAGTTTGGAAATGAAGACACTGTTTTTATTTTAGGTTAAAGTATCCCTTTTAGAACTAGTCTGTCCAACAAGCAATTAGATAGTTACCTTTTAACGTAATTCAACTGACATTTTTTTTTAATTGAGGCTATTATGAGCAGTTTATGCAACTGGCCAAATGTTTTGTTATAGTGTTGACTTCTGTAAAGTGTAATTTTCATTACTCAGCAAGGCAAAGTTAAGGTGTTCATGTTGTGGACAAACTGAAACGAATGTCCTTCAGACCTAGCTTTCACATAAGAAAGTGAAAGAATGTTATCACCAGCTATTGCTCTCCAGTTAGCCAGAGGGCACTAATGGGCACTGTTTCGTCTAGCGGTTTTTCAAGCACAGCGAGAGCCTTAAAATCTGATGTGAAATGTTTAATATCAATATTAAAATAAACATTAATTGACAATGTCAGTATATCATTTTTATAGTTAATATTACAGCATATAAAATGATTAAAACAAACAATATTACTAGTTAAAGATTAATAAATTAATATGTTATGTTATGAAATACACATTGATATGATGAAATCTAGCCCTTTACTATGAAAATTTCTTGTTTAACAATAGCATGATAAAATAAAGATCAGTATATATAAGTTGTGCAATTTATAAACCTTATCCTGCTCAGAGCCGGTGATCTCATCTAGTGTGTGTTAATTGTATGACAGTTGTCCAGTCAGTTTACAATGAATGGTGGCCCTTTTGTGCAACAGCAATGGCTTGAGGCACATGAAAGAATGCACGCCTCTTATTTGACGGCCTGTTTCTTCACTTTGCGAAGGGAGGAAGATTCGTCAAACCCAATGAAAAAAAGACTTTTACTGAAAAGGAAAGTTTGCTTTCTATATAAAGGGCTCCATAGATATCTATAGTTTTTATGCTAAAACATTATCTTGCCAAAGGTTCGTACCAAATATTCGCTTGCATTATGAATAGTCCATTAGTATTTATGATCAAAAGATCTATGTCAGTACAAAAACTTACTAGAAATCAAATTCAACAAGCTAAGAACGAAAATGTAACATCTGAAGTTTTTTATATAAAGGAGTTGACTTCCTGTGTGACTGTACCATATTTCAATTATCTCAAGATGTTTTCTCATCTCTGCTGCTTGTGTGTTATAAGATTGCTTGGTGTCAATTCTGCATCAGTATGGGCATTAAATCAAATTTGTAAAATAAGCCCAACCTGATTTGTTCGGCCGAATAAGATGATTTGCTTTTATGACACATTGGTATCTTTATTTAAATGAGATTTTACCTTTTTTCTGGCAAAGTTTGGACATTGTGAAGCTTATTTTTAATGTTTTTGTTTAAGGCTATGTATTTAGTATACAGAGCTCTGGAGTCTGAGCCAGTTCCTATGACTTTGCCTGTTGGTCTGGTTCCACCATCAAAAAGGAAAAAGACGACTCCGCCCCCTGTGATGCCAACCCCTTGCAAACCTAAAGAGAGAGGCCTCACCCACTCTGGTTCCAAAACAGTTCCAGCAAAACCTACACCACAACAGGTCCTCATCATCATACATCATAGATGTGCTGCCATCAGTTTCTATAGCTTCCAGATAACTGAAATGTTTAGTACTTTGCCACAAATGCAGTTAATTTCATTTGTGTTTGTCTGTCTGTGTGTATACAGTGGGTGGTGTCTTCTGCAGATAAAGCCAAATATGATGAATTATTCAGCAAGACAGACAATGACATGGATGGTTTGGTATCAGGTGCTGAGGTCAGAGATATATTCCTAAAGACTGGTTTGCCATCTGCAACCTTGGCACGCATTTGGTTAGTTCTAAATCTATTTAATATTACATAAATGCTTATTAGAAGTTGACCGAGATCTGATCTGTTTGAACTAATTTTAGTTCAATTCTGAAATAATACAAGTTTGGATCGTTATGAATTCATGCATGTTTTTTATAAAGGGAGCTTTGCGATATCGGCGATGTGGGAAAGCTGACCAAAGAGCAGTTTGCACTGGCCCTTCATCTCATCAATCAGAAGCTCTCAATGGGAATAGAACCTCCCCAGACCCTCTCCCCAGAAATGATCCCTCCTTCTGATAGGCTGGCACGGGCGGTACGTTCAATGTTGTAAAAGCATACTCCACCCAAAAGGGATAATTCTATCATGACTAAATGAACTTAAAGTTGTGGAAAATCTGGACGGTATTGACTATCAAAGTGGACGAAAATTTAAATGGTATTCAAAGGCGACCCAGAACTATTTATTTTTGTTATATGCTAATCAATACAATAATTTTTTTGAACTATGGTAGTCAATAATACCCAAAATAAGCTAGTATTCTTTCAAAAATCTTTTTTATGTTTGACCTAACAAAAAGACTTGACTGTTAGTTATTCACAACCATTTATTTTTGATTGGAGTGTCCTTTTAAAATATCTATCCAGCTTCATATTCATAAACACTCAGGATGAATTATTAATAATTTTAATAAGTGACCAAGTACAACGTTTCTCAAACGATGTATTATGATATAAAGGAAATGTGCTAATTTACACAGATAAATAATAGGTCTAATTTGTTAAATTTTTAATCAAATTTTTTTCTATGTTTCCCTGTTCCTTAGCAGAACAATGCTGCATCAAATCAAGCGGCAGATTTCTCAGCTATTAAAGAGTTGGACTCGCTTAGTAATGAAATCGTGGAGCTACAGAGGTAAGTTACTAATCCGAACTCAGATTCAGTTTTAAACCTTTATATTATGTGTACCCCTTAAAATCTAAGTATACATAAGAGTGTTGTGGTTTAAATGAAGATCAAGATACTTAAGATATTAACCTTGTTTGCTACTTTGCAATATTTTTTGTGGCTGTTCCAGGGTATTTTTGTGACACAGGTGCTTAAGCATTTTTAAAACCACAGAAGGAGAAGTGTAGAGCTGAAAATAATCTCATTGTGCCATGCCCAAATCTATGTTTAGGTCATGAAAGATGCAATGAAACTTATGAATGCCTTCTTTAATCGTTATCCTGATATTTTGTATTCTCTATTGTGTCGAAGGTCACCTACAAAATGAACTGGACAGTGTTTAGGCAAAATCTAGCATTTTACAGGTCGGTTTAGAGTTGATGTACATGGTTTATCTGCGATTTGATCTGGCATATTGTACTGAAACTACTCATTAACTTGCAGAATTAACTCTTATATCAAAAACATTACTTTCCTATACATAACTGTTGGCCAATAAAAGTGGAGTAAGTAATTTTTTGTAAACAAATGAGTCTTTTTTTTTACATGTGCAGCAATGAATAAATGTTTTTTTGGTGCTTACTGAGTCTGGGACACTCTTGGCATTAAAATATCTAAAGATGCAACACATAAGGATGGCAAATACAGATCCTCAAATAACTCCTTGCGACCTGCAGTCTCTGGAGGGTTTTCACCTCAATTGTAATTGGTGGCGCTGACCCACAGAAGGGAAGTGAGGAGGGGCACTCTTACAGAATGACTCTCCACACATCTTGTTTTCCCTTCACATCTGATATACAGACATTGAGTTAGCTGGCAGCTGGAAGGTTACACTTTTTACTTTTACTTGTTGGAGACTGATGCTTCAGAGTGCATTTCACTTCCTCATTGATGGAAAGTGAAAGAGAGAGAGAAATAGTAACAGTCAGTCATTTTGAAGTTAAAAGGTGAGATGATAAGCAGACAGGATAGAAGAGGCAAAGATTCATCTATACGATGGGCTGTTATTTTCTCCTAAAATGATGCGAGCAGTTTGGGATTGCTTTGGATCTCCACGGCAACGTGCTGCCTCAGTTAACAGGTAAGGATAGGCCACACCTCTTTCTAAAAGTGGAGCTTTTAAAGACTATTTGGAAGCTCTGTTTTATACTGATCAGAGCGGGAAGTTCATTGATACACAGGCCCGGTTCAAAACATTTGACTTCTTAACATCGGTTTTAACCTTGTTAAAACCTGTTCTTGTATACTGCTTTAGCTGCTTCTGTTATTTTCTTCTCTCTTTGCTCTCCTGGGAGTCTCTGACTCAGTTTATGTGTATTGACTCCTGTCTGTGAGTTTCTCTCTTGTTGCTGGGAAGACTGCAGATTGCACTGTGTTAAGAAGAAACCTTGAGTCAGAGCTATATGCAGCTCATCAAGGTTCATCTACAAGAAATTATGATTGATATCGATGCTACTAAATCAGTAGTTCACTTGCTAGATATTTTCCATTTAATTCTTCAAACCCTTTAGATGTATCACGCATATACCTATATACAATTTCGTCATCCTTTTCTCACCCTCATGTCATCCCATTCTTCAGCGAAACAAAATAATATATTTAGTCTTGGTGTGTTTACAGTGGATACTCTTATAAATATCTTCTTTTGCGTTCTACATTTGCATGAATTCAGTTTTTGAATGACTGAAGGTCAATAGAAAAGGAATCTTTATTTTTTATATATTGTGGAACTATACTATTAACCCATATTGCTTCACAATGATACAGAATCAAAATATGCCACTCCACATCCTTTCTCTCTCTCTCTCTCTCTCTCTCTCTCTCTCTCTCTCTCTCTCTCTCTCTCTCTCTCTCTCTCTCGCTCTCGCTCTCGCTCTCGCTCTCTCCCCATCTCTTCTCCCCTCCCATCCTTCCTGAAAACCATCCATAAAACCATCTGCTCGCACACTTGCTTGCTACCTCTGACTCTCACACACATACAAGCTCCGGCAGCAGATGCAGAGATGGTGCAGGATGAAGATGCCATTCACCCTGCTCCCGGTGGCTGGCTGTCTGTGCCTACCATTGTTTCTGTGATTAAATACTCATGTCTATGCCTGTCTTCCAGAGAGAAGATTGTAGTTGAACAGGACATCAAAGAACATGAAGAAACAATACGACAGAGGACCAGTGAAGTCCAGGTATGATTAAGCTAATTATTTTAAACTTGAAAATGTGTTGTGTTTATTTGATGTGAATCTAGTGATGATAAAAGTACAGTAATGAGTACATCCAATCTTATAGTGAACAAAAATTCTACGTAGAAGGACGTGCATCATAATATAATGGGCTGACAGCCTCAGTCATCACTCTTTCTATTATTCAATATTAGTCATACAGATTTGGATCAAAACAGAAAATTTAGACTTATACCTTTTCTACATTTAAAGCCGTTCTGTTTGCTTTTTCTACATCATCATGTTTTCTACCCGTATTGAACCAAAACAGAGACAAAGCTTTTGTCTGTCTGTCACCTGTCTGTCCTCTCTGCTGATAGACAGTGATGAGAGAGCACATTCATGAATGAAGTTCAAGGTCTTTATGTCCTACAGTGTCTTCATGATTCATAAATGTAATGTTTTTCATTTCCATAGTAATCTAGGCTTCCTCTGGCTCTTCCCAGACTGGATGATAATTTAATTTCCTGTGCAAAAGCCAAATTATTAAAGTAGACTTCTCAATTTGATCTTGAACTGAGTGCAGATCATTTCAGGATGATTTCTTTGTTCATGTTATTGTATTGGTCAATAAATGTTTGTTAAGAGAATGTAGAATGCTGTTTGCCAGCTCTGGTTTTGCCTGGACAGATGGGCGGCTAATAGAATTGAAAAGCAATTGTGTGTGTATGAAGGCATACAGGAAGTGAAGGGAGTCTGTGTGTGCGTGTTTATATGAATATTAGATGGAGATCCTTGCACAGGGATATTGACAGCACAGCTGGTTCTTGTCTCATGGGTTCTCATTTTCTGCCATTCTACAGTGCCACATTTCCTCCGATTTTCTTTGCATTTTTCCATCTGAAAATGTGCCACCTGTGGTCTTGATAGCTAGTATAAATGTGGGCTGTCAAGTCGGTGCAGTTAAATAACACGCATGCAAATTCATTATTGGGCATTTTTTGAGCGGCACCATTCGAGATATGAAAATTGCATCTGACCTGATATTTTTTGTTATGGACCTGATATAAAAACGCTCCTTGTATGTAGTAGTAACCAGTAAACTGAAACAATTGTTTATATTATGCAATACCCTTACTGAACATCAGAACAATCCATGCACTAGTTTTCTATTTTAAAACTGAAAAATGAACCTGCGTTATGGATGTGAAGAAAGAGGACACAGTTTTTGGGAAACAACAAACTTTTTGATTTATGCGATTTGATTTGTATTTTTATGTGTCTGTTTGAGCAAAATGTAGCGTTATGAATGTGACAAACCTGTCAATTTTTAGAGAGACCTGACATGAGTATTGGAACAACCAAATGTTGACATCTGTGCAGCAAGCATACTAAAAACCTTTGGTCAAAACTCAATTTTCATGGTAAGGTTGACATTTTCACAGAATTGCCCACGTGCAGATTATTGTAGGTTTCATTTATACATGTATGAAAGATGAAAAAAAGAAAAATGTTTCTCCTTATTTTTTCAATGCATGCGCAGATCGCTTAATCTACAAACACACCTACAGAAAAGTGAAAGACAATAAGAACATCAATAGCTATTAAGACAAGACAAGAGCCTTGAAACAGATTATTAATGTAATCAATATTTATTCAGGCTGATGAGCATCGAAAACAGTCCTGGTAGTCACCGGTAGACTTTGAATAATAACATCTGAAGGAATTTGCTTTGTGTTTTAGTTGAAGCTCTTGTCCCTGACTTGTCCCTGTGTTGATAAATAGATTCTATTTCGGGGGTCATTGGTTCCTATTGCAGCTTCTGATTGGTGGATGGTTTCATCATGATCCGTTACTCAGTTTTGCGGCTGCAGACCTGTTATTTTTAGCACACGGATGCAGAGTTGCTTGCAGTCTCCTAGCACTCTCATGACACAGAGAGGAAATATCTTCTGCCATCAGTATTGATTTTCTTCCGATGATTTAAAACATGGCATTAAAGGCATCATATCCGTTATTCTTTATCTTATATAACAAAACAACCTCAACTGCTATCTATCCGCTCCATGTTATTAGATGTGTTTCTAGTTGCATTAGTTATTTAAAGGTTATAGGCTTGATTCCGATGGAGGTACTCTAAGTTGGTTAATGCCAAAAGCATTAATGTAAAAATTAACACTCTCTCTCTCTCTCTCTCTCTCTCTCTCTCTCTCTCTCTCTCTCTCTCTCTCTCTCTCTCTCTCTCTCTCTCTCTCTCTCTCTCTCTCTCACGCCAACCCACTCTCTCAGGACTTGCAAGAGGAGGTGCAGAAGGGCTCTGAGGAACTGGGCCGACTGCAGGCGGAGCGACAGGAGGTGCAAGAGAAGCTAGAGAGGCTGGATGAGCAGAAACACTCACTGGAGGAACAGCTTTCACTCATACAGCAGCAATGCAGTCAGGAGAACCAACTGGTATACAAACATCAATATTCAAATTAACATTTCTTTGAGATTATACTCTTATCTGATTCCTAAGATCAGGGGTTTTCAAACTTTGTGATGCTAGGAACCCTAAATAGGAAGGACCTTTTGTGGAGACCTCCTTTCTAAAATACATACCCAACCAACGTTATATACTATTATGAAGAAGCATTTATGCTATATTGGTTGAATAGTAAGTGTGAGAATAAGCTAAGCTAAGATATATTAAATACAAAACTAAATATTCGGATATAATTTGAGTAATGTTGGATCTGGAGCCTAAAGAGAAACTATTGTAATTTATTTATTCTCTAACAATATTCACCCTTAATAAACGGCACTGTTGTGAGGAAACTCACTAGAAAGATATAATACATGTGAACATTGATATAAACATTTATAAATGAAACCACTATAATGTTGATTAGCAATTTTAATTTGTCTTTTTATTTCTTGAAGAGGGAACCTTTTGTTGGGCCCAAGGGGTCCTCAGACCTCGGTTTGAAAAAGCTGCCTTATATTAAATGATTGTTCACTGAAAAATAAATTAAAACCTCTCTATGACCTTTTTTTCAAATATATTTTGAGGAAATGTCCCAGTGTTTTCCTGTTCACGCAATGGGGGTGATTGGCTGTTTGGTCTGGGACGTTCTTCAAAATATCTTTGAGTTCTGCAGTAGAAAGAAATTCATACAGAATTGAAGGGACATGGATTGAATGATACGAAAATTTTAATTTTTTAGTAAACTTTAAATGCTGTATAATTTATATGTCACTTTGAATAACAAAAGCTGCTAAATGTAAAAAATTCCTTAAATAAATATTTAATCTGTCCTAAAATGGCCTTTAAAACCACATTTGGCCTTCTACTGGTTTCATTTTCATATATGGAAGGGAAATTGTTAAATACTCCACATTTCAAGTCTTTATTGCTCTAAATATCTGTTTTTCTATCGTTATTTTCAGATCCAGACTCTGCAGCTGGAGCACACAGAGCAGGAACAGAGAATTGGTGACTATGAGGAAGAGCTGACCAGAGCTCGCGAAGAGTTGCTCCGTCTGCAGGATGAGTCACGGTGCCTGGGAGAGAAGATTGAATCTGCTCGTGCTCAGCTCTGCCCTCTAGAGGAAGCTGTCCAAGAATCTCACACACAGATTGCACAGGTCATAGAATTATCTTTTAAACAAATTTTTTCGCTTTAATTTCACTGTTGATGATTTTTATGTCCCGTACTAGTAGGATGTATAATGTACGTGGATTACAAATAAAAAAGTGGTTGTTTAAATGTAAGACATGACAGTCGCGTGTGTATGTGTGCTGCTATGACTTTGAAATCATCACACTGTTCACGGATATGTTCTTCTCATGAATAAATCAACGCTGCATATTTTCTCTCATATTTTACTGCTGTACTGAAAAAAATTCCTTTTTTATTTCCTTTTCAATTGCTCTCCATTTAGCAATGATTTAAGATTGAAAAGTGTATAAAACAGTGGATGTCAAAATAAGATATTTTGAGAAATGTCTCTGTGGTTTGTGTCCATACAGTAAAGTCAATGGAGGTAAATATTAAGTTATCAACATTCTTCAAAATATCTTCTTTTGTGTGAAGAAAATAAGTCATACAGGTTTGAAGTGACATGAGGTATAGTAAATGAATGTATGTGGATATACTGCTTTCCTGGCAAAAAAATAATGATGCAATGCTTTGCCTTTTGGACCGGACACCTGCTCTCTTTTTTTTATATATGATATGTACTCTTATTGTCCTGCCTGATCACATAAAAAAAGTTTATTGTTGTCATTCACAATAGGAACAAGAACGTTTGACCGAACTGAAAGCAGAAGAGAGAGAAGTGACCGCGCGGCTCACCTGGAGGGTCCTGGAGGAGCCTGTGCTTGTAAATGGGACAGCATCCTCGTCTGAGCACTCTGAGCAACTGCAGAGGCCTAAATCCACATCGTCTCCGCTAGAGAAACCAAAAGAGAACAAAAGCCAGCATGAAGATGAGCAGGCATCTACAGATGAGCCTCAGGATCTCAGAGTCACAGATGAACATTCTGAATCAGAAGCAGATGAGACGTCTTTCAGCCCAGATGAGCTTAAAGCTGAGCCATATAGCTCTGATCTTTATAACAGTCAGATTTTTTCTAGCGCCTTCTCCAATGTCAGCTCTTCTGGTGTTGCCTGGCCTCAGCAGAACATGGTTAGATGTCACTTCCTGTTTGTTTATTGTTTGATCTCATATTTCTTGATATGGAACAGAAAACAGACTAAAATGAATTAGTTACTATCTAGTTGTTTCAAAACTGTATACATTTCCTAGTTCTTATGAACACGGAGAAAGATATTGGTAAGAATGCTTGTAACCAAGCAGTCTTTGGACCCCATCGACTACAATAGTAGGAAAAATAAAAAAGGTTTGTCAAAAGGGACTCAAATATTTTTCTCTGTGTTAATCAGGACAAAGAATTGCATGTAATGTAATAATGACTATTTTTAAGGTGATTTTTAAACTCAGAAGGTTTTTGAGTGAATGAAAAACATTTCATTCAGGTAATATGAACAAGTGTGCTTATATGTTTTTAATTCTGTTTTTAGGAAAGCACCACAGGTCCAGCTTACACAAACCTGGATGCACAGGCAGAAGATGACAGAGAGAAAACAGAGTTGCAGCCTGCCACTAGCACACCAGAAGTGAGCAACAAACATCCCTCATTACTGGAATAACGTGACGACTGTATTTGTTTTTTATTTAAATAAATACATTCATACTAATACCTCTTTGATTTTATGAACCGTAGGCTGAAACTGAGGCGCCAGAGAAGAAGGAAGCTGCTCAAACTGTTTCAGTCCTGACTACCGTTCCTGGCATTGACTTCTTCCAGTCTGACCCCTTTACAGACAGTAAGACCGGCGCTCTTGAAATCTTAAACAAGCTTGTAAAACACCATGTAAACATGAAATTTTGTTTAAAATACATCTGGATCAGCAGCTCAAAGGTTTTGAGTTTAAACCCTGAAATTGCTATTATGCGTTAAGGAAAATCAATTATTCCTGCATTTTCAAAAAAATATTGTTCCTATTGGAATTTATGTGCTTATTATCAAAACTGGAAAAACAGATAAAGATAACAGAAATGCTGTATATGAGATGCTGTATATCTATTCAGACGTAAAATACAAATATTTCTCTTGTATTGTTTATAAGTAAATATTAACTTGTTTTCTTTGCAGTATATGTATTTAAATACAATTCTTAAAATATAATTTTCTACTAATTATTGAAAACCTTATTGAACAACTAATTGTAAATGTCTCTTGCAGGTGACCCGTTCACTGATGACCCCTTCTCAAAGACTGACATCGCTGGTGAGCATTGTTCTACTTCTGATCATTGTATAAATGCATTTAATCTATCCAACTCCAGTTTAAATTTATTACTGATTATTACGTTTTTTCGTTAATTTCCTGTCCAGATCCTTTCGGAGGTGACCCCTTTAAAGGCACAGACCCGTTTGCAGCAGACAACTTCTTTAAACAGTCTTCAGCTGGTTTCCCTTCAGAAGACCCTTTCAGTTCCTCTGATCCCTTCACAACTACCAGTGGCCCATCAAAAACCAGCAATACAGTAACACCAGACCCATTCTCTTCAAGCACAATCAGCATACCAGACGTAGATCCATTTCAATCAAAAATGGATGCAGATCCTGATCCCTTTAGCTTGGCTGGCACCGGGAATGACCCATTCGGAGGGCCAGAGATTCTTGCAGTAAGGTTTTTTTACTTTCAGTAAAAGTGACTGTCAAAATAAAAAAAAAGTGAATTTGAGAAGTATTTTCTTTGATGACATAGGAGGAAAGTGGCTAAATTTGATCTTAAGCTGGGCTTTTTTTTATCTTAGAGAGAGGGGCCAGCAGCACCCAATGATCCATTTGCTCCAGGAGGAACTACAGTGGTCGCTAACTCAGACCCAGGTACTGTAGGTTAGACTCTTTAGAAGTCTTTTTTGGACAGTTTATTATATATATACTTTATTATTGTACATACATTTACCTTTAAATTGAAGATACTGTGATAGTTCAACCCAAATTGGAATTTCATAATTTACTTTACTTTTTTACCCTTTTCTCTTTTTTGAACCTGTTTGACTTTCTTCCACAAAACAAGATATGTTGGGTATTACCACCTGTTCACCTACACTGGTTGTGTGTCTATACAATACACGTGAATGGGTTCTGCTGCTGATTGGCTACCAACTTTCTTTAAAAATTTAATTTTTGTCTTTTATGGAAGAAAGAAAGTCATACAGGGTTGAAATGACGAGGTTGAGTAAATAATGAATGAGTTTTCATTTTCGGTTATATATTACTTACTCACTTACTGTTCTAGTATAAGATACTGTATCAAAATATGACCAAAAAGCATCCAGAATGTGGTATTGCATGTTCTGATCTTCTCTGGTTGTGTTTTTTTCTTTCAGATCCATTTGCTGCTGTGTTTGGCAACGAGTCGTTTGTTGGAGGTTTTGCAGACTTCAGCAGTTTAGCAAAAGTGAGAATCAAAAACACGATTTAAAAGAAAACCCAATTTCATAATTTACAAAGATAAACTTCATTTTTTTCTCTTTGATTTCTTTCAGTCAAATGGTGATCCATTTGACTCCAGCACAAACATAAACGTATTTAAGGAGAACACACAGTCAGATGTTCCTCCAGCATTACCGCCCAAAACGGGAACACCCACCAGACCCCCTCCTCCACCCCCAGGTGAGTCCTCAAACACTCCTGACACCTTCTTTGGGATTGGGAAGAATCAAGATCCCTAAGACCTCTCTGCCGTCTATGTCTATTCTTAAAGGTAAGCGGTCCAACATCCACAGATCGGAGTCATCTGAGTCTTTTCAGAGGCGTGGTCTGTCCAAGGCACAGGGTTCTGGAGAGTTCTCCTCCCTCCCAGCAAAAGACTCGGTACCAGACCCTTTCGCCCCTTCCTCGCCCCACCAAGCCCCGCGTGACCCCGCTCGATTCGCCAGCTTTGACAAAGTGAGCTCCTCCCCTCCCTCTCCTGAACCCCAGTAGTGTGAATCTTGAAATTTCACCTCAGCCAAGCAGCAGCCTTGACCTCTCATCCCCACACAGCCAAATCTTTCATTTTGTATTTGTGTATTCAGTATTAATGTCTTCTGCTTTATATTCTGTTTTATATAGCTGTCATTTTTTTATCTGTCGTCCATTAAAAAAATTTAATTCAGATAGGCTTCTAATGAAAATATTTAGCTACAGTCTTTGTTTCTGAAAAAGGCCCAGAACTTATCCTGTTAAACTCATTTAGAAGAGAAATGTATTGAACTGCTTAAATGAAAGAAACTTGTATTCATGATATCACAATATTCTTAGCCTCACGCCTATGTTCTCACTGGCTGTGGAAGGAGAGGTGGGGCTGCTTGCTTTTTGGCTGTTCTCAATTCATCCCTATGATCTTTTGTCACGTTCTCCATCATTGGTTGAGGCCTTTTTCCATCTTGCACGTTCATTGCCTCGCTATATCTTCATTGATTTGTCTCGCCTTACCTTGCACAACACAAACTAATCCCTGTCTGGTTGTTCTTCTCCTTCCAATGTGAGCCTTTTTTTATTGGTTGAGCACTTCTGGGTTAATTCTAACTGCATCCCGGGTGTCTTTGCACCATCTCATTTTCTAGATGATTTGTTATTGTTTTTCTTGCACAGAACTTTTGCTACTTAATCAACTTAATTGCCGAGCTGTATTATTTTTTTATAATTAAAGAGATTGTCTTCTCATATTTCGCACTGTGGCTTTTCTTTATAAGATAAATGAAGATTTGTTTTGATTCCCTACTTCTTTAATATTTTCAAATGAAGAGACCTCTGTTTGTTGCCTTTTGAGTAGTTTAGTTTTCACTGTGTGATCTGTGTGTGGAAATGCTCGTCCTCTGTATCTGTTATAACATCAATCTGTGATTGTCCTCATACACACATCTGTGTGAAACTTCTGCATGTTTAATGTATAGCATGATGGGCTGTGTAAACAGTCCTGGACTCAACACACTAGGATCCAAAGAAATGTTACCCCAATTGTTCATATTTTTACAAAATCTGTCAGAATTTAGATTCTATAAAATTATATTCTTGTAAGTAATTTATAAGTTAGCTAACAGTGAGCAATATAATTGTACAGCATTTTTTCCAGTACAAGTTAACTAACTGTGTCATCATGTACTCACCCTCTTGTATTTTCAAAGATATTTTGAAGAATGTAACAGTGCCGGCCCCCATTCCCTTGTATAGATTGCGTTTAAACAGTAGTTAAGGACTGCTTACCACATTACCACAAAATCTCTTTTGATTCCTGTAGAAAAAAAGATTTGCAATGCAGATGGTGAGCAAGTGATGACACAATTTTCATTTTTGAGTGACCTTTTACAGTGTCACTTTAATATTATATAATATAACGTATAATATTATTTACGTATAAATTTTAATATAAATAGAAATTACATTTTAATTGTTTGTTCATGTTATTTGAGTTGCAAAATGTAAACGTATATTATATCATAACAATATTACCACCGAAAATAAATATGTTGTCGCAGTGTTATTTGAAACTAATGTAAACAAAAGGGAAGTTTGTTTAAGTTATACCTGAATATCAACAACAACATTGTCATTATAAAATAAATATACAAGTGTACCATGAATCACCATTTTCAAATAATATTTCCACCATTATTGGCAAAAAAAGTGGTACATTTTTTTCTATAATGTTATCAGCCACTTTGGACAATGTGTTTATTTTTTTATTTATGGGTTGAAATCTTAGATATGTGCTCTGATCTACAGTTTCCTAACTACATGCAATTTATAGCAATACCTACAAATTTATATTAAAAGCAACATATTTAATTGAATCAAATCATTGTATAGATATTTGACAATTTTTAATTCATGTCTATATTTCTTGCACAGCAATTAGGAACACTGCATGACCCCCTCATATGTTAGAATGTTAAAATATAACTGAAATTGAAGGGCTTCTGACGGGGTTATGGTGTGTTTGTGTGTGGAGCAGTACCCCACGGAGGAGGACATGATAGAGTGGGCGAAACGGGAGAGTGAGAGAGAGGAGAGGGAACGCGTGGCTCGTCTGACCCAGCAAGAGCAGGAGGATCTGGAGCTGGCCATAGCCCTTAGCAAATCCGAGCTGTCTTGACCTAAACTGGATACAGCAACGACACCAGAGAGGAGGATACGCGGGAAAGGAGGAAAAGCCTTAACCACCTTAATTAACAGCAGAATCTTTGGTTCCAACTTAAGCCGCTTGATGATTCCAGCTCCCTGTGTATGTCTATTGAGTTCTCCTTGTTTCGGGTTGGGGAGAGTGTTTGGAGTGTTGAAGATAACAGACTAATCGCGGCCTTCTTGGCTTGAGCCCTCCGGTGCGACTCCATTGTGTTTTCAAATAATTCAAGAGACCTCCAGTAATCCCATGAAAGGTGGACAGCTCAAAATCTGTTTGACTTAAATTTTTCAGATTTGATGTAATTGAGTGTTTTTTTGGAGCAAATAGATTCAAATTCGAAGTATATTTTAGATTTGTCATAAATTTACCAATGCAGTGAATGTATTTAGTTACCTGTGAAGTTCAGTTGAGGACAGGTTGAAGAAATCTATGATAAACATACTCCAGATGTTAGCTCTTTTGAGTAACACGGATACATTTGTTAAACGTTTACAAGCAAGAAAACCGGGCAGCTTCATCCACTTTTCAAAGTTTCAGCAGTGGTTCTCTGACACATGAGGTTTATTGTGGGCATATCTGTCCACTCTCAGGAACGTTTCCCACTAGCCATAAAACCTTGAATCTGTTACATTGAACATCTACCGTACTAAAATATATCTTTGAAGAGAACATTGATGAAATTCAGAAAAGTAAGGTGTAACCTTCATTTACTCCATGTTCGATCCTTAAGTTTCTATAGTACAGCATATATACTTATATTCAAATGTATTGAAGAATCAAAATATTGACGTTTTAGCATCACTATTTGAAAACACGAATTCATGAATAGGTGTTATAATTAATGAACATGTACATATTTGTGAATTTGTCTACCAGTTATCTTGTATTACAGTGTATTCATATCCTAAATCTTATTTTTTAATATGCAGTATATAGGCTTTATACCTCTCATTGGAAAAACATTTTTTTGGATACTCCATTCAAAAATTACAATCCTGTCAGGATTACTCGTACTTAAGTTGTTCCAAACCTGTTTGAAATTCTTTGTTGTGTTGACCACAATGAAAGATATTGGGAAGAATGTTATTACCTGAGATTTAGGGGTAACATCGACTACCGCAGTAGACAGAATTATAATGGTAGTTAAAGGTGCCCCAGAACTTAAATATTTTAATAAAATATTTTTCTGATTTGGTAATAATTGGTGCCCAAGAGATCTCAGTGGCAATTATTCTTCTAAATATCTTTCTTTGTGTTCAACCAAGCCAAATAATGTATATTGGTTTAGAATTTATTAAAACAGAGTAATTCAGACAGAATTTTCTTGTACGTTTTTGGGTGGGTTATCCCTACTATGGGATTAAAGATGAAAAGTGGAGAAATCTCATCTTTTTTCAGTGGAATACAAACATAACACTTTAACCATCTTAAAGCAGGCTGTAATGTCTTTTTAAGTGCCTAATGTCTCATCTTTTCCTTGAAAATTAAGCAAGGGAAAAAGAAAAACAGTCTGCAAAGAGATCAAATAAAAATGATTGTTTCTTAGTTTCACCTTCAAGTGCTCATGGTGTCATTTTAAATCTTACATTTATTCTGATGCCATGACAGAGCTGTGTGACACTTAAATGATTTGCTCCATTACATATTTCATGTAATTTCACCAGTAGGTGGATCCATTGAAACACCGGCTGAAACGCAAGAACCTGTTCTCCATGTTCAGTCTCTTGGGCTTTGTCTGGACTCTGGAGTCTTTTGGCTGTGGCCGGTTTCTGTTCCCTGTTTGTATAATAGATTTACGTTGTGAAAGTTTCCTTTCACATAGAACTTATATGTGAAACCATTTGACAGCAGGTTGGGACGGTAAATCTCTTTTTTTGTTTTTAAATGCTTTCAAATGTTTCAGTATTGCCCTTTGACATCACTATGCTGTTGGTTTTAGGACACTAGCCCTTGCCTTTGGAAACCAATATGTAGCGTACATGAGGGAAAAAAGCACAAAGACTAGACAGTATCCTGGTATCTGATCTGTATTTTCTCTGGCCAGTGGAACAATTACATTAAGTAAGAAGAGCAGCAACAAACTAAACTGAAGAATAACAAACTGTTTATTTCAAACCCAATGCTTTATGTTCTGTTTATGGCTGCTGATTATTAAAATATCCTCTTATGCTCTATTGTTGATCATGTATGTTTGTATATGCTTTGTGTGCCTCTAAAAGAAAACCACTTATATATTGGCCACTGACTGCCTTTTAAGAACAGGCTAATTGTATTTTATTTTTTTAACTTTCCTTTATCGGAGACTATGGTTTAAATATGTCGAATAACATGTAACTAAAACGAACAACAATAAATATTATGCTATTAAAATGGTGATGATTGTAAGGCTCTTCATTATCAGTATGCTGAATCCTTAAAGGGTAGACATCTAGGAAAGATGTGCTGTCATAGTGACACTCAATGCTCATGGTTTCTTGTGATGCATTTTAAGTGTGAGAGCAAACGTTTGTGTACGGCCTACTGAATACGGACTGTTGGGTAAATCCCTCATTACTTTTATAAAACCACAATATACAAATATTAAAGTCTGAAAATACATATTTAAGTATTAGTTAACCAAAAATAAAATTATCTCATCATTTACTGATGCTTGTCATTTTAAAACTCCATGAAGAAGATATTTTGAAGAAAGGTGGTAACAAAACAGCAGCTTCACCCATTCACTTAAATAGTATGGACACAAAACCCTTTGGAAATGAATGGGTGCCAACATTCTTTGAAATATCTTGCTTTGTGATCAGTGAAGAAATGAAGTCAGGTTTGATAAACATAAACAATTCAGTAATCAGAGACTCAAACTAATGTTCACACATTGCTCATCTTAATAAAAAGCCTTGGGGAAGTATTTTTGAGCCTGTGTCAGACTAACCAACAGTTCAGTCCTGAAAAATGACATGTGCAGAAATCAGGAGGACTTTAGGACCAGGGAGGAGTTGCAGCTCTGCATTCCAGCACCTTTTAGCCCAAGATCTCTTTATTGTGAGCATGGGTTTCTCCACACCTCCCTGTCTCACATCACATGTTAACCCAGAGAGAGAGAGAGAGAGAGAGAGAGAGAGAGTACCTGTCAGAGACTTAAGCTGAGATAACGAATGTCCAGGTTGCGATCATTACAAACTTTACAGTCTTATTGGATGAACTTCTCTTCCTCATTGGAATGAGTTTCTTCAGACGGAATAAGAAGAATGAGGACAGAAAGTAAGTTGACTGTGATTAAGTTTTATAAAGTGTCTTAAGTCTGAGAGAGAGAGAGAGAGAGAGAGAGAGGTTGTCCTATGATGTTCTCTTTTTAATCAACATTTTTAACTAACAACTCTTTTAATTTAGTTTTAATTAACAACTGTCCTGCAATATCTTCTTTAAATAAAGAAAAACTGCACTTAAATAAGAATTATTCTCAAATGTACTGACGTAGTGCCAGGTAAAATGCCTAATGTCAACATCAACGTAAAGGTGATGTCACAACAGGTATGAGATTTGGAGCGAATTGATTGGATGAAAGTTTTTGGGTGCGTTCGAGTTCTCGCGGAGGTGCGCAGACCTGTCGTCCCATCGCACTACGAGAAGTGCCCGATATGCCAGCTCTCGCGGTACTTTGACGTCACAAGTCAACGGATCTGCGCAGCGTCGAATGAAGTTAAACACACCTGTCATTTCTGTAATACCTCCTCACTAAAGAAACGTCACATGCAGGTTGTTGGCTGTTAATGCTTAACATTTTTTATTATTTTATGACAGCAGTGTGGATTTTCCAGTCATAGAATAGACGTAATATGTCGGTTATTATCGTGTGGTGCCTGCCACAAATGAACTGTAGAAATTATTTAAATAAATGATACACAGTGACTTGATTTTTGGATTATATTAAGGTTAAATTTTACCTTTCAAAGACAAAACTATAATGTGAGATTATCCCAACCCACATGTAAGACTGCTGAAGTCTGAAAAAAAATCATAAACATCTTAAAGACATCTTATAGAGACACAGAAGATGTCTTACAGATAAAAATAGACATCACACATATGTCTGCCAGATGTATGTGTGCTATCTGTGAAATTATGCTATGGTAGAACCAATTTCAGTAAAGAATGATGTCACTCATGCCCACATGCTTTGATCTTATTTTAGGGATGCACTCAAGGCTGCAGATGAACTGGACAGCCCCATCTCTCCACTTCAGTAAGTGTTGCACACTGTATTACAACCCTCACAATCTTCATTGCATGCTTTTACACATATTTTTTACAGGTGTACAGAGCGTGTCACCGTCCCCTAATTGACCACAACCAATTATCCTAGAACTAAAACTCATTTGCTCTCTATACAGACTAGTTTATCTATTCAACATAAAGCTTCTGTATCTGCTATCAGCTGAGAACTTCCCACATTTCTATTGTTTCCTCTTTTTTTAGGTCCCCTATCATAGAAAGTAATGGATTGGATCCTGTCATCGTTGATAATGGGTAGGGATCCACTTTTCATAAGCTGATCACACATTTTTTCTTTTTGGTGATGCTTTCTGAAGATAAACAATGTTGGGATTTGAATGTTCACGCATAGCTGAACATGAATAGAGATCTCCAGATAACCCTCATGAGTGAATAAGAGAGAGAATAAGAATCATATGCATCACATAAATTATGTGGCACACTTTGAATTAAAGCAGGTGTGTTAAATGTGGATCTTGGTGACATCAAACTTTTTGTATCTTCAGAGATTTACACCCCACTAAGGATTTATTGATTATCTCATAAAGAGCAGGTTCCTGCCATCCTCCACATGTATTATTCAGAGGTTCACTCCAGTTGGCATCCTTATCAGCTACGACCATTAGGCTGAATCATGTTTGTTTCCCATTCAGCAAAAGCGTATAAAAAATAAGGATGTGAATGGATCACCAAGGTCCAGTTGAAATTGTTGGGATGAATTGTTGGCAAAGGAAAAATAAAAGTATCATTGTTAATCCTTGGACCCAGGGTAACTGGTTGCTATACAATGACATAACAATGCCTCTATAGGTTTTGATTAGGATAGATGGTAAGGAATTTGTGTGTTCTGTGTTTTGTCATGTGTTACCTGAGAGTATAATAATATAATAATGGGTTGGTAGAATTGCAAGAAATAGTGAGAAAATTTGAAAGGTTATTTAGGATGTAATGTTTTGTTTCAGTCTACATATATTTGTACCACACACACACACACACACACACACACACACGCACACACACACACACAGGTACACACTTGTTATTTCCTATTTTTAAATTACAGTTAATGATTTCAAGCTTTTATTGATTTTTATCCTCACAGGTTTGCTTAGCTTTGCTTGGAAACTCCTGCCTCTCCTTTGAAATACATGAAAGAGAATTGAACATCTGTCCAGACTCCAGACAGTGTAGGGTTGACACAATATTGAAGTGAAAGTTTACCCAAAAATAAAGATTATATAGTTATTAATTCACTATCATGTCACGGGAAACCTTTTTGTTCGACAAAAGAAGATATTTTAAGGAATGTTTCAGTGTCTGTACAATGGCAGTGTATTGGGATGCTGTTATATTTTTTCCTTTTTTTTTCTTTTTTAGAGAAGAAAGAATGTCAATCTTCAGATTATTAGATATTGCACATATAGAAAAGCCTAGGAAGCCTAGAAGTCAAAAACATAGCATTATGCTCTAAATCTACATGACATATTTCGGTAAAATCGGTAGTGTATAATTTTGGGTTGATTGGATATTTATTATGATCTTAATAGGTTTTTTCATTTGATCACAACACAGTATGTGTTTAGTTGATGCTTGTCTGATGTTTAGTGAAAGAGAGAGAAAGCGGTTTATGTTGACGGCATTGGCGGAATTAATTTAAAGCGTTAGTTTACACCAATATAAACATTCTGTCATAAATTAGTCACCCTAAAGTGTTTCCTGTAAGATTTATTTTTTTCTGTTGCACACAAAGTTTAAAATATTAAACTTTCATTAGAAAGAAAAAATAAGATTGTTGTCAAATGTGTCCAGGAATTGTTTGCATTCCTAAATTCTTAAAAAAATATACGATATTTGTTCTACTATGGTAGGAAATGCTTCCCAAAGATGAAAACATTCTTCTAAACATCTTCCTTTATTTTCAAACGAACAAAGAAATGTGTACAGGTTTTGAACTTGAGGGCGAGTAATTTATGACAGAATTTTATTTTGGGGTTAACATTCACTTTAAGTCCATTTAAGCTTAAAAACCAAAAGATTTGTACAGCAAGCACCATGTCATTCTTTTCTTTCACTTCTTAAGAATATACTCTCACCTTGTTGCTAATATTATATATTATCTTCTTTATTAATCTAGAAAAACCAAAATAGAGGCTATAGTAACTTTCCCCATATACATTATGTCTATATAGATTTCATACTTTTCTCCCTCACAGATCTTCTTTCTTCTCAACATGCTTTAGGCTGTCACTTTCCTCTGTGGTCTGCAACTGTCCTCTGAGTCTCGTGGTCTCCCGCTCTTGACTTCTGATTTACAGGCCTGTCATTGTGTCTAGTGCTGTTGAATATATTCCGATGAGTTCAGATTGTCCTCTCTTTCACTTAAAGAAACTGGTACAGCCCCTGGTAACTGGTGCATCAGAGACCAATCAGTGGCTAGGACGCAGCATGTAGCATGAGGGTGATGCTGAGAGGAGGAGGAGGCAGAGGTGGTGAGATGTATGTGTGTGTGTGTGTTGTAGTTAGGAGGCGGCAGACAGAGGGATAGTCAATCAGAATGTTCACTTTTTCTGTGTGATAGTCATCCCGTTCTCATTAAGCTCTGCGTTCCTGCCCCGCTGTCCTCTCTGCAGCTTGAGTGAGTGTGTGTGTGAGACTGTGTCTGCGTGCTTGTGTGTGGCGTAGCCAGAAGGAAGCTGCTGCGAAGGCCCCGTTCTCACACACACCGTGAATTACTCTGCGTCTTTCTCTCCCTTTTTATCTCTCTCTCTCGCTTTACAGTACCCTTCGGTCTCACTGTACCAGATGAAAATGTCAGGAGATGCAGAAACTCTATCCAACGGGTAAGATCGTTGTGTGTGTTAATGTGTGTTTCAGCAGTGATTGTGACGGTTTAAGCTGTTTAAGCTGATAGAATAGAGTTATTTATAAGTTGCATAACCAGAAAAGCAGGGGAGGCTTTGGAAGTATAAGGCAGGTAATTGTTTTGCTGCTTGTGTTGTGTTTATTTGTTGTATTCTAGAGATCTGCTTTTGTGGTTCTTGAGCGAGTGTTAAAGGTATAGTTCACCAAAAATGAAAATTCTGGCAAGACGGACTCACTAGTTGCTTCGAACCTATAATCATTTCTTTGTTTGGTTGAACAGGGAGAAAGATATTTTGAAGTTGCTTATAACTAAACAGTTCTTAGAGCCCATTGACTTTCATTGTAGGAAAAATAATCATAGTTTTTAAAATAAACCCAGAACCTTCATTGTAATATATTCCATGTACTTTAAATGTATTTGTAATTTTTTAGAAAAGATTTTGTCAATGTGATATGACTGTAAATTTTGTAACATTTACTACATTAAATATTTTTACAGTCTACAGTAGAAAATGGGGTCCTGCTACTGTTACTAGCATTCTTCAAAGTATCTTTTTCTATGTTCTCAGAAGGAAGAAATGTATGCAGTCTTAATGATATGAATGATATAATGATGAAATGATTAGCACTGGGAGCGGATGTTGTTTGTCATTCTAGCGATGAGTGTCAATACTTCAGTGAGTCTTCTGACATCATCAACTTTTTAGAATCACTACGCATCACCACTTTCGTTTGCTGAGCATTGTACAGATGGTCCAGAGAGAGAGCAAAGGTTGTATTAAAGCATCTTCACAAACCTTAGCCTACATCCTTCTGCTAGCCACAATTAACTGAGAGTTTCATTCCTTTCCTGATATCAGATATCCATGTCAGGGAGGAAATTTATTCTTGTGTTCATCATGTACAGGACAATCTGGTTGTTATTGACAGTGGTCTAGTTTTACATATACACTCAAACAGAAATGAATTACACACAGGAGTTGTTTAAGGGTTGGTAGAGTGAAGTAAACTCATGTTGCAGTGTTAAAGAGTGGTAAGAAAGAGATATAAAAAAGACTCTTTGGTAGAGTTTTTGTTGATTAGATTAAAAGAGGATAAAAACAGAGACTGTGCATGTGCATTTATAATATAGTTTGTCTTCTTGAGTTTCAAAAATAACCCTATAATGAAGAGATTGTAAATCAAACAAAAGCTCACAAAATAAAAATAATGCTACAATTTACTCACCTTCTTGTCATTTCAATTTATTTTTCAAAACAAGGAAGATATTATGAAGAATGTTGGTAACATACACGATGCTCCTTTTGATTTCTGTTGCTTGGGCGCCAATGTTTTTTTTTACCAACATTTTTCGAAATGTCTTCTTTTGTATTCTGAATAAGAAATAGAAATGAAAAAGTGATAGCAGAATTTTTATTTTGCTTTATTTTTTTATATCTCTTTAATTCCAGGGCGATTATCTTGTTTTTAGCAAAAATCCGATAGCAACAGGACACAACAGCATGACATAAAGACATAAAGAACGCCTCTGTGTGAGCGGATGTTTGGAATGTAAAGATGGCGTTCATTTAGTCACACTTAAAGATTTGATTAGCCTCAACGGGGAAAGCCAGAGAGCCATTGTCACAAAAGTTCTCAATTCTTAGCTAATTTTTGCAAATAGACAGAAGGTCTATGAACAAAGAGAACTGTATGTAAGAACATGTTGGGTGTTATTAGATTACAGAGAGCATGCTATAATCTTGGTAGGGCAGGGCAGAGGTCAGGACCATTACAAATTTGAGCTCAATTTAGAATTGAAAGTAAATGGTGTTGCAACGTGGAGAATGTGTTCCTGATGCAGTTATATTGTAAGCTTTGATCATGTCCTTCTCTTTTGCCTTCAAACTGGAGATACTTTGTTCAGATCATAATCATCATATAAAATGAAAACAATAGATACAAAGACATATATTAAATGTCCAGTATATGAAATATAGCAGCACGATGGTCCTTTTAAAGACCTAAGGTGGCTAACACAGTACAAAGATGTTGTCACATTTTTAATTCTTTGTCAAAGAAGATATCATATTTAAGCAACACGCTCTGAAAACATAGGGTCATGTATACATTTTTGTCAATAGGTCCTCTCCCCTAAATTGTTACATATTTGAACGGTCTGATTTTTTCTGGGGGGGGTAGTCAGTGTGCTTGTATTTGGTAACAAAACCATTAATATCAAATATTCCATTTTATGCTCTTGCCTATTTTTACTTTCAAGTTGGTTTGATGGAATGCAATACTGTGAAAGTGAAAAGAAATGAGTCTTTCCTTGACAATGCTTGACTATGGCCTGCTTATAGAGGGGCTTTTTGAGCCTCCATTATATCTTAAGACTGTTTGGGGCAGTGTGTATGTTGAAAAGCATTAAAGCATATGTTCAGAATCTGATTCTTTAGATTGTCTGCATCAGATCCAACGAGATTCTTATTTATCAGATGTTATGAGAATTAACAGTATTTCCATTAGCAGAACTCTGGTTTATGAGCTGTAAGAGTGTGTCTTATGGCTCAAAGCCATCTGTTACACTAAGATTTCCTGAAAAACTACAACTACATTAAACAAATGCAAGATTTCACAGAATGCAATTTATATAATGCAATCAGCATTTATAAAATTGGCATAATAGGTCTTAATATATAGGTAATGTAATTTGAGCTTCCAAATTACATTTTATGTGTACTAATTTGAAATTACTTTTTATATTGTATAAAACACAGCTTATGTATTCACCCTACATTATCATATTTCCTTTTATTCTTTGTGTTGGAATAAAATGTTGATTGCTTTATGTTGCAATCAAATATGGATAAAAGTAAGAAACCATCGTAATAGACAGCACAGCTTGGGTTCATTGTATTAGAACATATTATACATCCATATAATTCCATCCCTAAACCTGAATGTCTGTTAACAACATTTAATTTGCCTGTTATATAAGGGCTGCTCAGTTAATCTTTAGGAAGTCATGGCCAGGGAACTAGGGCCAAGTGGTCAGATAGTTTGACTCTTAACCCTAGGTTTGTGGGTTCAAGTCTCAGGTTGGAATATCAGGACTTAGGTGCCCTTGAGCAAGGCACCGAACCTGCAACTGCCCCCCGGGCACCTCTGCATAAATGTTCACTGTGTGTTCACTGCTGTGTGTGTGCACTGCTGTGTGTGTGCACTTTGGATAGGATAAATGCAGAACACGAATTCTGAGTATGGGTCACTTTATGTCACTTTACTTAATTGAAAACTAATCGGATTACAATAATGGGGGAAACAATTACATTATTGTCAAAATCCTCAATTACTGCTGTCAATTTGTGCTCATTTTTCTGTACTTCAGCAGTTTATTAAGGCACTAAACAACTGAGCAAATCACAGATTGTAAAATTAATAAGTTGACATGATTTAGACATCCCCATAATTGTTTTTTATTACATTATATATATATTTATATATATATATATATATATAATGCACACACACTAATTAGCAGTAAATGTATACATATACACTACACGAACATGTGCGTCAGTGGTGTTTGAAGGTAACAGCGTTCTTGCTTCTCTTGGATCTAAACTGAGCATCTCTGGAGAGGATTCTCTGCAGCAGTGTGCTGTGACTTCACACTCAAACGAAACAGGTCATGTGGAGACAGCGTGAGGTTTACTGCAGATGCTCAGAAAGGTCTGCTGTGCGAGCATGAGCTTCCAGTCCAGACATAACACCCAAATTCCCTGAGTCATTTTACAAGCTGTTCGTTTGCCTGTACAGCCAGAAACCCATTGGTCTTGCTGTTTTTGTATCTGTGTATTTCTCCCATATTTACTTTTTAAACCAAAGTGGTTTGTGGTGGTTTTATTTTTTTTACATTGATGTTATATTTAACATTGGGACAAATTTGTAATGATATTTGTTTTAAAAATGTAGGATAGCGTTACGAATTCTTACATATAAAAAAGTGAATACACACTAGAGCTGTTAAACTGTAAAAGTGTCCAAAAAAGTTGTCAACTCATGGAGCAAATCGCAGTTAAACTTTTCTTTTCAAAGTTTTGTGTTCCAGAAACTGTGCAAAATGCTGGTGGAGAATTTATTACAGAATTATCTCTACTCCTTTAGTACACTATTCCTTTAACTATTCCCATTTTCTGTCCTTTTTATTAATCAGTTTTAAATTTTCCTCTCATCTTCCCCTGTGTGTTTTCTTGTGTTAGATCGGAGAAATCTGACCTGTCCGTTGCTCTTCAAGACTGCATGACAGCACTGGACCTGTTTCTACAAAATGAGTTTGATGAGGCTCTTACCAGGCTTAAAAGAAGGTAAGGCGAAATGTTCATAATGACATCAATATCATCTTAACAGTTTAGCGATGATTGTTTGTTTGGTTAGATGGCACTCACCTTGAAACCCCCAAACTCCCCATCCACAACATTTTCAGACACTTGGGTTTAGTGTTTGCAATATATAAAACACTTTTGATCTGAAGGTTAATTCCTAATCATCTGAAACTAGTGTAATAGACAAAATATAATTTAGGAAACATGCATGTTTGTTCAACAAATTTATTCATAATAAATGTTTTTGAAATGGATGAGGTTGTCTGAATATTGCAGAAGGAACGGAACAGCCAATAAAAGCGCTGAATAGATCCTTTAAAATCTTTAAAAAGCAACTCAGGGTGAGACCTTAAGAAGCTGCTTTATAAACTTACAAGAAAACATTTGCAAATTCTAATCAAAAAGTTACTAAACTTGGGGGCACAAACTGCCTTGCAGACAGTGCTGTGTACTTGCGGCCGGATCCAGGTCCTATTCCCATACCCTTTGCCGGTCCTTGAGTGGAGTTGAGTTTATTATTATTCTAAAATGTGAAAAAAATGAATCCCATCAGGTAAGTTATCAGGTAATTTATTACCTCCTATGTGCCTCATCTTAGGTGTGCTATTAGTATGACAGTTTGAAATAATGGATGTCATCTTAGCTACATACAGTTGGTTTTGAAACAGAAATAATGGGGCTTTTTCATGGTCTCCTTTTTTTTATAACAGCCTGTATAGTGTATTTTACAGTCTACATTATAATCTTCTCTCGTTGTTTTTTAAATATTCCATCCCATTGTGTTGTGAGGGTGAGGTGCATGTATCCACATTCAATCATTTACTGTGTGTTTCTAAGTTTCATATCACATAACCCAAATCTTCTGAATTTCTTCCGCTCTCTTGAGATTAACTTCGGCACCTTTGCTTGTTTAACAACACACCCTGTTTTCATTTGTATGCCCGATGTAAGATCATCTCACATTGCTGTCTTCCACACCACTCACAGTTTTGGATGGATTTGGATCTATGTGCATGTCCTTTTTCTTATGGGATTTTATCACTTTATCATTTAAGTTTATATGTCAGTCTAAATAACAGCTTTATGTCACCTTCATTATTATAAAGAATATAAACCAGCATTGAAAAGCTATCAAAAGCTGTGCCCATACTAAACTTTCCCACTGTTTAAACTTGCACACAGTAAAGTCACAGTTTTATAATTTACTAATGGGTTTGCATTAGTCACGTCCCGCCCCATTCCATCCAGCAGGGCTCGGCCGCTACAGGCGTGGAGATGATGATAGAGACATGTGAGGGGACAGGAAGTTACAAACAGGAACAAGAGACAGAAAAGATTGACTCAGAATCAATACTTCATGTCTATACAGGTTCAATCATCCTACCTGTTATAGTCTTGCACATCTGATTTGCCTAAAATAGTTAATTTGATATTAAAAGTTTAGATAAAATTTATGTCATCACCTCTCTTGCCACTTTCAGCTCTTGTAACTATTTTTAAAGTTTTAGTTTTCCCAAAAATTGGAATGTTCACATTATTTGCTTACCATCAAATTGTTCAAACCTGAACTGAACAAAAAATTCCACCTTCCACATGATTAAATTTAGTTATTTGAACATTATGTCCCTTGAAAATTGTTGGAATTTAAAGAACAATGTTTAAGAAACTTAATTCAGTTATGTGGAAATAATGCATGATTAAATTATATAATTTTTATATTTATTTGTTTGGCTGAACAAATTAAGATATTTTAAAGAAAGTTTGTAACTAAGGCATTTTGGGTCACTATTTTCCCTCTCATTCCAGCCAGCAACCTTCTGCTTACAAGTCCAATTCTCTAACCACTAGACCACCACTGACCCACATTATTAAATTAGATTGTTTAAACATTACTTTTTCTTCACATTTTCTTAAGGGGAGAAGCACAGTAGTATTTTATTTAATCAATATGAGCGATCAATTTAAATATAATACAAGTAATATGAGTGATTTTCACACCTAATAAAGCACCAAAGAAAGTCTTTGCACCTAGCTGAAACCAACAATATTGACAACTTTTAAGTTTGCCCATTCTCTATCGATATAATCATTATGTTCCATGACAAAGCAGTTATGTCTCAATGTGAAAGTTGAACTTGTGTGATATGGATTATGTAGGGAGGGGTCAAATGGTTGTTCAGTTCCCCAGTAGTCCACCAGCGATGGAATCTATTTCTTTATTACAAGATGTAAAATACCATGACTTAAGACAACATATTAACCACATTCCTGTGCCCCGGTCACACCAGCATTAGTCTATTTCTAGCTGTAAACCTGATCAACTTGAGTCAAGAATGTTGGACCTGTAGTGTCACATTCTTTCTTGTTCGAGAAAAGAATAAGTAAATACAGTAATTAATTAAATGTATATATTGCTTGTGTTTATAGGGTTTCAACTTAAAAAATAAATGCAATTTAACTAGTTGAATCGTTTATGTAGAGGCCAAATTTCAAAGTTCAGTTTAGTATGATTAAATGATTTTAAATGTATGTCTAAGGAAATGAAAAGTTAAAATCTTACACCAAAATAAGCAAAGGCAAAATATCAATACTGTGTTTTATGTTCTGCTTGTTTTCATATATAGATTAGTGTTTTAGGACCTATTTCTTTGTTTATATGATGTTTGAAATGACTCAGAGGTAAACTTTCTCATAGTCGCACCTTCTTCTTTATTCTTTTTATAGATCTAATGTCTTTCTTTGTGTTCTCTGGCAGGAATAAAGATAGCATGTACCATGCACTCACATATGCCACCATACTGGAAATGCAGGCCATGATGACCTTTAACCCCGAGGATATTTTGACAGCGGGGAACACTATGAAAGAAGCACAGGCTTTGTGCCAGAGGTGCGTGTTCCAATATTTTGATGTAATTATGTAATCTCATATAGAAAGTGCGATTATTAGCACAAAGATTTGATATGAAGCAGGGCACAAAAGTCTGTAAACATTCATTTAGTGATTTAAAGATTTAGTTAACTCAAAGCACAGAGACAGATTATTAAACGAAGGAGGGTAAACATAGTTTATGTACCCATTGATTACTACATTTGGAAAAATGACAATGGAAGTCAAAAGTGCCCCAGAACTTTTTGCTACCCTACATTCTTCAAAATATCTTATTTCGTGTTCAACAGATGTACCATAGAAGGATAAAGTATATTTACCGTCAAAGGGGTTCAAAAACTGTTTGGTTATAAGCCTTTTTCCAAATATCTTTAAATTTATATCAATTTGGAACAACTCAAGAATGAGTAAATTATGACAGAATTTTGGGATGACCCATCACTTTAAACTTTGATTCAGGGCTTTCTCCTGTAAAACACAAAATATATTTTGAGAAATGTCTCTGTTCATACAATGGTAGTCAGTAAGTTGTTTGGTCACCAATGTCTTTAAAATGTGTTTTGTGCCCAGGAAAATAATGAGTTTTCTTAAAAGCTCATTTGCTGCTGTTCTCATAAACATACACTAATTTCAGCTTTGTCTTAGTTTTGTCAGATTTGTATTGGTGATGTCATCCTTAAATGCTGCAGGTTTAGACCATCATATTATCACTGCATACCAGATGGCAGAGGAATTTCAGAAGCCAGCATCACACTGTGGTGGTGTTGGGGGGGGGGGGGGTAAAATGTGCTATATGCTTGTGTTTCCAGGCACCACACACACACACACACACACACACACACACACACACACACACACATACACACACACACCCTTTACCACGTCATACCAAGCCCTATAACAATGGAATGTGACTGCCAGCTGATCCTATAAAACACGCACACATAAACCATTTAACCTTCAATACGTCACATTCTCTGTCTGCGATAATAGATAGCTCACAGACTAGAGGATGATTAACCGGTTCTGCCATAATACAGTCTCACAAACTTACACAAGAAGCACAAATAGACTTGTAAAGGATATTATTTATCTTTGCCATTGTCATTGGCCGGTTGACTCATTGTACGGACACAAAACCATACGGTTTTGTCCAATGTGTCTTCACCCTCAGCATTCATTTGTATGTTTTGAGTTTTGAATTTGTGTGATAATAATGTGCATTTGTTTAGTTTCAAAGATTGAAAGTAGACACACATTGCGATCTCATATTCAATGGTTTAATCTATTTGGCCTCAGAGATACAGTAAATCTATTTTTTTATTTTTTGGTCGAATGCATGTTTGAATGATGTACAAGCAATTTAATCGCACACTATTAGAGAGAACGTGTGTTTTTGTGTCCTCTACTGAGAAGCTATTGTGATGTTTTTGTTAAGGACTGAAAAAAACTGTGTTTGTCAGTACAGGTACCGTAAAAAGTCTTCCCTCAACAGCAAAAACGTGACAGAAGGTGGGTAGCTATATAGAATTAGTTTGCAAATTCAGTTTTGATGATGTTAAAAAAATAGATTTAGTTCAAAGGTTTATATTTTAGGATTTTTTTCCCCATAGAGAATAGATCATGCGTGAAAATTGTGAATTAATTTTTGCACTTATATAAGATTTAAAAATAATAAAATGAAAGTCCAAAAGGTGTAGATATACTAAAACTGTATTTGTGTTTATGTTCTCCCCAGAGGAGCTTCATGCTGAAGTGTGTTACGCTGAATGTCTTCTCCAGAGGGCAGCACTTACTTTTCTTCAGGCAAGTTACTTGTTTAAGTTGCTTATCTAAAATAAACCAATATGCTGATCAAACTAAATTGACTGCTTTAATTTTGGATTTAATGTATTTTCCTCTCTGTATTTGCTTTTCCAGGATGAAAACATGATCAGCTTCATCAAAGGTGGAATAAAAGTGAGAAACAGTTATCAAATATACAAGTAAGTCCTTAAAATTTAAATTATGGCATGTGAATTTGTGTTTGTATGAAATGTGTATGTATTTATAGAATGTGTATGTGTTTATAGAATGACATAATGAATAAATTATGAAACAATTTTAATTTTATGATGAACATTGAATAACTCACTAAAGCGATAACTTTGTTATTCAATGCCAAAAAAGTACTTTAACATTAAGTTATGATCATGAATTTTTTAGAGTCAGACATGGTATGACACCGTCTTAAGATGTTACAGTTAAATGCAGGGTTGTATTTGTGAACAGTAGAGAGTAAATTGTGTTTAATTACATATGCTTTTGGATTTATTGAAAGGGAGCTGCATACATACTTGAAGTCCTCCGGTTATGTTAACGGGGACAATCACGGTCATTTCGAAGGAGGAGTTAAACTCGGGGTTGGGGCCTTTAATCTGGTGAGTTTCGTTATCAGCTAACTCATGACCGAATCAAGGACCGTCTAAAACAAGAATCTCCCTTGAGCATTTATGAATCCTAGCATTGAGTTCACTTGGTACAGGGCTGTTTTCTCAACCTTTCACCTGTTTCTCCCAGATGTTGTCGCTGTTGCCAACAAGGACTCTCAGGTTGTTGGAATTTGTGGGCATCTCTGGTAACAAAGTGAGTATTGTGTACTTCCGAGCTTAGTTTGGCTCTGCTCGCATTTGGCGTGCGCCAATGAAATTGAAACTGAGCTTGCTTATTTTTTCTAGCAGTAAAGTGTGTCAGTGTGCATGCTGGTGCTTTTAAAGCGGGCTAGATGTAGCAAAGCACAAATATTTGTAAATGATGGCCTGAACTTACTTTGCTTTGATCCATCTGGGTATGTTTGAAATTGTTATGCATTAACCCACATGTTATGTGTTTATGTGTGCTATAGGAGTGTGGTCTAGATCAACTTCAGGAGGGCTCAGCAGAGCACACGTTTAGGTCTTTTTTATGTACCATGTTGTTACTTTGCTACCATACCTTCATGAGCTTTATTCTGGGTAAGGATGTTCACCAGCATCCATTTGGGTGAACCATCCATTTAATCATAGAACACAATATGCCTAAATATTGTCAAAGCACTTAAACAATCTTTCTTGTTTTCATTTATAATTTAGGAACTGGAGAGGGGGACGTGGAAGATGCAGAAAAGTTACTGCAGCCATATCTTGAAAAGTATCCAAAGGTGCTTAATCCCCATATTTTGTTTGTGTTTATTTTTTATCAAAATATACAATACATTAATATACTTTTCATAATTTATATTAATTCAGATTATTTATTTACTCAATTAAAAACTTTTAGTAGAAAAAAAGATAAATAACTACACATTTTAAACTGTTTTCTCTCTCTCAGGGATCCATTTTCCTTTTCTTCGCTGGCCGAATAGAGGAAATCAAAGGAAATATAGATTCTGTGAGTAATTGCTACTTCTTATCTAATGCAAAGAATTTAATTTGTGCATGTGCTTATGCAGGTGTGATGTTGTCCCGCAGGCTATAAAGCGTTTTGAAGAGTGCTGTGAGGCTCAGCAGCACTGGAAACAGTTCCATCACATGTGTTACTGGGAACTGATGTGGTGTTTCACATATAAGAGACAATGGAAAATGGCCTACATCTATGCAGATCTGCTTAGCAAGGAGAATGCCTGGTCCAAGGTGACACCCTAAAACACACAGTGTGCTGACTGATAATGAGGAGATTACTTGATTGATATGTTTTAATGATTACCAAGTGTGAAAATGTGGAATTAATGTGCAGATATAATGTTAATGAAGACAATTATTCTCCAGATGGGTTATTTCTGTTAGCGATGCAGTTTTAAACCCATCTTTCTCTTTCACGCACACTTTTTCTGCAGGCTATGTACGCGTATATGAAAGGTGCTTACCTCAGCATGCTGAGTCGTGAGGAATGCCAGCCTTTCAGCGAGGATGAGGTGGCCTTGTTTAGGTAATGGAAAGAGAATTGCGCATGTTTGTATGTGTGTGGCACTTTTTAATGATAGCAAAAGTAACAAAATTTATAAATATTAATGCGTTCAGGTCAAAATTTCATTATAGTGAAAAAATAGAGAATTTCATTAGATAATATGAGTTTACTTTTCCTAACATTCATTTTACATTACTTTGTATTGATCCATTATTTCTATGCACAAGATGTGTGATAATAGCCCATGCTCCACACAGAGATTTTGCGTAAATTGAAATAATCAATGAATTTGGTAAATATAAAAGGACGTACTAAAAGCATGTTGAAATATGGAAATGGTAGCATCAGAAGTTTTGGATAGACAGCAAATAAGGATGCAATCAGTCTGGGTATAACTGATATTCCAGTTAGTCCCTCTGTCGTAGTGCCAAATATTCCTCCTTGGTTGCTTCCCTAAAAATGTGGAAGGTTTTGGGGGGGCTGAATACTTTTGCAAGCCACTGTATTCTATCTATTATTACATGATAAACAGAGAGAAATAAAAACTTTGACTAAAACCGGAAGACCTGTGTTAAGGTCTTCAAAACGCTTCAAGACACATTCACGCAAAGCTAAAGTGCTGTAAAAAAGTCTCTTCACAGTACTGCATAATAAATAACTCACATTTTCTAGTTACACACTACTGCAAATGATGTAAGTACTGACTTAAAAAAATTAAACAAAAAAAGCAATGACATACCTTATATTTTTGCACAGTACTGTATATTTCATTGATAAAACCAGAGTTTATATACTTTTTAGGCAAGTACCTGGTCTGAAGCAGAAAATAGCTGGGAAGTCATTGCCCACAGAGAAGTTTGCCGGTAGAAAAGCTCGACGCTATAATTCAGAAAATCATGTTCCTCTTCCCGCACCACCATTGGTCAGTACCTGAATCGACTGTACAGAAACCTTAAAATTACAGACTTTGTTTATTTGCACATTTCAGTTGGTTGGCTATAAAGAGAAAGTAGTTTAAAGTGTGTACAGTATGAGAAGACTTTTTTAAGTTCAGTTATTTAAATGTATTCTAGCAGATCCCAAAATAAAATTATGAACTTTAATTGAACTGAAAATGAGAAAATGTGAGCTCAAGATATTGTTGCATGCATCCTTTTGAATAGCCTTTATAAAAAGACAAATAGTAAGACTATCTTAGTTCTGCTAAAATATAAACAAAGGGAAACACCTTGAAGGTGCATTCTTAGATTCTTATTCATTGTGCGGATGTGTTTACCCAACAGGAAATGATGTATATCTGGAATGGCTACACTGTGATCGGGAAGCACAAGGACCTGACAGAGGGCATTCTGCAGACCCTGAATGAGGCCCAGCAGAGGATTGAGCATCAGCCAAGTAATGTTTGTATTCTGCAGAAGAATTATCCTTTACATAGACACACACTGGCTTATTTTCTATCCCTGAATGTTTTCTCTTAGGGAATGAGTTCACCACAGATGACCTGTGTGTTGTTGGTCTGCTTAAAGGACTCTGTCTGAAACACTTAGGCCGTAAAGAAGAAGCTGAACATTACTTCACTCTGGTCCTTTGCAAGTCAGTATGAATCTTAGTAATCACAACATAAACAGGAATAACAAGTATTGACTGTCATCCAGTTTTGACCTTAAAAGACTTAATATATATTAATATGATTTAAGCAGTGACATGTATTTGTGATTTTAATTTTTTTAATGTATGTCACAGATAAAAAAGTAAGAAATGTAAACATTGATTGACATAGTTTCTCTCTCGTTGTATGTTTATTTAGTGAAAGTCAGATTAAATATGACCACTACCTGGTGCCAAATGCTCTTCTGGAACATGGTTTACTGTGTATAGAGATGGGCAGAATAGATGAAGCTATAAGACATCTGGAGGCAGCCAAGTGAGTTTATTTAATCCGCTTCGCACTTTTCCTCTGTGTGTTTAAAATGTTAATGCTGCCATATAAATGTAAATGATATATTCAGTCATTCCCTTAAGTCTTTAAAACTATTAACGATAATTTCTTTGACATGCCACTAGGCAAAATTACAAGAACTACTCCATGGAATCACGGACACACTTCCGAATTCAGGCAGCACTGCAGAAGGCACGAGGGACGGTCGAGAATGGAGACCACTGCTCACACTCCAGCTCGTAATGTCTGGGCTTAAGGCGGCTGAGATCAAACTCGACACTTGCCGTTTGGGTGCATGTACCAAAGGAGGACTAAAAGGAGCACATGAGCTTTTTCAACAGAACTGAACATAGAAACAAATAATTGCATTGATTTTATTCAGGACATGGAACCCCAGGTGAATCAGTCAGGGAATTGAAATGTCAAAATGCTAACGTAAATTGTAAATGTAACAGTACACATTACAGCAACTAATAGTAATATTAATCTGGTAGATCAGCCGTAGAACATTGTCAAAATACACCAAAGTTCATTCTTCATTTTGGATGCATTTAGAACTTACATCGGTAATGCTATTCATAACCTTTGGTCAACCTTTGTAATCATGAGCCCTTTGCCTTTTGTCAAATTGTAATGCATGTTTTATTTGGTCTAAATCAAATCTGCATAACTACTAGTTTACATGCAATCTTTGGAGGTTAAATCGAGCCTGTGCCCCAGACGTAAATGATGAATGCAAGGCTCGACATCATGGGTCATTCTAATTGCTCAAATCTCATAAACTGGATGAGTCAGTTTCTTTGTTTTTGTGTACATAATCTGTCTGAGAAAGCGTTAAATAAGGAATGTTCTGACCTGAGCAGAAAAACACTACTTAAATGCACACTGTTATTTTGGGAGGATATAGACAGTAGTTTTATTTTGCTTTTTTAGTATTTATTGTCTGTTACTTTGCCTTTAACGCTGTCCTGGTTTAAGTGGGCAGATGAATGTGTCTTTTAGAAAGGCAGTCTCCTTCATGTGGACTTGGTCCAAATCGTACTTGAGCGCAGACAAACAAGTCTCTTAGATTCATGCAGGACAGGCCGGTGTGCCAGTTTCATTCAACGTGAGGGATACATCGATAACCACTAAAGCCTTACATCATAAAAAGAGAGCAACTTTGCTCTGGTTCGGGCCAGAAGATTTGGTTTATTACACTAATGCTACCTATTGATCTTTTTTAAAGAATGTGTGTTAAATCAACCTAATAAGAGTTTTAAAGCAGCTCTCAAGTAAAGTGTACTGTATGCATTTTGTTAGACAAGGCCTGTTTAAAGTTATGTTTTAAAAATGTCCATTCTCTGTATTGTTATCCTTATAGTGTCTGTTTATTCTGCCAAATGCAAAGAGTTCATGTTGAAACCTCGTATTTAAAAAGAAATCACAAGAACATAAATGGAAATGTGTGAAGTTGAATAATGTGTGTTAGTTTTCTCATTTAACAGATTTAAATTGTACAAAGCTATAGAGGTCAGCAAATTCTGTGATGAATACTGCACAAAAAATCCTGTAAATATAAACATTTCTGATTTAAAATTTATTATAAAGCATTATTATGCTATAGTAGAAATATTAATATTTTTAGTAGCATTATTAATCTCACAGCAGGCTCTCTGGTCATGACGTCACAGTGACGCAAAACCACTGACCACTTTAAACTCACAATCAAAGCTTATATTTTCAAAACACACAAAAAGGTTGACATAAACTCAACAGATTGTAGACAATCTAGATAAATCTGCAGGAAAAACCCTAGTCGATGGTTGTCAACCCCAAAAGACCGAATGCGGTCAAGTTTACAGGCTTTAAACCCTCTGTTGTTGCTGTTCCGAGCCCGAAACCTGATTGGACGACCGCTGTCCACTAGCAACTTCCTGGCTGAAGTATGCGTCATCTGATTGGTCGAACGAGTGCGGAGGCGGGACTTCGATCGCCCGTCTGAAAGGCAACATTGCCTGTGACGCCATTGAGAGCAGACGCGCAGACCTGCGGAGGAAACGCGAAGTTAAAACAGTGAGAAGAGACAAAATCTTCACGATATTCAACACAAATTGTCGTATTTTTCAACCCAGGACACAAAAACGTCATTTTGTGTGCCGTGTTCGCAGCTGACACTTGAGGTTCTTTGTGTGTGTCGACAATGGTTTGTTTTTCTGCGTCCTGATCTCAGATCGGCTCGTTTTAAGGATGGAGTTTTAGACTCTCGGGTTGGTGGAAGGGAATATCAAACTTTGAGAAGTGATCCAAAGGAAAAGGGAGATGGGAAACTGTCTGAAATCTCCCACTTCGGATGATATCTCCTTGCTTCACGAGTCGCAGTCAGACAGGGCCAGTTTCGGTGACGTCAACGATCCGGATCAGGAACCACCACCTCCATATCAGGTACACCCAAAAAAAAGTGCCTTCAAAATAAACTTTCACATCTGACTTACACACTTTGTATTTATATTCTGTATCAAAAGAATAACACATCCTCTTGGTTCTGTCTGGGTCATCCTTTGTTCAAGTGGTCCAGACAGATGGACTGTGTGTTATTTTGTAGTTCTCTCTACTGCCACACATGTAACACGTTTGATGATGACCTCACTTGTTTGGAATCTGCCACTGTGACGTCATAGTGCTGATGATGTTTGGTGTTATTGTTTCATGTTTGTTGCCTCTGATGTCATCCCTGACTTGTTTTGGCTGGACTGTGGTTGTGTTGATGTTGTGTAAACACTGTGTGCACAACATGTGTACCCTTACACAACTGGCAGAAATCTATCTGCTGTCTGTGTTTTAATCCACAGGTCTGGCAGATGTTGTTTGCTCGGCTGCAATGCATCTGTGAGACGTCTGCTGTCATGTAGACCTCTTGAAGATGTCTGCGAGATGTTTAGAGTGGATTTGCCATAGATCCTTCTAAGATGTTGTCTGGACGTCTTACAGACGTGCTATCAGGATAGTCAAGGCTCTGTGTTTTTGCTATTTGCTTTTTTTGTTTTGTGGCTCTGGCATTTACAGAAAGTGACCAGCTGACGGCCAAACCCTATAAAGCATCAATGAGAAGAACCGTTGGAATGCCGTCTGATACTCGAAACAGATAGTCCGATGTACATCTTCCAACAGTAATGTATGCATTTCCTCATAGCTGCTGTGATGTGAATACGTAATAAATCTTGTTACGTAAAACCTCCTGAACTTTAAGATGTCACTTGAGATCTTGATATTCACAGTGAGTGCCAAAGGTACGAGCTGGGACTTTTTGTGCCGTACCCCTCCATGTTACACTATCGGCCTGTGTTCTAGCAACATTCTGACACTTCCTTCATGCAGAACTGCCTGGGTTCTGATGGGCCAAGAGATTTGACTGTGAGGAAGCCTGCAGTTTATAATGTTCTTGAACAATCCAGAGGCTGTGATTTTCAATCATTTTAAGGAGTTATTACAGAAGATGCATTTTGTTTTTCAGCCACTTTTTTCATGTCAGATGGTTGGTATTAGGATCCCAGTGTTTGCTTTGGCTGATGGCTGCTGGTGTTTTATTTTCACTCTGTACAGTGAAAGATGTTGTGGTTATATAAGAAGTAGGGTCTGCGTTTTGTTCATTCTTTGAAAGTTTTTCAAAATGAATTTCGCAGCTCCAGGGTTGATGTACAGATTCTCTCTCACTCTATCTCTTTATCTCTCTCTCTTTCTCTTTTTGTGTTTTTCAAGAGGAGGCACCTTTCTGCTGAACACCAACAAAAAAATAGTTCTCAGCTGTTCTGTTTTGTGAAGTTATCGAGTCTCTTGGGTGCAAGATCAGTTGAGGTTGTAAAAAACAGGGGGAATCAGACAGCTCCATCGCTGCTTCGTGCAATATTCAGATGTACTTTTCACACTATCATGAGTTTAATTTGTCTGCTATCAGGTTAGTCGCTTTTTGCAGGATTATCGAACTTTATTATAATGTCCACCGCAAATTAAATGTTGCATTCCGTTAAAGTGATCATTCAATCAAAATGAAAAATTCTGTCATCATTTACTCACCCCCTTGTTATTTAAAATCTTTATGGGTTTCTTCTGTAGAACACATATAAAGCTATTTTGAAGGATGTTGTTACCCAAACAATATTGGTGTCTATTCACTTGCATTAGTTTGTGTCCATACAATAGTAGTGAATGAGTAACACTGTTTGGTTATCAACATTTTTAATTATATTTACATGTATACATCTACTGTTGATGTATTTGGGTAACATTTTACATAATAATTATAATTTTGATATTAAGATGTTGTTACTTATAGAAAATAATGGTTTTACATGGATCAATATTAATATGGGTCAGTTGTGGCCTGGTAGTCAGAGAGTTGAACTTGTTAACAGAAGGTTGTGAGTTTGAATCCCACTGCCAGCAGACAATGACTGAAGTGTCCTTGAGCAAGACACCTTACCCCTGTTTGCTCTGTAGTGATAATTGGCAACTCCATAATAATTTTAAGTCACTATGGATAAAAGCGTCTGCCAAATGAAGAAACGTAAATGCAAAAAATAAATATTAGCTTTTTTGGGACGGGAGTGTAAAATGGAGTAGTCAGATTGCACATGGCTGAGTTTAGCCAACCACTGAGCATTATATTCTCATGTCACAGCCAAGCCTTTTGTCAGAATGTTGGACAGATAGGACGTCTGTTTGTATGAACCACACAGTCGACGGAAAAATGCACAGCCCTCTTAAGAACCGAAATCATTTCCCATCTCAGCGCATTCTTCCTTCGCCTGCCAAAAATACTTGACGTTTTTCCCCCAGAGTCTCTGACAGGGGGCTAAAACGGGTTCTCAAGTATGTGCCGAAAAAACTCAGCATGTTATCATTAATCTAAGTTTGTAAGGAATATTTTAAAAGCAGCAGCAAACTGTTGTGTTGAATATCGTTTTCCATTTAGATCGTAACACTGGAGAAATGAAAGCAGCTGATGTAATAGCAAACCTCTCATGGCTCCAAGCTTTCTTTAGTCTGCTAGGTTAAGAAGTGTGAGCATCATTGTGTAAGAAGCTCAGTAGATTTAGCCCAGTTTCACACCCCGGGTCTCAGATAGAGACTTACCAAATGAGAACAACTCCATTTCATAATAAATCAGGGATCATCCTTCTCTATGAACTGGTTAAGCAAAGCTGAACTGTGAAGCGCTGGGTTAGTGTTTAGCTTTGTTGTGCGTCCGAGTGTTCAAACAGGGCGAGATGATGATGTAAAGAGAGACAGGAGTGTAACATGAGCTCGCTCTCTCTCTGTCTCTCTTTTGGGTAGCAGCTGACACCATTTGCTGACTCATATGTAAACCTGAACAGGGAGATAAGTGTGTGTTAGAGGAAGACAGAAGGCATCATTAGAAGTGATGGAGGTTCCCTTTAATCTAACAGATATTGTCATGGATTCCCCACTTCTCAGCCTTTCCATCGTTTCGACTCTCTGGTTCTCCGTTGGTTGACATTATGCTCTGGCTGCTATATGTACCAGGCTTGTGAAGAGCTAATGTCACACAGTTGCAAGACAACTCAAATGATGTGAGGATCTCCAATATGACCATACCTTGTCAAACACACATTTATTTAAAAACATAAGGTGTTTCGTCATGATATGTTTGAAATGATTATGGTCAAATATTTGCAATATTTAATGGTCAAAAATTTAGAAGTAAAATTGTAGTATTCTTTTCTCGCTAAAGCGAATATTTTAGGTATATTTTAGGAATTAGTGTTCATCCCAAAAAAAGTATCATCATTTACTCATCCTCCATTTACTCATGACTTACTTTCTGTAGCAGAACAAAAAAAAGGTATATTGAAAAATGTTGGTATCTGAACGGAAGTGTCCCACATTCACGTCTATGGAATAGAAACCGAATTAATTTTAAAAATGTTTTTTTAGAAAAATACCTATACTATAGCTGGCCACATTTTCACATTTTTTTAATGTGAAAAAATTTTCAATTTTGGTGAACTATCGGTTTAAGGAAAATCCAACATTTTCTAAGTAAAAAAAATAAATATCTGTCATGAATTAATCAACCTTAATGTGTTCCAAACCTTTATAACTTTATCTGATTGGTATTAAAAATATTAAAAGAATGTTTGCAGCTGAGAATGTTTGCCTTCTGGGGAACCATTGACAAGCATTGAAAAAGCAAATATTGTGTGTGTATGTATACATATTTATGTATATGCTTTTTCCACTGTTAAAGCCAAAATAAATTGAAAACAAACACTTTTGTGTAACCTTTGACTACCACATATTTTTCTCATGGGATTGTCAATTTTGCCCTCAGAAATCTCATAGCCAACATTTTTATTTTATCTATTTTTGACCATTTTCAGCTATAACGGGATAGCGATCTATAATATCTATAATGTGTCCCTTAATCCATTGTTTAATAATGAAAGAGAACAAATTGTTTAAAAAAAAGAATTTTGTCTGTCATGCGGATTTTTTCTGAATAAAAGATTCTAAGTGTTGATCTCAATGAGGGGAAATCCATGTCGAGCACAATGGAATCATTCATAGGATAAGCATGCTCGCAAACTGTTTAGACATAGCCATGATGCTTCGAACTTAGAACTCTAAACATTCACCAATGTAATGTCCTACATATAAATATAAGGAAGTGTGATGTGCAGACAGAAACCTTTCGGGCTTTGTTTTCTGCCTAAACAAGTAGATGTAGGCAGATGTGTAATGTTTCCCAGTAAACCAACAGATTACATTCGAAAGGTCAGAACCACGAGCCAAAGTGTGTGTGAGCTTTCTGTATACCCGTAGTGTGTGAATGTGTTGTTTCTTTCTCACTGTTCTATAACTTTTAGTGGTGTGGTGTTTGTGTTTCCTGTGTGCTGGATACCTAGATTTTGTGCTGAGAGGGTAAAGAATGTTTCTGCACACCTGGTGAAGTAGCATTCAAACAGATGTTTGTTTTAACGTGTCTGTATTCAGACAATACTAGATCTCCTCGGCCTGCTTGCTGTTGAGAAAAGAGGACAAACTTTGTGTGTATAACCGTTTGTGTAATGGAAAGTGTGAGAGGTGCAAAAAAATCATGATGCCGAATTTATCTGTGCTTGCTGAATACGGTAATGCTGCGTGGTCATCAGAATCAGAGACATACGGAAATAAAACTGAATATTTAGGGTCACCGTACAAGTTTTGAGATTAAAAACATACCACAAACAAACATCAAATATTATTACAATCTGTTACATTTCTTTTATGAGTTGCAGGAATAAAAAATATGTTTATTATACATCTATGTTCAATTGTGGGCTAGTTCACCCTAGACAATTAAAATTCTGTAATCATTTTCTCTGTTAGAGCCTGTTTGACTTTCTTCCGCAGAACACACAAGATATTTGAAGAAAATAGCAGTCAAATGTATTATTCAGTATCAGAAATTGAACCATGGACTATAAATTTACATTTCAGAATATTTATACAAGCAGCATGCACATAAACTCTGAAAGATAGTTTGCCTTTAGTTCACTTTAGGGTTTAAACAGTACTGTTAAAAAGTGAAAGTTCACCCAAATATAATAACCAATCGTTTATGCTAAAACATTATTGAAGCGTAGGTTTGGGCTGAATATTCGCCGGCAGTATGAATGGATCATTAGGCTATTAACCTGAACACCTCTTAAATCTTCTAAAATTAAAAACCTATAATTTCCATAGGAAGGGCAAACTGATACAATGTTATAGTGTTTCTGATAAACCACATAAATTGCAAGACCCAGACTTACGTTTGCCTATTCTAAAAAGTGATCTATTGAATTGTGTCCTATCCAAGTTTTATGACAATTGTGTCTTCTGCTACCAAAACTCTCTCTTTCACCTCCTACTTGATTCCGAAGCCAAAAAAGTGTCTTTCTTTGCTTTCTCTATTCCAATAGTCTTGCCATTTCCATTTTATTGCTAAACTGAATAACTGACAATGGATTTGGCATCTTTATTTCTATAGGAGATGATTTTAAAGCATTCAGCCAAACTAACCATTAGCTGGTACCCATACCCTTAAAGATCTCCCACTAACAAAGCTGCTAAGGAATCAGAGCCCACACCAGACAACCCCAGTGAAGGTTTGGACTGTTTTGTTTGGTCTGGTAAGTTTAGAGAGGGTGTGGTGTTTATAGTCTTTATAAGCAGAGCTGAAATTGGGCCACAGAATAGTTTATGTGCTCTAGTTTACTAAAAGGAATGGCCGGAAACAGGACAACGTGCCTTATTCAGCACCCAAAGCCTTCCAGACTGAACAGAATTCCCTTGCTTTACAGCTCTCATCTTTTCATTTCTTTCCTTCTATCATTTGTCGGTTTTATAGACATCAAATGATTCTCTTCTGAGCTCAGTGTGTTGACTGAGTGCCTGATGGTGTAATTGTTGTTCTCGAAAAAGCAATTTAACAGTGACGTCTATAGCTTAGTGTTCTTGACAAATGCTGCCATCAAGATACAAAAGCACATCCAAATCCATTTCTCCTGTTTGCCAAAAATGCCCTCATCTGTTTTATGCTTGCTTAGACTTAGATTTGGAATGTCCCACAATCCTGTGCATGCGGTTTGATAGTTTAGGGTGTGGTTATATTTATTTATAAAGGTCGATTTGGTTTTAATGTAGGTTTCAAATTATCTGAAGTCATGTCTTTTGTCACCTAGACCAGGGGTTTTCAAACTGGGTTCCTGGGACCCCCAGGGTGCCTCCAAAAGGCTCAAATGTGTCCCCAGAAAATCTTTAAATTGTAAATGTACAAATTAGTTTTCTCTTGTATCAAAAAATTATATTAATTTGTAAATGTTTCACACATAGGCAGTATGTTTTGGAAAGAAAAAAAAAAGTGGTTTAATTGAAAGAATAGGAAATGTTTCACCTTGGGCCCATACAATCAACATTATTCATATTATATATCTATTATATATTATTAAACATTATTCATATTATATGTTATTTATCTAACAAAGTCTAAATGCTTCTTTATGAAATATAATGTTCTATATTGTATATGGTTGAATATGTTTGTAAATAGTCCATTATATTTGGGGGTCCGCGGCATCGTAAAGTTAAAAAAAAACCTGACCTAGACTTATAGTTCACCCAAAAGTGGAAATTCTCCAGTCTTTGTTGGTAATTGGCACCCATTCACTTGAATTGATTATTTGTGTATAAAATGAAAGTGAATAGATCCCAGTGTTGTTCAGTTAGTGACTTTGTGAAACAAAATAAATTTTTTTGTAAAATGTCACATTTAGAATTCTGTCATCATTTTCTCCCCTTTTTTGCAGCTCAAACCTGTGTGACTTAATTTCTTCTGACACACAAGAAGATGTTTTGAAGAATGTCAGGATTAGGACTCTGTTATAATTTACTTGCCTTCTTTTCTGTTCAAATCTGGATGACTTAATTTATTCTGACACAGAAGAATATATTACGAAGTCTGTCATATTTAGAATTCTGTCATTATTATCTTACCCTCTTTTCAGTTCAACCCTGTATGATTTCCTTCAGTATGACACGAAAGAAAATATTTTGACGAAAGTTATACAGGTTTGTTTGAGGGTGAATTATCAGTGTTTGCTCCTAACTAGATATTAAGTACATCTGATTAGCTCTGTGCATTACCAATGTTAACAATAATCTTTTCATAGCTGTAAAATCGATCATGCTTCAGTTCAGTCCTGTTGCAGTTCTGCCATGTTTTTAGCCAGACAGCCAAAGTCAAAAGAATGCTGACCGCAGCGTTGTTTTCCTGCCTTGCATGCCAGAGAGCAGTGTCTCAGTTTGGTTACGCATCCAGCCGATGTGCAATAGAGTGCGTGTGTTCCAGCAAGCAGCATAACCTGTCGGGTTGAGTGTCGTCATGTGACTTTTGAGAGAGCCAAGACGGTCGACGCACTCCCTTAATCTTACGTGTTCACCGAACATGATCTCAAAGCTCACCTTTAATCTGATCTGAAATCAGAACTGGGCTAGCGACGTGCCACGGTTGCATTTCCCAGCAGCACAGGCCAAGCTTTAGGCTTGGTTTCCACAGCATCTGTTAATCGACTGCCTGTGGGCTTTACTCCCCTGTGTGGAAGTGTGTCATACTTCAGAATAATTGACATCACGGTTTTCTGGTGTATATGGATTGGGGCTAGTATTTATTATGTAATATTTATTGATAGAATATTATCAAAACGATATCCCTTCACAAATCATCATTTTGTTTAGGGTATATAATAATAACACCCGGCACAGTTGTGCACTACCTCAGGTGTACAGATAATTTAATAACTTGGCGTAACACTTAACGAGCAGTCTTGTATTTTAAGGGCACTAAAATGTGTCTTTGGGGTTGTTTACCCTGACAGCAGTTTATCATTTATTATTAAGTCATTTATTATAGGGTTGGACGTTTGTTGTGATGTGTGTGATTGAAATTGATGGCACGTTGTAAGTAGTTTTACTTAATGCATACATTTAAGTTCACCTGTAAAAATTTTTGACAACGGCAAATTTTTGACAAGGAAAAACCATGCAGGTTTGCATTCACATGAGTAAGAGTAAAAGAAACATTTTCATTTTGGGGTGAACTATCCTTTCTTAATGTCTTAATGTTCTAGTTAAGATCAATTCCATAAAATCAGATGAAACCACATATGCATGTGGTGAGTCAAGAAAAGGTTAATTTTTCTATATTTTCTCTTCTATAATATTTGTATACATTTTAAAGATGTTGTTTTATAATGAATGTAAACAAGTATTAGCCATCATATTTTCAAACAAACACACAAAGATTCCTAAACGGCTTTTATCTGTAAATGCTGAGCCTGCTCCTGTTTGAATGGAGACTATTGTTCAATTATAAGTACCATTTGGACCTAATATGGTCCCATTTGTACTTTGTTCTTCTTAAATTTGTTCAAAAAGAGAGAGATCGCCCTCTAGTGAAGCTTGAGCATCCCTCCAATATTAAAATATTTAGATGATTATTCATTACTGTAGTTGACATTGGACTCAACTGTGGAGTCAGTTCTGACTTTGCTTTGTCATATATGACAAACCCCATTAATACTCAATGTGATTCTAGATTCTAATAATATTACTGTTTTATAACCCTAGAATAAGTCTAAGTGTGTTTGTTCTGTAAATGTGGTTAAATGGTTTAGCTTCTTAAATTTATTGGTCTTTCTTAAAGGAATTTCGATTGGTGGGTTCATATTAAAGTTTCAATTTCGTATGTGTTTTTCAGGAGCAGATCCATGTGCCAGTTTACCACCCGACTCCAAGCCAGGCCCGGCTGGCAACCCAACTGACTGAGGAAGAGCAAGTACGGATCGCTCAAAGGATCGGCCTCATTCAGCACCTTCCCAAAGGTGTCTACGATCCAGGCAGCGATGGCACAGAAAAAAAGATTAGAGAGTAAGTGATTTTGTTGTGTATTATGTCAACTAGATTTACATCACCTCGAAGTAATAGTTTACCCAAAATGAAAATGAACCTGCATTAGTGTGCCTTTTAATAGAAGTAAATGGGTGCCACTGCTGTTAGTTTACAAACATTCTTCAAAATATCTTTTTTTCTGCCCTGCAGAAGAAAGTCATACAGGTTTTACTATTTGTGTAGTTAAACAGTCAGCAAGCATATTCTTAATACTTCTGTTTTACTGTTTTAGATGTGTGATCTGCATGATGGACTTTGTTTACGGAGACCCCATCCGGTTCCTTCCCTGCATGCACATCTACCACCTGGACTGCATAGACGATTGGCTGATGCGGTCCTTCACGTGTCCTTCCTGTATGGAGCCTGTTGATGCTGCCTTGCTCTCATCCTACGAAACTAATTGACTACTGCTTGATTTCCAAACACCTTCTACACACAAAGTCAGCCCTTGATTCCTCTTCTCACAATCCCCCTTTGTACACGGAGACAAACTGTGGAATAGTGTGCCTGTGGCATTATGGGATGGAGGACCTAAGATGTCACATTGATCATTTAACCTCTCCTGTGTTGTCCTGCTGGACAGGTAAACATGCAGGAGCCGTTTGCACCCTCACAACTTTACGATTCCTTCATGAATGACAACCGGTCACTCACTATTCCACAGTAGCAACAATTACACTGGAAAGAGATAAATCATTGAGAAATATACAGGAAGACTCTTAAAAAAAATCAAACACCTTCAATCAAACATCTTAAATCTCTATTTATTTCTTTCCTATAATGTGTTTTTCATAAAAGGGCTCATTTGGTTTCTGCTGAAAACGTCGGAGCAAAACAGCACATGGCTTTGCATACATAATACATACATACATTAAAGGAAAGAGGAAATAAAACACAGTACAGTTTGCACCTTTGTCTTAGATAGTATCCTGACTACCTACACGTGCAAGTAATCATCCCTTGCAACTTTAATTTCACAATCTTTTTTTGAGTTTGTATGTTTATTTGCTTTAAATTCTGCCTGTGTTATTTCAATTGTTTTATTGAAACTGTTTTACTTCTATAGTGGTTGGGAGAACCCAGCTTGATTGGAGGTTTTGTTTGATCTGAATCACAGGATCACAGACTTTTAAGCAAAGAAAGCCTTATAGAATGTAGCTTTAAAGTCTCTTCCATTGAGTTTTGAGTTTTCAAACATGGAGATACAGTTGATTTTAATCTTAATCTTAATTTAAAAAATACCCAATTCTAACATTATTAGTCTAAATTCACCAGTAACAGAAATCATATCTGACTGGATTTGAAGGCTTTGTGTCTCGTCGTGATATAGGACACAGAAATACTTCTGTTCATATGGTTTGAGTTAGCATCAAAATAGCGATACAGTTCAACAGAATATTTTTTTTTACATTTCATGCATGCAAATGGTATGAAGGTGACAGGTCTCAGGCATTAGATGAACTAAAATGTTTAATTTTTACTTTTTCCTCTGCATTGATTGAAAATCACAACTTTTGTTGTAATAATAAAAAAAAAAGACATTTAGAGACGAAAACACTGAATTCATTGAAATCCTGAAGGTCACAACGAGGTCATCCAGAGTGTCATGTGTGATATTAGTATGACTAATGCAATGTAGGCCATTTTGACTCATATTTTTTTTTACTGTTTGTGCTCTTGTGTTAACCTTATTGAAAACATTACAGTCATGTATATTTTGTTTTATTTTTTTCTTCCGAATGCTAGATTCATTAAAAGAAGTCTTTATGACAGCATAAGGGATTAAGAAGCTTATAAATTATATCCTTTGATTCATAGATTCGCTTTTTTTCCTCTGTTGTTTATTTTATGTTTCTGATTCATCACTAATTGAATTAACAACAGATACTGGCATTAAGATGATCACACCCATTTTATTATTTATTGCCAATTAACGATTCTTTGGCGTCCCCTTACTTTTGGTGATGTTCAGCCCTCTAACTTTCTCCCTAGCACTGTAAAAGAAAGCACAAGAGAGAATTGAAAGTGAATATATGTACCTTAATTGTATCTAAAGATAAAAGACCTAATAGAAATTAAAACTATCAATGGGATATATGCCTCTTCTCAGAGCTGATATAATCAAAGTAAGGCATTAAACCAACCCCGATTACTCTAAGCAAACTTCTGGTGGTTAGTGGCTGCTAATAAAGTGAAGATATGTTTTTCATGTGCTTGAAAACATGCTTTGTGTGGAGAGACTATATGTGTATAGTAAATGAAGTTGGGTGATATGTTCTTCATAGAAAATCCATTGACCTGTTTTGCACAGTAGTTTAGTTTTAGTTTTTGTGATTTTTTTTTCTGGCCTCTCCATACAATGTGGAGCTCCATTGCCTTAGATCAGACAAGGAGGAGGCATTCTGCTGGACATCTTGGACCCGCAGGGGCTCTACACCAGCATGGGGAAGATGGAGTGAGGAGTGACTATTTGGATATAATCAACACAGACACTGTTAAGACGTCATCAATGCAATGCAATCCATGAAACTGATACTCCATGATGTGCTGGAAGCACGTGGACATGATCTATGATCTGTTTGTATGTGACGTGTGTGTAAGGCTTTGAGAGTCTCCTGTTTGTTTGTCTGTCTGTTAATATATATGCATAAAAAAGTATGTATATAAAAAGTTATGCATCTTATCTGTACTACAGGCAAATAATAAATAGAATTTATGCTAAGGAATTGTCTTTGTTTTCATAATTTTAAAACTACAAACTTCTAATATTCATCGATATACACATCAATAAATATTGTCATTATCATTTACACACCCTGTTTTCATATCTCTGTCCCGTGGATATTTTGAAGAATATTGGTAGCCGGCCACAGTAGCACCCATTCACTGCTAATTTATTTAAACACAAACAATGAAAGTGAAACATTCTTAAAATAAATTAATGTTGATGCGCAGAAAAAAGTATGATTTTATTCGGGAAGAGGGTGCTTAAATTACACAATTATAATTTTTGGACTAAATAATCAGTTTGTGTTTTCTTTTTTGCTCTTTGGTTAATTATATGGTTATATTATATAATTTATTAGGCTATAAAACATTTTGTACTAGGCTCTAATATATATTTCTACATTTTTAAAATTAACATTCAAGTGATCTCTTTATATATCATTTACATAAAACACCCATACAAGATATAAGTTTTAAAGAAGATTTATCTATTGGAAATGCAGTAAACGTGTAATAGATGTATTTGAACATACTTAAATGTTTAACTGCTATTTAGGGTTTGTTGAAAAAAGTTACAATTTAAGGGATGTGTAATATTTGAAAAAAAAACATCAAATTTAATAAGTTTAAAATAGAAATAGCTCCTGTTATATGTTGTGAGATGTCAACATCTTTAATAAAAATGTAAGATATAATACGTCACGATGTTTTTCTATTGTTCTTCGTATTGTATGGTATTATAGCAACTGTTTATCTTTAAATTGTGCCTTATGACGTCACACACCCTACCCATAGAACACTGCTGCAGTAGCATTTGTGTGTCACTAGAGGTCGCGTGCTGACCTTTAGAGGTTAGACATGATGTGCTGAGTCATTCTAGTCTGGCAATGCCATGTTTTTGCACAAAACCTCCACGATGTTCTTGCTTATATGAAGAGGAGACTCACATTTGGCATCAAATGGTCAAATGCCAGTTGTTTGAGAGGCTAGAAGTGTCGAAATAATCGTATTTCTTTTACTTTGTGATGGTATTTTGGTACCAATTTATCAATAGTGTTCTATGTAAGTTAAGTTGTTTAATATACATAGATGCATAACAAGTTTCTAAAAGTTCATACGTTATAAGGCCAAAGTGTCTTAAAAATATTTTAAGAGGGACCCCTTTCTAAAATACACACCCGTCATTTTTATGTGTGAACAAACAAACTAAATTCGGCTATTAACATTTCTATTTTTGCATTATCCTTTTACTGTGAAATGTTCTGGGGACCCTTTGCCACCTTTTGGAGACCCCTGTCCCTGGACCCCAGTTTGGAAAACCCTGGGATGAAGAACTGGATCTCAGAATCCAAAGGCCAATGACAATGACAGTTACACTATATGGGGTAAGTTGTCCAAACAGAAACCTGCACAAAGTAAAAACACTCCTGTTAAATGTATTATTGAGCACACTAAAAAATAAATACATTTTAATCAATTGAATTGTTTTTTTAACATAATTTCTCTTGAAATTAAAAAAAAAAATTAACATAACGACATGAGAATAATGAAATCGTGTGGCACTATAATTAAATTGAGTAATTCCAACAACTTCAGTGTATGAAACCATTGAATTATTTGTAGTCAAAATAATTCAGTAAAACTGACTGCAATAGAAATAGAATAAAGTTGTCAGTCTTATACATTAGGTTGTGTTTTTATTTTTTTAGCCAATGAATCACACTCACAATTCACGGGCAAATGGCAGACAGAGAGAGTTATATTTCATCTGTACCAATTGTTTATTATGAATGTATATCGTAACCTAATGGCTAATTTCAAATCAACCTTTATTTTATTCTCGGGTCCCTTGTTTTATTGTATACTGGTGTGTTTTATTTATTAACAAGTACAAAAAAGCACTTGTTCAACTGGACTTGTGAATCAAAACCTTACAGATGTGAGTTAAAGTCCTTATAGTCATTTAAAAGAAAATGTTGTTTTTTGCAAAATTGCTTTTGTATTAATTCTAACATTAATCACATTCTGTAATGTTATTAGAAGTTAATAAGGCCCATTGGTTTGCAGCAAACACTTGTGCCATCTTTAAGCATTGCTAGACATGGTTAAGCAAGACGTTACACAAATTCACAACGTTAGTGACATAGACACATTACGAGCATTCACATTTATTCATTTGGCAGGCGCTTTTATCCAAATGACTTACAAATATTTTGCAGTGTTCAATTGCAGAGCAAACATGGGTAAGGTGTCTTGCTCAAGGACACTTCAGTCATTGTCTGCTTATTTTTGAACCAGCAACCTTCTGCTTACAAGTCCAACTCTTTAAAAACTGGACCATAACTGACCCAGCCACCTGGGTGAAAATCATGTTATGTCAGAGGTGTGTTCGTGTACAGGAAAACATCAGATTTGTGCCATAAGCCTCGGCCTGTGTAGAATGTGGAAGGAAGCGGCACTTGAAGTGAGTTCTGTGCTGACAGTCATTCACAACCACAAATGAACTTCTCATGAAAATGAAAAGCAAAATGCACTGCTGTCTTTCAGAAGTTTGATAAATGTGGCCTTTTGGATTGGACAATGTTTTACCAGAACACGGCTTTTGGACATATTGTATCACTCTTCAGTGGGAAAACAAAGCTTTTTAAGTGGCGCACCAAGTGGCAGCTGCTCACACTAGCCCTTTTAATGCTCATAAATTACAAAGCAGCAAACTTGTTATATTGCCCACAAAATCGATCCGCTTTGGCTGTAAAGCAGCGGATGTTTTATTTAGTGTTGTACATAAACTTTCAACCATAAAGCAAGACTGTTTCAAACTTGACATGTTGTCATCGTCTACCATTGTGTACCTGACATTCTATAGTGCAATTATATTGTTACAAAATATGTTACTTAGATAAACATATGTGACCTTGCCTGTGAAAACAAGGCCAATGTTGGAAAATCTAATTCTGAGAAAAGAGCAAGAAAGTCATTCTTATAGATATCAATCTAATTGCCAAAAAATGTTCCTTAAATTGTGTTGACTGATTCTATGTATATAATAAATAAGTATAATAAAATAAATCACAAAAAATTTGGTTGGGTTTTTACAGGCAGCGTGACACATGAGTAAAATATGAAATGAGTAATGAGTAATGAGTAAATATGAATAAAAATCAGTGGAGGTCATGTATTCATAAATGTATTAATATTTATCAATATTTTTAATTGAAGAGTATGGCATACAATGTGAATAGTGCAAAAGTTTTATTTGACAAATCATAAAATGCAGCAAATGTATAGGTTTTTGTGTATGACTACAGACAACTGCATAGAAAATCAAAAAGTTCACAAAAAATAATATATATATAGTGTAAATAGTTATTTCCATATAGTGTATCTACTCATGAACAGTCAATTTCTGGTATCTTTACATACACTTGGAGTATGTGTTAAATCTTCTGAAATATGTGATTCAGTTTACACTTCATGTGCAACTATGCAAATCACAAAAATGTTTCCACAAAACTGACCAATATATTTAAATAAAGTGCAGAAATCATTTTTTCCAGCGTTTAATATGTTTTATATTCACAATCGCAGTAATGATTAATATGAGGACCAGGCCCGAAACCAAGCTCATGTTATACTACTCATATAAAGATACACCAATACATCATGTGACATTCTTAACAGAACTGGCTGAAATTTGTGCTTGGTTAGCAATTTTTTTTTTAAATTATAAAATTACATAAAATTATAATTTTGTTGTTCTTAAAAAATTGCCTCCACAACGAAAACCCTTGTTGCTTCTGCTCTTGCTTAAAAAAAGGTAAGGTTGCAACCCTAGTGTAAATCTTGTAAGCCATAATATTTTTTTTTTCTTGAAAAAAAAAACGAAATTAAAATCAGATGAATCACAATTAGTTGTAATCCACTCATGTTTTTCAGGAATAACAAAGGTCAAATTATAGTATTTCTAAATACCCCCTGGAACTTGCTTAAACCCCCCCTGTGGTACTTCTATCTCTGTTTAGGGGTTAGATGACAAACAATACTAAAGTTTGCCTCATATTTGTCCTTAAAAAGATTTTGACATTTGACATTCAATTTAGACATTGGGACAGAGGCAAAATATTGCACATTAAGGCATTAGAGACAGTAAGGCCATGTCAAGTGTTTGTGAAATGCAGATGAAAAAGTCTGCCATATGACAACCCCTGATGTCTCATTTCTGCTTATCCATAATGGGGCAATAACAACAATATTGAAATGTGCCTTTGTGACCCATTCTGGGGTCAAAATAGCATTACTCAATGAGCAAAATCTGATTTACAGAGATTCAAGTAAGCAAACTGAGCCCTGCCCCAAAAGATTGTTATCACAATAATATAAAATAATAAAATATAATATAAATAACTATATATATCTCCAACAATATCTTATGATCAGTTATTTAGCTTGCTGTCAACAAACTATCAGAGACTTCAACACACTCCATTTAATGTTAAAGTAAAATCAAACTATTGATGCCCTAAGCATAAACAATATCTTAACAATATATAAAACAGCAAATGTATCATAATATTGAAATGTAGCTTTACAACATAAACATGACTCAGATAGAGTTATAATGTGGTCTCACTTGGCATAATAATCTATTATATTTATACTTTCAAAACATGCATCTCTTTACTGAAAAGGTTATTTTTAATTTGCATGTTGCTTTCGTTTTAAATAACTCACGGTATACATTTTACATCAAACCCAAACACAGTTACACAAATGTGTTTTTATTAACACAATTAACACAATTAAACTTTTCTTTTTGAAAATATTGTTTCTAACCTGCAATCTTAAACTCAGCAAAGACAAATCCAAACACATCTTTGACATTTACATGCTCATCTAGAAGCGGTTTATTTACCCTTTCATCGATGACAGCAGGAAAAAAAGTTTATAAAGTTTATCACAAGTCAAATGTTTCTTACGCATGAATAAATAATGCGAGATAAAGACGCGCGCGTGTTACAGGATTTCCACAGCACGCGTACAGCAGCGCAACCAGGAAGATGATTTCAAGACGTCTCCAAAACTCATGACAAATACTTTAGAAATCTTAAGATTCCCGTATGATCGACACATCCCGTGTTTCCCTTCACAGTGAATTGGGAGCGTTTTTATCCACGGACAGCGCCTGAATTTGAAAATCTTGGCACCGCGCTTCTGTGTTTCCTCCCACAGATATAACGGGTTTCTGCTGGCCCTCTCATACAGTCACAGTCACCATTTTATCATTTACTGCTTGACATATTTCTATTATGGAAGCTCTTCTTTACGCATGAAACAGATGCTGGGTGCGAGGCTTTCCCTCTGGATTATTTTGGGAATGGATTCGTGGGTACTCGTTTCCACTCACTAGTCGTGATCACACATCACAATCATAATATTTGTTTTAGATTACTGCAAAAAACAACATGTGCATTTGAGTTTTTCTCTTCTCAATTTTATTTCATTGCCAATGCAGTTTCTTGCTTATATACATTCGATTATTGTTTGAAGGGTTGGTGATAAAATGTCATCAAATGAAATGAGAAAAGTTACATTACTTATTATATTATTTTACTTTCACTTTTTGAACTAAATAAAAAGTGTCACATTGAAAAAAAGTCACATTGTCTGATTTGAAAATGTTTATGCTCATGTACAAACAACCCAACAAACTTATGATGCAAAGTTTATAAAGAAGAGATGGAACTAACCTCACATTATTTATTTGTGTTTGAAACATCTTACATCAAACAGCAGTTTTTAACCTTTAGCTAATATATGTATTTATATCCATGTTGTTATATTTCATGCAATCTCATGTTAGGCCTTCACAGCCAGAGTTAAACACAAATCTGAAACCATATAGATCTTTGGTTATTATTTAGCAAATGTTTAATATTTTCAATGAGACAAAACACTTAGTCTTGATCAAATATTACACAAAAACATAACAAGCAAAAGTGCGAGTTCCTTATCATAAACCCATCAGAGAAATCGGGGCATGTTAGATTTATTTCGAACCTTTTAGTGCAATGAGAATTTTTAAACGCATGATGAATCAACAATTTCTTTTCCGTTATAAAATGGCACAGGTCTCATCTGTTTTATGTAAATGTAACAAGTTAGTCAAATTATCTTAAGCGCAAAAGGTGACACTGGAAAAATATTTTTCAACAATTATTGATGACAAAGACACCCCTCCCAACCAAAACATGAAGATCCAACCTTTTGATAACGTTTTTGTTCTCGGTAAGGGTAACCACATAGAGTCAAAGGAAAAGTCTTCACAAAACCACACACCCCTGAGTCCAAACTCCAATAATTAAATAGCAAAAAAAAGAGGTAGTCAGCAGAACTTTCTTACATGCAACAAAAATGCATCTGCTACCTCTGTTCCACAAGTCACATTGACCTACAGGCCAGACTCCGAGTCTCTCTATGTGGGTTCCGAAGGCCCGATGCTGTCTAACCACTCCACAGTTCTGTGATGTTTGTGCATAAAGGCCAGATCCCGAGGTGTGTGGCCTTTTGCATTAGGCTGAAAAGGCTCTGAATAACACTGAGACACGAGATACTGCACGACATCCAAGTGTCCTTCCCTAGCAGCCAGGTGCAGAGGCAGGTTGCAGTTCTTGTCGAGAAGATTGACATCCGCACCATTCTCCACGAGCACCTGAAGGGTGTCCAGGTATCCGTCTCTTGCAGCATCATGACTGATGGTCAGTTCACCGATGGGGTCTCGCACATTTGGGTCTGCCCCTGCTTTAAGCAGCACCAAAGCTATTGACGGACAGCCAAGTTTCAGCACCTGTGGACAACACAAACAGAAAGTGTAACTTGTTGGGGTGATCTTAGAAAAATCAACCAATCTGTACCAAACATGATGATTTAAAATTATTAATAGAATTTGTGTTTTTTTCTATTTATACAATCTATGTTATATATGTAATGCAAACATCAAAGATCGTTTTGTTTTTACTGCATGGCATTTATTCGAATATTTCATGCATTTTGTATTATTTAAAAAAGGGCTTCATTATAGTGTTTGTGAAATAAATCAAATAATACAAAATTTTACAGATAATTTGTTTAAACATGCTTGTTGAAGATACGAAAGCTGGAGCTGCATTTTGATCCATTCTGGTGATATTTGTCATGAAGTATTGAAAACCAGGAAATATTTGTATGGAAATTTAAGAGGAAGTTTACCTCCACATCGAACCAGTGATTAAACCTGAAAGTGTACATTTCACAAACTGGAGAGATGCGCACATCAAGGGGTTATCCCCATTGAAGATGTGCGCATCTCTCCACACTCAAAACTCATATATTACTCATTTTAAAGCAAACATTCAATATTGTGAGTATAGTTCATGAGTAATCCAGTGCTGAATGATATTGAACACATTTTTTACAGCTATAATATTGTAATATTATAATTTACAATGCATGGATAAGTGTGAATATATTACATTAACAATACGAAACTGGTAATGACTTTTATTTGACACTTAGATTTTATAAAAAAGAAATAAAAAAACTTAACATGCTGCGCATTATATATATATATATATATATATATATATATATATATATATATATATATATATATATATATAGAAAATCCTTAAAAAAAGTATGTACTTTGTCCTAACCATTTTAGCAACATTTAGACGAACATACTGGCCAGAAGACTATAAAGTCCAATCTGTTAGAGCATTGTAAGGCTTGACATACTTTCTGTTTACTTTCAACAAGCAAACAATACAATAATGATATCAAACATTCTATGCATAAGAGAAAAGGCCTCGTCACAAAGAAATCGAATAAGTCGACACAATTAATACACAACAGGTGGATACGTGGTGCTCAACCCCAAATGTTAGGATAAACCAAACAGGCTGAAAACTTTTGTAACGATGCATTGTTGTTTTAAAGATGACATTTGATCTGTTGAGCTTTAGATTAGATGTTAAAGCTGATGAAAGAAGAATGTGTCTAACCTGCAATGGTGTCCTGCCGTATATGTTTCTCTCATTAGGGTTAACGTTGCTCTGCAATATCGTCTCAGTTGTCTTAAGATCTCCTCTCGCAGCTGCAGAGCTCAACATATCTACAGCCGTGGCTTCGGCCATCGTAGCCTGACAAAGTGCAGAAGATGAAGAATGTCTCGTAGCTACGGAAGATGTCCGCTGGCTTGTATGGAAAACCCTTGATGGTGACGGGAAGCACTACAAAAGCTGTAGTAAATAGTCCTCCAGCCCCCCTAAAAAAATATGGAGATGAGCCAAGGTCCGCCCACGTTCATATCGGCCATCAGAACCAGCGCAGAACGCAAGGATGTCATGCCGTGGAGATCAAAGCTAGTCGTTTACAGGTTTCAAGAAATCAAAAAACAACACATCCTCTCTTTTATGACCCCCTGCATCCATGCATGACATGGAGATCTCAGTCCTGTCGGTGTTACCTCCCAAAATCTGGAGTGATGGAACTTACACTGAACTCATGTTGTTTAATTCTTCAAATACACATCGTGCATGGACGAAGCCTATTGGCATGGAAGGCAGGTCCCGTGATGAAACCCAAGGAACAAATGATCTCACATTGAAATCCTTCCTATGGAAGAAAACATCACTCCATTGTTCTTCAATCAGAGACCCTCAGTCCTTTGATGTAGGTGCAATGCGAGTGAAGAACAAGCACCCGAGCCCTAAAAACAAGAAGCACAAGGGTGCATGGGATCAGTCACATCGAGAGCACAAATGAGGCTGTGATGTAAGAATAATGCAAACTTCCCGCCCATTTGAACACACAACATCAAATCGTCATCCTGATCAAAGCTTACATCCCAAAACTGCATTAAGCCCCCTGTCATCATCCAGCCCAAGGCAAGGTCCAGTGAATAATGTTCGACACCTGCAGGAATGCACTGAAACGCCGTTTTGTGACGTGAATGTCTTCGCATGAGCGCAGATGATTGGCGCCGTCACAATGTATCCGATGACGCGTGACGTCATTGACAGATCGTTTGAAATGAAACATTGTATTCGTTACCTGCAAAGCGCGCGCGCTCGTTCCCGGGCTCGTCCGTTCTGCTTGATGCAGACGTTAGATGACGCGTTTGAAGGACAGCTGACGTTGTCAAAGAGTCCGCCGATGTGGTTTGACATCACTTCGGGTTTTTGAAATGAAGGGTCGAGCGACACTTCCGCCCACTTTGACTAACAGACGCGCAGTGAGGCGGGACTCAACGGTAACTCTATGGGAGAGAGAGAGAGAGAGAGAGAGAGAGAGAGAGAGAGAGAGAGAGAGAGAGAGAGAGAGATGGAGAGAGAGAGAGAGGGAGAGAGAGAGCGAGAGAGAGAGAGAGAGAGAGAGAGAGAGAGAGAGAGAGAGAGAGGGAGAGAGAGAGAGAGAGAGAGATGGAGAGAGAGAGAGAGGGAGAGAGAGAGCGAGAGAGAGAGAGAGAGAGAGAGAGAGAGAGAGAGAGAGAGAGGCGGACATTCTGCTTTCTCATTTTTGACAATTACAATAAATAAAAGAATATTAAAGAATGGGAGTGGATATTAGTGACATTTTTATAAATATACACCAGTGTGTATTTATAATCAGGGTATATACTGCATGTGTACATTAATTTTACTCTGTTTTGTTTATTTTTTGAATATCAGCAAAGCTCTTTTTAGAACCCAAGTGCTAAAAATGTCCATCACTGACAACAGGACTTTAGACCTGCCTCCAGACTAGCTTAGACCAGATCAGTGTAGGCTGGTTTAAACCGTCTGGTGGTGTAAAATGAAAACACACACACGCACTGAAAAAGCGCAACAACTGTTTTAAGATATAACACCTTGACTTTGGTACTGAAGTGCACAGAAAGCGGATCTCTCGTGCGCACATGCGTGTGATAATTCTGTCAAATTCAACACGGCTCCTTTAAGAACGGAGTTGAGCGGCGCGACAACGCGCGACACTTCTTTACGGCAGCCGTAAATGTTTTCGTTGCTTTGAACGCCGATCCAGAACAGCAAAGTGACGATAACAGAAAAACAGAAATCCGTCATAGACTGTCAACACGGCTCGTGTACATCAGATACTCGCTTCACGCTGGTCATCGGTGTCCCCTGTTGCACTTTTGAATTCGGAGGTTAATATTTTGGGGTTTTTACATGTGTCGTTAGCCTGTCAAAGCAATGGCCTCCGATAGCAACATGGACAGAGAAATGATCCTGGCCGATTTTCAGGTGAGCTTTATCCGCATCCACAGACTTCACGAGTTAATAAACAGAGGAGGTGTTGATCAGGACTGATGTTTGGGTTTCTCTGTGTCTGTGAGGTTTTGGGCTTTGAAGTCACTCATGTTTGTTGACATGTCTGTGATCAGCTGTCAGAGGCTTTGTTTCAAAGACTTGCAGATATGAGGACTAAAGTCCACATGCCCATACTGATTTCGAATAAACAGATTAAAAACGACAGTTTTCATGTTTGTCTTGAATGATCACAGATAAGGAAAGTGTGTGTATCCCTCTTTTCATGATCCTGCAATGGCCACTGTCTGAACTGAAGATGTCAGATGACTTTGCATAAATAGAAGATGTGTCTGCATTGAGTTTGTTTATTTGCACATTGTGCCTTCTGATTTGTTTACATTTGCTTCCATGCTTACATCTGTAGACACATTGTTGATGTTCTGATTGGTTGTTTATATATAATTGGTTAAAATGCTTTCCACATAAACAATATCTTTTAAAGAAGCAACTAATTAAAAACTGTTTGTTCTACTTAGATTGAGATGCACCGTTGTGACAATAAAACAGAAACATGTTAAATGTTTCCTTGAAAAAACATAGACATGACTTATGTAAAATTTTATATTTAATGTTTAAGAGGTTTAAATATTACACATGTATAGCTTACAACAAAATGTTATCGGAGGAAATCTAACAAGGTTTTTTCAAGCCACTTTAATTTTAAGTTTTTATTTAAAACAGTGCCCTTTTCCATCTCTGGATATCTAAACTTGTTTGTTTGTTCACTTTATTTCAGGCATGTACCGGTATTGACAATATTGCTGAAGCAATCACACTTCTAGAACTGAACAACTGGGATTTAGTGGTAAGATGCATTCACATTGTGGCGTTTTTTTACGTTTTATTCTTAACCTTTGCTTTTCGTTTGTTGAATCTGTTGTTAAAAAAACTCATTGATAAAGTTAGTTTCACCCCACAAAATTATTTCAGCATGGTTGGTGGTGAAGCATTTAGGACAAAGGCCACTGTGTTTCACAAACACGCTGTGTAATAGTGTCATTGTTCACGGAACATTGAGGCACAGTTCTGACTTTGCCATTTGCCAGTTACATTAATTCAAGCCCTGTGCTTAAATGCTTTAATAGATGATAAAAAAAATTCACATCGGCTGAACCGTTTAATTGATAGAAGCTTCTAGATATTATTTTTGCACTGTTTGTCATAGTTCTCAAAACGAAAGGTCAAACAGATTACAGGACATGCCAGATACAGGTTTTAAATGATGTGAGATTACAATTACAATAAAACCAAAACATATTATGACCAAAAAATTCATTTACATGTGTATTTATCTTGTAAAATGTGCTATATTTTGGAATTTTCCAAGAACAATTTTAGGAATATAAAAAACAAGTCCAAAGATGCAAAAACAAAAAGCTTCATCCAATACTGTAAAAAATGTAATATCATAATTACATCTCATATGTTTATCCATTTTGGGTTTATGATGCTTTAAGCAAATCATTAAAGGCTAAGCTTTTGCATTTCGTTAGTTTGATCCATTCGTGATATCAATTGTAGGAGCATTTTTTGTTCTCTCTCTAATGGTAAAGACAGAGAATGACAGCAATTACTGTTAAAAAATATACAGCACAGTCTGAGCACACTGGTATCTTTCTGTTTTAGACACACTGCTACATGAAATGAAGTACACTCCAAATTGACACCAAACCATGGGTGGCGAACCATACAAACTGTCTCACCTCTAGTGAACAAATATTGATTTCTGGTTGCTTCTACTGTGCAGAGCACATGGGATGTCTTTTTCAATTGCTAATGTTATTTGAACAGAAAATAATTTATCCTGCAGGTTTCTCATCAGATACATACACCTTATTACAGCCTTTGTTTATGTAGCAGTGCTGATTTGCATGGAACTCACACAGAAAGTCTGCTGGTGTGGCTCTCATATTTGCAGACAGTTATAATGCTGAATAGAAGGTAGTGTCAGGACAGATCTGAGGTAAAGAGTCAAGAAATTGTGGTTTCTCAGACAGGTTTCCTTCCACAAAATTGCTCTTTATCTTGAAAGCGGGCTGTTTTGCTATATTTAGCAGGAAGCTGGTTGAACGCTGGCAGATATTCAAAGAAAGCAAGCCCTGGCCGTCGGTGTGGTTAAGTGCACCTGTGAATCTGATGACTTGCTGTTCCTGCTTGAGGTTGATGGAGTCAAAAAGGAGCCCTTTATGTTGAGACGGGACATCGGCCCCATCATAAACTAGTATATACTTGATCATAACCGCACCTGAGTAAATCTTGTATGTGCAAAGACTATCATGCTCTTAAATCCGAGTGTAGAGCCGTATTTAAAAAATGCGCTTTTAATGATTTCAAATGATGGGTCTTATCTGTGTTTAAAAGGACAAAATACTTGCAGTGGCTTCTACAGGCATGGAAAAAATCTCACACAAACTATGTGTTTGTACGTCTCTGTATACACTTTGTTTTTGGCTCGATTAGAATGCGTTCCATTCAGATCTGTATCCACTGAGCAAGTCTCCTTATCACCGTCTGGCTCCAGAACCCACTTTGCTCACGCAAAGACACAAACACATCAAGCCCATCTCTGTGCATTCCATTTCAGTCTGAGCCCACATCTCTTCTGCTTAAACACATTATGTTTGGGTTTGTAACAGAATTCGTGAAATCAAGATTTCGGTCACAGATACTGTGTACCTTGTTATGTGGCGATGAAAGTTTTTATGGCAGATTGTTATTTTTTCTAACCCCAGTATTCGCTTAAGGAAACTTGAAGACACTTGACACTTGAAATTGATTACATTTGTTTATGTTTCTAATGTTGTATTCTATCAAACATAATTTTTAGCTACATTGATTATTACTTATATATTAAATTCTCTACCCCAACTACCCATTCAAACTTATACATGTTCTAAAATGAAGCCAACACTAAATCATTCTTGCAATTGGTTGTTATAGTGCTAGTTCACCCAAAAATGAAGACTCTGTCATGATTTACACACCCGCTTGCATGACTTTCTATCTTCCTCAGAACATTAATTAAGATATTTTGAAGAATGTTCTTAACTGTATTCAATTCCATTGGTTTCATGTCCACATCATACGAAGTTAATGTGGGTCAGTTCTTTTCATTTACCAACTTTCTTCAAAATATCTTCTTTTGTGTACTGCTGAAGAAAGCAATACTGGTTAGAAATGACAAGAGGGGGAAGAAATCTTGACAGAATTTAAATTTTTGGGTGACCTATGACTTGATCTATTTACTCCTCACTTAACATTTATTTGTACTTTTCGTTTCTTTAGGCAGCCATCAACGGAGTGATACCACAAGAAAATGGCATCTTGCAAAGGTATGCAGGTTTTGTGTTGATTTTATGATCACAATACTATCTACTCAAGGTTTTCCTCTTCAAGGTTGTGCACAAACATTCTGTTTCATTGCCTTTGCTTTTGGGAGAAGTTAGCGCTGCAGAACGGAAAAAAGCTGATCTGGTACCGAATCGAGGTGCTTACTGTTTTCGTGCCCTGTAAAATGAGACTAGCATCATCTCTAAAGGTCTCCAAGCTATAATGAGGCCCAGCTGTGACTGCTGCTAGTTCACTGGATTTTAAGGAATGGGGGGGCAATGTCAGAGCACTATGTGTTCCAGTCCATATAGATTTTAGTTAAGATTTTGCCTGGTTATCTGATTAGTTATATCAGAACACTCTTGTCCTTTGATAAACCAATAAACCAATGGATTCTTTTTATTGAGATTTTAATAAAATTAACAATACCTGATTTGGTAGTTATAGTGGTATTGTCATCTTATGCGGTGCGACACAATGACAAATGCTGTGATGTTATCAGATGAGCTTATTGTGATACATGATTTGCTTTATAACGCATCGTTACATTCATGTTAGTAACTATGATAGTATGTCTAACTAATAAATCTAACCATAATATTTATGTGGTGTGTTGTTTGTCGTGATAGGTTATTGATGTCAAGTCGACAGTCTTCCGTTTATTCTTTTGCTATGTATCCAACAACAGCTTAAAACAATTGTGCTGCATATTTATTTGCCTATTTACACTATGCAGTAAGAGTTTTACTGTTTTTGTAATGGAAGAGTAAATACATTGCAGTGCTTAGCAAAAGTTTTTGGCTTATTTTTTTCAACACACATTGATTTTGGACATACTATTTTAGACATAATATTTTCTTATACTATTTAGCATGGATAGTTTATGAATTGGGATGCACATTTGGTGCTAATTCTTAAAAAAAACTGCTGTGGGCTCTTTCAAACAAATCGCTTTGGCTGCTAAATGAAAGATCCTCTAAAATAATGCATTCGATTTCAAAGATGGTTTGTTTAATCATCTTAAATTAATATTGATGTTTCCCGGGGATATCATGAACTACAGAATTAGCATTTTTTTTATTATCACAGACATAGTTTTTGTACAGTTAGGATGTGCTGGTTGGTTGGTGTAGTGTTTGTCCAATTTTACATTTTTTAACTTTGTGGCCAAAAAACTGTCGAGCCTTTGCCCATCACCGGCTGCTTTTGTTCAAATCTTTTAACACAAACATGCTGGGTTCTGAGAAATAGATTTTTTTCAACTACCAAATTAGAAATAGAAAAGAAACTTTCTAATACTGTGCGTTGTTCGTGGACCATTTACCTTTAAAAAAAAATGAGAGGAAAAATGAAGTGAAAATTAAGGCTTGTTGCAGAAAATTATTGTGGTGAAATAGCAATGCAAAAAAGGTGTCCATTTTATTTCCCTTCTCGCCAGTTATTATCCCCTTTCATGCCATTTCAACACCAGGAAATCAAACAATCACGTTTACTGCGCGGCTTTTCATAGTGGTTACTTAATGACCTTGTTAATGGAGGGGAACAGCAAACAATTTTTATTAGGATTTGGCGTGGACGTAGCCGACAAAAGTATCCCTAAAATGTACATCCAGACTGCTTCTCATGCAGTTTGCGTCTATAGTGGGGTCTGCTGTGGTTTGTTGTTAACTCATTGTTATTGTATTTAGGTTAAATATAAAGCTTTTCAGCCTTCCATCAACCAATTAAATTCTGCCAGCTTAAGTACGTTGCATTGTTGGTGAGAAAATCGTTGACAGCATATATATTGTTGTGCACTCTTCACTGTGTTCTTAAGGTATTGAAGGGCCAACTACCTTGGCACGGGATCGGGCACTAAACAGTGACAGCCACTATTTAAAATGCAACAAACTGTTCTGGTTGTTTGTCTGAGAGTGTTACACTGCTTATTTAGCAGCATTGCTATTTTTCTCAGTTGCTCTAATGGGAAAGAAAGAGATTGGACTAGAATTCTCACACACACACACACACACACACACACACACACACACACACACACACACACACACACACACACACACACACACACACACACACACACACACACACCACAACAATAAAAATCTGACCCAATAACAGGAATTGAAACTCTGGTCAACAAATGGCGTTTGTGAACACTCATTGTGCCGCTGTCCATTTCTCTTTCCTCAACGGTCAGTGCTCATGAATGCCCCAGAGTCTTAAGAACAAATATATTTAGAATGGTGCACGCTCTGTGACGGTTTATTTAGTGGGTGTGTGAATGTAAAGGCTTGGACATGTTTTCCCTCAAAGGCACATAATTATGAATGGAGGCAGGCATGGCGGCTTCCAGCCTGCGTATTCAGAGGGAGGCTGGCACCATACTGCAGGCTGTAGGATGGCACGGTTCACTCAAGTGTCCCTATTTAGTTTCCCGCCGCCAGCTGGAACTCTGCTCAGTGGGACCCGGAGACCCGTTGTCTTCTGCCAAGTCGAACGTGTGTGTAGACTGCCATCTAGATGCGTGTGGTGGAACATTCATTGACTGAACGCCATTACATGAGAGAGGGTAGAATAAAGAAGAAACGGTTGAAGATGGTATGCAAGATCTGAAATGGGCACCCGGAACCGAGGCTGCGGCCTTGGGTTGAAGGCTGTGGGACTGTATTTTTCACCCTTGCTCTGGAAAGATGCTTGTTAACTGGTGGCCTGTATCGCTATTGGACAAAGACTTTAATAAAAAAATAGATGTGTGTTTAGAATCTTGTTTTTACTTAATTTATTTGTATTAAAATTTGAATTAACCCTTACATACCCTGAATATGTTGCAGTCTTCTTTTCCACTGGATGCAAATGGAGAGTCTGGAAAGAATGAAGGAGAACGAGGCTGTCAAGCACTTTAAATATGCTTTTTGTGTTACACTAAAGAAAGTAATACGGTTTGAATACATGACAGTCTGTGCATGAAATATTTTTTATTCATCTCTATACCTTTCACTTTACAACTATACACAGTAATTTGTTGCGTCTGTAGAGAAGAACAGTAATTTTGTTTCCACCATGTCAAATTAGTTTTATATAGTAATTCGTCTGCCTGTGTTCACCTATATACACCATGGACAGTTAAGGCTTAACTTTATTTCTGTTCAGACATTTCTTTAATTTATACAGTGTTTGGGTTTTCCTTTTTGTGTCTAACGAGTTTCTGAATGCCCCCAGAACCTAACGTCTTTAACCTTTTGGTATTGTAATAAGGGGTATAAAGTCAGGCATTGTGTGCTTGGCCTGCCCCCCTCCTGCTCTTATAGCGATATGTGCTGACCCTGGAGGAGAAAAGAGGAGTCTTTGTCTCTCCACTGCTCGGAGAAAAGACATTATTTACTGCCACAGGGGCACGGGGGAATTCAGCCATCAGTTGCCGAGAGAGAGAGAGCACAAGTGCCAGAAAAAGCCGTTTTATGTCCTTCGCAGAGTAAATAGGGTGATTTTCTTTGGGTCGGACAATCGAACGTCTGTTGAGCCCAACCCATATTATTATTATGCCAGTAAAGGCTGTTTACATTGAGTCGGATACTGTTTGGATTCCAGCACTGCCGGCATTGTGGATCAAGCACAAGGGCTTAGAGGAGGAGCAGGCGGGTTTTTCTTTAAGCCTCTCTCTCTCCCTCTTTTTCTCTCTCCCTCTCTCTCTCTCTCTCTCTCTCTCTCTTTCTCTCTCTCTCTCCCTCCTTCTCTCTCTCTCTCCCTCCCTCTTTCCCTCTCTCCCTCTTTCCCTCTCTCCCTCTTTCCTCTCTCTCTCTCTCTCTCTCTCTCTCTCTCTCTCTCTCTCTCTCCCTCTCTCCCTCTTTCCCCCTCTCTCTCTCTCTCTCTCTCTCTCTCTCTCTCTCTCTCTCTCTCACTGCTGGTGTGCACCTTGACACAAGTTATTTTATAGAAATGTGATCATTTAGTGATTTCAAAGCTTTAAGACTTTCTTCTCCAGGACAAGACGTTGGTAACTGGCACCTATTCACTTGCATTAGATTTCTGTTAATACAATAGAAGTGAATGTGTGCCACTTGAATGGGGTCAGTTACATAATATCTTTTATTTCTCTTTTAAAAAAAAATGTCATACAGGTTTGAAAGGAAGATCGAAAATAAAGTGAAATTTTAAAAGAAATTTTATTTTGAGATGAACAATGCCTTTGAGACATCCCGTAGATTGATTCTTGTCTGGTACAAGCACAAAGTTTGTCTTATTATTAAGAAGCTCCTTTACAATAATGTATTTTTTTATGTTGTATCGTATTTATGTATGTGTATCCTAATTTTGAAATTGATCTCAATCTTCTGTAATTTTTCCAGTGAAGCATCTCAGACCGGACCCTACGGGCCTCACAGTCAACCAGAAGCCACAGCGCCTCCACCCTCAGCCCAGCCTTCCACAGCATCATCTTCTTCTTCACCCGCATCCTCCTCTAGCCCCGCCTTTTGCCCGGTCCTGCCCTCTCGTCACATCGTGGAGCGGCAGCCGCGAATGCTCAACTTCCGGGTGGAGTACAGGCAGCGCACTGTAGAGGTGGTGTTGGACGAGTCTAGCGCAGTTGGTGAGCTCCAAGACTGAGAGACACATTACAAAAGCGCATGAAGCAATGTGTGTTCTTGCAAATTCTAGGCAAAGGGTGACTACTTTAAATATGCAAAAATGTAACGGGTTTAAATTATTTTGAATTTGGATTCTTAGGATTCGAAAATATTCAAAAATATTCAAATGGCATTAAGGCAGTAAGGTTCAATGGCTCATGCTTACAAAGAGGCAACACATGAGATCAGCTGAAATTGAGGGCATTCGTAACATGTTACCCACAATGTTGTCAAAATAAGCCTCTTTCTAAGATTCATAGATGCATCATGTCTTCCTGTGACCAACAGTAACAAACAAGGGTTTTCTTAGTATGAGTTTCAATTCTTGGTATGAAAAAATTCACTCAACCACACACTATGTCTTTTGACTGTTTCCTTGAATGAAAGTTTAATCTCGTGTAACTGTAAAAAAAAAAAACAGGATGACATTGTCTGCAGCAAGTGGGATGGACTTGCAGCAAGGCCTTAAAAATGCAATGAAATTCTTCGTTAAGAAATTTCTTTATTTATCTTTTTTTGTGACATTTTACTCAAGCCTGCATTTGTTATATGAAACTTAAACACGAGCATTAACGTATACTTGCTTGTTTGCAACAATCTAGAGACAACAGTGCCTATATAGATTTGATTTATAAAATTAGTTTTTTCAATCAGACTTTTTCATTCTATAGCCAAGATGCTGGTGGTTGTAAATTAAATGGATGTTCACATAAAAATTAAAATTGGCATCATTTACCTCTTGACATTTCAAAACGTTCTTCCGCAGAACAATACATGAGGTAATTTGAAAAATGCTGGTAACTGGCACCTATTCAATTGCATTGTTTGGGTGTCAACACAATATAAGTGAATGAGTGCCAATGCTGTTCAGTTATTTTTTCGTTTTGCTGAATTAAAGAAGTCATACATGTGTGACAAGAGGACAAGTAAATCAAGACAGAATTTTCATTTTCTAAAAGAAAAATTGTGGCTAATACATTGGGGCTTATAAATCTAGAAATATAAATTCATTGTTTTTTGATACATATGTTATTTTTTTAAACACAGGAAATGAAGAAATAGGACAAATTAAAAAAAAAATATTTTATGCCTACAATTTGTGTAGATTAGTTATGTACTGCCCCCTAGTGGTAGCCTGTGAATTTTCTATTGACCTTTAGAACTCTTCCCTCCCACTGCAGGTGAAATCAAGAATGTTTTAGAGACTGAGCTACAGGTGCCTGTGTCTAAAATTCAGTTGAAGGGATGGAAGAGCGGGGATGTATCTGACAGTGTAAGTATGCCTGTAGTAAACTAACTAGTTAATTAGTGATACAAGGTATGTGTTGATAGTAAATTTCACCAAGAACATACAACTTAAATCCTTTTCTGTTTTCCACCAAATACATATTGATTCATTTCTTTGTCGTAGTAGCTTCAGAATGTTGGTGTCCTTTATACTTAAACTATCCTACAAAAAGTCTCAAATATTTGTTTTCATTTTATTTTCTTCTCTCTTTTTAATGGTTTCTTAGACGGTTCTTAGGAGTTTACACTTGCCCAAGAACAACAGCCTGTATGTGCTCACTCCTGATATTGCTCCGTCAGCCAGCACCAGCCAGAGCAGGTATTTCTGGGTTTTCTTATATTTGGCACTTTTGAGGCAAATCTGTTCATTGGCATGTTATTTTGGTGGTACCCCTGGATGGCTGTTTTCTATTCAGTAGATATACAGCCCCTATGTACTTAAAACAGTATTCCAAAACAAAAGCAACATACCAGATGAAAGTCATGAAAACGGAAACTTTCAACTACAAGACATCTGGTAGACATTGTTTGCATATCTGCAGTCTGATGTCAGATGTCACATACATCTCTTAAAGATGTTTATGATTTAGAGTGAATGTACAACAGCTCTTTTCAAGATGTTTAGCAGAGCATTTTTGAAAGCACATATTTTCCAGATCGTAAGCAGACATAATACAGACGTACCAGTGCTATCTGGTTTATTATTGATTTCTCGATATAACTTTAAAAATAAGAGATGGTTCCTATAAGATATCATATTGAGCACTTTTGTAAAATATTACTAAAATCCTGATTAAATGTAATTATCCATTATATTAATGCACAGTAAACAAATATACCACGAGATGGCGCTGCATTTCTATTTATCTCAGTGTCTGCATGAAAGTCATACATCAAGTCTTTACCTTCACCTTGTAGTTGTATTTATTCCTTTACTTCTTCATTTTAGAGCTGTTTTAACCAGAATTGCATAATTAAGTTTTGTGTTAACATAACATAAAGTATGTTTGTGTACTGTACCTAATAATTCACACATTCACATACATCCAAAATATAAATATAAAACATTATTGGTATATCTAGTTAAATACATTTAAATACATTATAAAGGTATTCTATTTATGTGTTTATTAATTCAAAATTATTATGCACAGTACAAAGACCTATAGTATGGATACGCAAACCTATATTTGCGTTTTATTTTTTATTAATTATAACTAAAAGGTTAGACCTTTACTACACATATTCATAAAAACATAATTTAGCTTTTTGGTTGCACAAATCTGTTGTGACGTGCAAGGTAGAAAAATCCTCACATCATCAGTCATCTGTAATTTGTAATTGCATGAAAGATTTTGCCCTATGGCAGTCGAATGTAAAGTTAAAAATAATAGTAACTTTGATTAGAAAGACCTGTGTGTGTTTGTGTGTGTGTAATAATTGTGTGGGCGTAATATGAGTACACATGTGTTTGTGTGTGTAATTATGTGTTGATTAGCAGCGCTGTAAGTCCCGGCGGGAGGAACTCTGGGTATAAACTGGCATCTCTGTCAGTGTGTGGACACTGTACTCTACAGTGCGAAAACATTCAGAGAAAAATACTTAATGGGCTGTAAACTAACATTGTGATAACAAAGTCCTCCAAAACACGTCAACACGTCACTTTATGCGTTTTTTTTCTACTGTTATTTGGCAACTTGTCAGACACACGTATTTCATTTGTTCGGTTTTTGTGGATGTTGAAAGACTGCGAAATGAGGAAATATATATACAATATTTTAATATAGTTGTTTATTTTGCCTCTTTAATCCAAGTGTATTTTTCCTAAATAAGGGTACATTTCCTGGTAATAAAAAGATGATGGCTTAATCTGAATTATTATTGCACATTCCATAAAATAGCTCAACTAATTCACTAAGATTAAGTAAAAGTTTTTAGTTTAGTTTTTGTATTGAATGTTTTGCAAAAATTTAAATTCTGTGATGTTCCTACATATCACAGAGAAGGATATTTGGAAGAAAGCTTGTAACCAAACCAATTTTGGTTACAATTGACCACAGTGATAAGTAAAATTTTCCAAGATACCCCATATTCTGATTTTCAGAAAAATACATATATATTCACACTATGGTGTAGTAAATGGTATCCCAAAACTGCATTGTTACAAGCATTCTTCCCAATGTCTTTTTCTGTGTTCACCTGAGCAAAGAAATTTTATACAGATTTGAAAAACCTGGAAAGGGACTAAAAATGGTAGTCAAAAGTGAAACCCCTGAACTGTTTGCTGTTCCTTAAAAAAAACACATTTTTTGTTCAACAGAGCAAAAAAATATAAAGCAATTTGTTCTAGTCCAAGAACTGTTGGTTTACAAACATACTTCCAAATATCTTTTTCTGTGTTAATCAAAACATACTTTTTTACAAATTATAAAACTATATATATATATATATATGTGTGTATATATATATGTGTGTATGTGTGTATATATATATGTGTGTATATATATATATATATATGTGTGTATATATATATATATATATATATATGTGTGTGTATATATATATATATATATATGTGTGTATATATATATATATATATATATATATATGTGTGTGTATATATATATATATATATATGTGTGTGTATATATATATATATATATATATATATATATATATATATATATATATATATATATGTATATGTATATGTGTATATATATATACATATATATATATATATATATATATATATATATATATATGTATATGTATATGTGTATATATATATATATATATATATATATATATATATATGTATGTATATATATATATATTTATATATACACTGGATGAATGATCTCTTTAAGTGTTCACAGACATCCACCCAACCGCAGGTTTAGTCCTGACAGCTGGACCGGTCCCTTATTCTTTCAGCCAGGTGACATACCACAGAGAGAGACCTGTCACCTCTTGCTCTAAATGGCACAATATCTAATATCCAGCACCTACTAGAGCTTGTCAATGGTGGCTTGCTCTAATTATCTCCCGGAAACTATTTTAGAGGAGTCAAAATAAGGATGAGAAAGTGAGGGCCGTGTTAGTTAGGTGTGACCCCATAGTTGCCTGTGATTGTCCTCTCCTGCTGCAGTGAGAGCTTCCAGGAGGGTGAGCGGACAAGCTGTTAGCTGTCTGTATAAATAACTGTCAAGAAAGAGAGGTGTTCTTCAGCTGATTTTGGTATTGATATACTGGTGTTAGTGTGAGAGCTGGTGCTGTTTTCTCATCCTCTCAGGCATCTTTACTTACACATTTTAAAGCAGGGTTGAATACAGTATGTCCGTTACTGTTCCTGGTGGTTTAACAAATTTAGGGACAAATTAATAGAAACGTTCTTTTGTGTGAATAGATAACTGGGTTGTTCATGCTATGCAGCACATTTTTATCTGCCAAATGTATTTTAAGACCTTATTTTATTAGTTATTACAGTTAAGTGAACATGGTGAGTATCAAATTCTAAAAAAATCGGATTAAAGATTAATTTTACCTATTAATATCACTATGATTTCAACCTTTGGCATGGTCTTCAAAATTATATCAATATTAAAGATATCATGTTGTTTACATTCCATATAATGAATTCTTTGTTTAAAAAGTAAATACCTTAAAAATTAATTTAATGGGAGTTCACATGCAGGGAAATTTAGTGTTAATTGTGAAACAATAACATGAAAATATAATAGTATTTACATATATTACCCTTTTCTTAACCCCACCGACTCTCTTTGTTTTCAAAACCTGTATTTTATGTTTTCTGTTGAATACAAGAGAGATATTTTGAGAAATGTTGCTGTGGTTTCTTTTCCATACAAATCAGCCAGCGTTGGTTGGTTTACAACTTTCTCCAGAAATTCACACTTTGTGTTTTGGAAGTAATACACGTTTTAAACAATTAGACACTTAGAAAACAATCACATAATGTTATTTTTGTATATTAACAAATTATTTTTCTTACATAAATATTTATTTATTATTTTTATAAAAAGATTTTTTAAGTTTGCACTTACATTTCCTGATATACATAAAACATAAATCATTCAAATACATTTTAGAAGTGTTATATAAATTTAAGACTATTGAACTGTTATGTGATGTACAAATATTTAAAGAAAAATTTTGTTGTGATATTTAAATTGATTTAATTTACTTTCTTAAGGCAGTCAGACATTTGAGGACATATACAACGCGTCATCCTATTCTCCTAAACCGCTGCCAAATCACTGTAAGCTACTTCTATCTTTAGGTATTGTGTTTGTGCCAGGTGCTTTAAGCTGTGTTTGTGAATTATTTTGCAAGTTTGAAGAACAGAAGGACTCTTTCAGATTGTTGTTAGTTTAAATTAAAGTTTCGGATCTCCCAGTGGACTGGACACGGGCTGAGAACACCTCCAGAAAATTCAACAAATAAAAGCCACTGTAGGCAATTACCGCAAAGCATACCTCAGCACACCATATCCAAACATATTAATCGAACCCGTCTTCACAAAGCGCTGCCCGACTCATTTTCTCCTCTCTGTTTTGAATGCAAATACGGCACAGGCTTTTGAGCTTTCAAGACAGACTCCCCATCCAAGGTAGTTACAGAAATCCAGTGATGAGCCAAGCTCATCTCTCTCTCTCTTTCTCTCTGTCTCTCTTGGAGGTATCCAAACCTCTAATCTCCAGCATAAATAATGGAACTTTATGAATTATTTAAAACGAATCATCTATTTCTGTTGCTTCCAGGAGATGTGTGTGTTTAAGGTTATTTTAATTTGAACTTCCGCTATTTCAAATACAAATGAGCAAACGAGCAGTGCGCGTTTGGTATTTATCTCATTTTCAGCATCTGATCTCCTGTGAGACTCAGGGGCTTGAGAAATCTGCTGGTTTTGGCAGAAAGGAAAAACTGTTTAAACTTACAGCAATTAGTGCTCAGACTTGTTAAATCTAAACAGGCACAGATAAAATAAGACATTTTGATTAGCAGTGGAGGAAAATAATACAGTAAGATAGAGAAAAGGGGCGAAGAGTGTGTCGTTTAGTGCTGGTTTAGGTCTTTTCACCAGTTTAAGTATGTGTGAATGAGAGCTCAGAGACTGTGTGTACATGCTGTGAGGAATGAGATGGGAGGACTTTAATAAAGTCTCGGTCTTTGCAAGGTTGTGCGATGGAAGACTTATCTCCAAATGAAACCAATCTGCTCTTCATTTACATAGTGGTTTATTTTCTGTCTGTACCAACTAGTGATGTCGTATTTCCCAGGTCTCTGGCGGTGTGGAAAAGCATTTAGGGTGAGTCTAGGGGGGTCAACTCCAGGTGCTGCTGAGACCACAGAGGGCTGAACCTGTTTAAGCTTCTTCAGATGAACCTTATGCTCTAGATTAGCTGAAAGAGGAAAAAGCACACCGTTTTCAGAGAGGGAAAGTTTGACTTGTTAGTTTACTTGGCTCTGTTCATAGTTTTGAGATGTTGTGTAATTGATCATACGCACTTAAGGATTGTTTTTGACTGTTATAAAATGATGTTGTATCATTTACGATTGATTAGATTAAATTTGAAATTAAAAGATATTTTTTTATTTTATTTTAATATCTCCTTGATTTAATGATGATAAATAAAATTTGAGTTATCATTTATTCATTGTCTTGTCACTTCACACATATATGACTTTCTATTTTCCGCACAACAAAGAGGAATATCTATATTTTGGCCTTTAATGGCCAGGACAGAAGGGACTGGACATTAATGTAGTTGAATAGAGACTGGGAATCGGGAACTGGAAAGGACGTTCGGTGCACATGCATTGGTTCTGTCCCCATATATTATAAGTCATAAACTTTTTTTAACGCTTTATGGTGTGGAAGAAACAAAGTCATATAGTCATACAATTTCATGTGGATAAGCAAGAAACTGTTATCATGTTAGTAATTGTTTCCTATTTCAATATAATAACTGTTGTGGTGAGAGCATTGCCACTCAGAGTATTAACCCCCCCATCTTATATTCATGACTCCATGTGTTTTTCCACTCGCCACAGCATCACATATGCATCTCGCTCTCCTAGGCCACCGTTTCAATCTGCATTGCTAGCTACAACAAACATTACATTTACATATTTATTTCGCAGTTTTAGTCAATGTAAATAAGCTGCCATTACAGTAAATTTGGTACTCTGTTAACATAAGCTTGTCCAAAGCTCCTTAGATTAAGGCGACGGTTGCATAATTAATGTGTGCGTTACATATTAATTCCCAGACTCTTCTCTTCCTGGCTTCTTTCATTTGAACCCCGATTAGCCGACGGGCCTGGTCCCTAAGCTGTTGATTCATATTCACGCACACAGACGGAGCGTTTGCTCAAAGCGCTACTTAACCCCCATCGTTTGCCATCCGTTGAGGCCTCCTCTATTCCAAAATGCCAGTGTGGCTCCCATGAATCTCAAACTTTGCTGGGAGGTCAGCCCGCTGTGGCAGACGGTGATGTGGTCGAGGGCCACAAGCCCTCTTGTGCCTATTGTGCTTTGTTTATGACTCTTAGCCCCGATCGATAACAGTACTTGAACCACATGTCCTGGGTGGCTAGATGTATGGAGCCATGCTGTGGCCCTTGGCTCTATCCTGCACTCCTGCTGGTTGCGAAGGCTGCTGGTTGTCTGAGCCCAGAGGCTCTTGGGATAGGGAGACGTGCCCCGACTCGTTCATTGCTGAACCTTAATGCTCTTTCTCTTTTCCCCCTCTATGTCCTTCCCGCCGTTAAGCAGCGCCCAGCAAGGGACATCAAATCAGAACTACCTGCTCATCATTAACCACCGCGAAGCACAGAGAGATTACAACCTCAACTTCCCTGCCAGCAAAACCATCCAGGAGGTGAGACAAGCACACACCTGTCTGTCACCAGCCCGTCTATCTGTCTTTCTATCTGCACCTGCTGTTTGTCTGCCTGCCCCTCGGCCCGTTTTCATGAATTCACTCTTTCTGTTTGGTTGGGGTGTCAGGATAATTATTACATCCTACAGTCCTCATTTAAAACAAAAATGAAAATTCTGTCATTAACTCACCCTCGTGTCATTTCGGATTGCTTGTACAGAACACAAGATATTTCAAAGAATGTCGGTACCAAAACAACATTGACCCTCCTTTTACAAACCTGAATGATATTTCTCAAAATATCTTCTTTAGAGTTGCACAGAAGAAAGAGTCATATGCAGGTTTTATAATACGTGAGGGTGAATAAGTAATGCGAGAACTGTTATTTTTGGTTAAACAGTCTATTTGGAGCCAATGTTGAGCCAAAACTAATAAATTCTCAGCTTTCCAGATCAGCTGCTGCTACGGGAATATCTCAAAATTTGTCAAATGGACTGTGCTCGTTTTGGCATTGTCTGAGTGTTAATTTATGTGAAGTGGGAAATCTTTAGGTCTTGAAAGGCGAATTGCTTATTTTCTGCTTCTGAACACATTCGATTTTGTAGTGGGTAAATGAAACTTAAATGTCCATGGGCTGCACCGAATGAATAATTATTGGTCATTTTGATAATGTGGTGTAGTTTTTTTGCCAGTTGTTGTGGTCTTAATTGGAACATTTATTCCGTTCTTTATTCTTACAGAGTCTACGTTGCAATCTCCTGATTTGGTTACCTCATATAAATAGGCAGTTCACCTTAAAAAATGTTTTATTGTTTACACACCCTCATGTCATTTAAACCCTACATTTTTTTTGCCAAGCACTAATAAAGATATTTTGATGTATGTCAGTAGACAAACAACTCTGGCCCCATTTGACTTATCTGTATGATAACAAACCCCCTTATCAAATATCAAAACAAATATCTTCTTAAATGTCTCTCATAAAAAATGTCATATACAGGTTTTGAATGACATGAGGCTAAAAATTTGATTTTTTCTTGGATGAACCCTCCCTTTAATGAACCAGATTTATCAGGCAAAACTTTTCCTAATATGTAATGGATCTCTAATTTCATTTTTTTGAATATTTATTTTATTGTTGGTTGGTCTCTTTTATTATTAATAACAAAAAACTTTCAGTAATTTAATCGTCCCCAAACAAAAACTCTTTATCTGCATATTGCAAAATGCTCAGATTACTCAACATTATTCAGATTTGAAATCTGTATAAATGAGAAGAGTTAAAATATCAGAAAGCATTTTGTATCTGTTACAGTTGTTAAATATTCAAGTAATGAGTCCTTCATTCTAAAATCAGACTGTCTATCGCATAACCAAAGTATTTGCTTCAAGAAGGCCTCAGAACAAGGTAGTACAAACCCCCCTGTGGCTCATCAGCTCTTTGCCTCTCCCTTCAGACCTGTGCAATGCTGTTCCTTTCATCCCTTTCTTTAAACCGTGCTGTTTTGTATTTAAGGTTGGTTTGTGTGGGACACAAAACCCAAAAGCTTTATTCTGTACACACACAACCCCTCCCCGGCTCTGTCGCATTCTCTTCGGCCTGCCCCAGTAACCTACACATGGCTCTCTGGAAATGGCTCCATTAATTATTCACAGCAGGTAGCACGCTTCACGTCAAGTGTAACAAGCTCCCTGTGGACTGACAGCACAACTCCAACCCCTCCCTCAAAGCTAGGGGAATCACGTTGGGACCACGCAGTGTCACTTGGAAGAAGCGGACATCTGTGATTGTTCTTTTTTGTTTGTTATTCTGTAATGGGAATGACTAAAATATGAAACAAGTTGCAATATACTATAAAAATAAAACTCCAGACTGAAAGTTTAATCAAATCCAGGATTTAAGCCTTTAATGCATAAACCTTTATGACAACCTGATTTGCTTTTAGGGCATTTAAGGTTTTTGAACTAGATTTATTTAGCAGTTTTAAAGAGATTTAGGTGAATTTTGATTATATTTATATGCTTCATTTTTCATTGCATTTAGAAATCTCCAGGTTGATCATGTTATTGCATTCTATTAACTAAAGCAAAAATGTATTTAGGGTAGAGAAGTGTATTTCAAACCCATTATCTTCATGCTCAGAAAAACATTTCAAGGCAGGATTGAATCAGATACTTTATTTATTATTATATTGCACAAACAGTTTTTAGCGTCCGTTACCATTGCCCGCGCAATCCCAGAATCCCTTTCTTGGCGCCTTGATGCCGCTGGTCACCATTACAGTAATCAGACTACTTGACAGGTTTGTAATGGTGCTAATTGAAGAGATTAAAGTGAGATGGGTGAGCGCTCTCTTTCCCTCAGCAGATGGTTTTGATGAGCACCTACTGTGAACCTTAAGTGTTTCTGTCGGGATTACAACAACTGCCGAGTTAGGGCCCGCGGGGAAGAGAAAAGAAGAGCAGGAAACGAAGCTGTTGGCTTGGTAGGGGAGCGCGTCACCGGACAAAGCCGAATCAAACAAGCCGCTGTAGCCCGACCGGACTGATCCTCAGGCGTTCTGGTTCTTTCTTTGTGAAAATTCGACGGCTTATAAGATACAAATTGCATGTGATTCAAACGTGCATTAAACGCTGTTTTTGTGTGATTTACTTGTAGGTAATTTACTTAGCCGGAGTATCCTTTAGTTACTTTGGCTCCGGCGAGCAGATCTTTTCTCAATGAGGATGGGAACATTTTTACCATGAAGTGTCCAAGCAGTTGCTTTTGTGTCTAAAATGCCCGAAAATAAACACGTAAACCACGAGAAAAGCTCAGCGGGGATCCGCTGTGGAGTCCTGTTGAGAAAAAGTTACTAACAAGTGTGAGAAGTTTTTGTTTTTACAGTTGTGGCCTCAACACTGAAGCCCAGTGTAGAAATGCAACAAAAAAGCAACAGAGAGCTCTCACAATCTCTGCCTCCTTTCTTCCCCATTCATCGCCACATATGGTGCAAACTCTTCTCCAACCTTTTTTCATGCATGTCTTTTGTCTTTGCTGAAGACGGGCCGATGTTTTTCTACTTGTGCATATCAATAGAAGCGGTCTAAGAGAGAGTGAGTCCCTCAGCGCTATCCTGTTGTTTGTCTTTGCCAAAGGCTCTCGCTTTGCCTCCAGGCTCCCAGGGAACGCACCCTTCCACTGTCCGGCCCCGGGCCCTGCTCTCCTCCTCTGATTGGCATTCCCAAACCCGAGCGCGGGGCCTCGCTTAAGCCTCAGAGCAAATGTTTGTCAGGGAAGTGGCGGGGAGAATAGGGCCGTCCGATAGGGCTCTGCTGTCCGTGACCAGACGAACCGTCCCAGGGATTTTTCACGGCCCCACAGCGTTTCCCTCCACAGCTGGAGAGATGAACAGAGAGGGAGAAAAGGAGGATGAAGAGTAAAAGAGTGTGAATAAAAGGCATCTGGTGCAGCAGAGCTTGTGACTGTTTAACAGCAACCTTTTCTTCTCTTTGATTTCTCTCCAGCCAGGGATTACCAGTACTTGGCATTTAGAAAGATTGGATCATTAATGCGCGTGTGTGTGTGTGTGTGTGTGTGTGTGTGTGTGTGTGTGTGTGTGTGTGTGTGTGTGTGTGTGTGTGTGTGTGTGTGTGTGTGTGTGTGTGCGTCTCTGTGTGTGTGTGTGCGTCTCTGTGTGTGTGTGTGTGCGTCTCTGTGTGTGTGTGTGCGTCTCTGTGTGTGTGTGTGTGCGTCTCTGTGTGTGTGTGTGTGTGCGTGTGTGTGTGCGTGTGTGTGTGCGTGTGTGTGCGTGTGTGTGTGTGTGTGTGTGTGTGTGTGTGTGTGCCTGTTTTTTGGTCTTGAAGGAGAAGCTTGTTTATTACAGACAATTTCATTTAAAAGGTTTTACATTTTAGACCGGTCAAGCATTTTAAAATGTTGTCATGTTTCATAATTTATTTTATAGTCATGAACTTGATTCAGAAGCTGTCAACCCTATCTTTTGTAACTTTAATTTTTTAACATCTATCCTATCTAAATTAATCCCACGGTTGAAATTGAAGTGTGCACTTTAGATTTCCTCTGTGAGATGGGCAGCGATGTCTGTTTTCTGACAATTCTGTGTGTGTGTGTGAGTGCGTGTGTTTGTGCGTGTGTGAGTGAGTGCGTGCGTGTGTTTGTGCGTGCGTGCGTGCTTTGTGAAGTTTCATTTTTTTCACAGTTCACATAATAACCATCATGTTCTTTGGGACCCTATGAAAATATTGTTTTTCGGATGATATGAAATATTTATCTTACCTTGCATCAACGCAAACCATCCGGCAGTTATAATGTAATCCCTTCTGCTGAAATGTCTTTATCCGTCATATCTCCCAGCATCTTCTGATATAATGTCAACATTTTCTGTATTGTTTTTCTCCCTCCTGACTAGGTCTATTCCCTTATGCTAAAGACTCTATTGTGACATTTAAAATGAAATGTCAGCAGAACAGGATTTAATAGGACTCAGTCTTTTCTTTCATTGTTTAATCAAACCTCATTGTTCCTTATGGGCAGCAGTTTGGGCAAGACAGAACAAATGTCAGTCGTTCGGAACATCTCCAAACTCTCTTTACTTTCTCTCGGAAAACGGTCGTAAATAAACTTGTTATTCGCCGGATTTGTTTGTTTATCCTTTCCGTGTATATATTTTTTCTCATTTAGTCGGGTAATGTTGGCTTTAATTTGCGGACCCCTGGCTGCTTAGAGGAGGAATTCGAAGCTCATGAATAGGTAATGACATTTGTGTTTGTGAATATTGCAGCAGTATGGGGCTTTCTCGGAGTCGGTCAATTATAATTGACGGTAGTTGCAGAAAGAGCTCTCTGCCCCCTCGCCCAACCCCAGTCCCTCCGCTTTATAAAAAACCTCCTTTGATTTTCTTTTGTTATTCGCTGGCAGTTAGTTTTGAGACTGGATGCGTCTATATTATCTTTATTTCTTTTGCGAATAGCTTTTATAGGTTTTAGTTTTTTTTTCCATTTTCAACATGTTCAAATCTTCACCTTCCAATAAACCTAAAGAACAGTAAATAGCTTCCCTCTGGATGTTTGTCAGGATGGGTTGATGTCTGGTGGAAGTATAGAGTGTGATAGGTATATTGACAGTAGGGCAGCGATATTATTAAAAACCCAATGAAGTTACCCGGAGAAATATCAAAGTCCCACAAAGGGCCGTTTTGTAGTAGTGGCTAAATGCTTTTGCACAGCCCTCTGTGATGCCGTTACTTTCTACTTTCTCCTGGGCCGCACTGCCATTTGACCTCAAACGGTTCATTACAGCCAAGAGCTGGTGTTTACGGCTGCCTGCCGGTCAGACCCGGGCAGCCAAATCCCTGTAGCCCTCTGGTCAAACACAGATATTACACTCTGTAATAACACTGGCCAACCCAGCTGACCCTTGCTCGCTTCAATAAGAAAAACGCACAGCCCGGTGTGTGGACTTGTGGATGTTTGAAATGAGTGTGTGTGCACGAATGTGATAGAGAGGTTTCTGACTTCAGTTCACCTGTGGCGATGTTGTCAATATCTCAATTTGTTTCCCTTTATTGTGTTTGCGTCGGGACAATTCACCTAAAAATAAAACATCATAATTTGTTCATCCTTATGCTTGTATGACTTTTTCTCCCGTGATACACAACTGAAAAAATGTTTCAAAACATTGGAAGACAGCAATTTTCAAAATATCTACTTTTTTGCAAGAAAATCAGTCACACAGGGTTAAAGTGACAACTGGGTGAGTAAATGATGACATTATTTGTATATATATAAAAGAATCAAGTGTATTTAAGTATATATGTATATCAGTAAGTGTATCAGTATCAATAGTAATATGGTAATTATCAGAATGTGACCTATGTTGGTGATGTCAATATCTGATTTTGTTTCCCTTTATTGTGTTGTGTTAGGATAATTCACCAAAAAATAATAAATCAGTCATCATTTTTTCATCCTTATGTCATGACTTTTTTCCTTTGAAACACTACAGAAAATATTTAGAAAAAAAGTCAATGTGGGCCAACATTCATAAAATTAAGTTCATGCAAAGAGTCACACAGGATTGACATGAAAATGAATGATTTTTCATATTCAGGCGAACTATCCCTTTAAAGCAAAAACCACTCAGTAATTGTGGCTCAGTCTTTGTCAACAAATTAAACATGGTTGCATTTGCTGATGCATTCTCAACCCTATCTTTTTCAACCCCATCTTTTGTTTTCAGAAGCGACTTATGTCCATCGTTTCTGCCTCCGTGGGCTCGAGTCCACGGACTGGCAGAAGATACTTGTATGCTCTGTGCAATGGCGACGGGATTTGGCCATATGCTAGCAGGGCTTTCAGTCACAATAGCTAGTTTTTTCTGCCTCTGTATCTAAAGCCGAGGGCATGCACATTCTCCGGTATGCACATGAATCTGCTTCGGGCAACGCCCGCTTTGATCACTCTCTTTCTACACACATCAGCCTGGCGTTTGGTGTTAAACCAACACAGCGAAGAAGCGGGGCCATCATCAACTGTTTAAATGAATGCAATGTTATAAAGTACCATTATATGCACGGCGGAAGAGATATACTGTCTTTTTCTTAGAGTTAAGGACTGTTGGCATTAGGCATTAGTATAGGCATCCGTGGAATTTGGTCCTTTGTGCTCCTTTTCATCTGCCTATCTCATGCCTTTCAAACTATCTTATATCTTAATGATAATGTGTCCAAAAATCTTGAATAAAAGTTGTAATGGCAATGAAGTTAAATACCTTTTTAGTTTTATGGCACAGTGTGATATTAAATCTTTTGTTTTATCTGTTTATTTTTCAGGTGAAGAGGAACGTTTCAGACCTGACAAATATCCCTGTTCGACATCAACAGTGGGATGGATGGCCGGCCTCTGCCTCTGATGATTCAGTATGTCTTTTTATGTTCATCATATAATAATAATTATGGTCTTAATCATTATCTAATAGACAAAACAAAAATAAGTAAATTGGGTGCACTTTGTAGTTCGCAACATTTTTCATAAAATCTTCTTATTTGTTCTTTTGAATAAAGAAACTCATACAGGTTTGAAAAGACAACAGGGTGAGAAAATGATGACAAAATGATTAACACATTGTAGTTAAAAAGATTCTGAAACAGGCAGCCGATGTGAAAGTAAGATGTTGGTACTTATTAAGATGTCACAGAGCACCTCCCATCTCTTGTCTTCCTTGTGTGGACACTACAGCTCATGTCGTGGGGGGTCAGTGACCTTTCCCGCCCCGTTCTCTGTTCCCGGTCTTTCAGCCTTACTTGCTCAAAGTAATCAGAGACGACCCAACACCAAACCCCAAATAACCTCACTTTCCCCCCAAATATCCCGTCTTAAACATCTACAATAATCATTTGTGGACTGACCATGGGAAACGTCTCTTGGCTGATCAGAGGTCATTGAGCGTCTAATCATTTATACGGAAAACGCTCTCGTGAAAGGGTTATGTGTTTTATTAGTTGTCATTGTTTTGATGATCTTTCAGGTTTTTAATTGAGTAAGTGTAGTTTAAAACGTGTGGCCTTTAACGGTTAAGTCTTGTAAAGTGTTTGAAAAACCCTCCTTTAAATCACTTAAATGTATCGTGACCCTTACAAAGTAAAACCTAAAACCCTTCAACTATTTGGTATCTGAGTGTCCTGCAACAAAAGACTGTGACCCTATTGTTTTTAGCTTTATGAGCAATGTTTCACAGAGTCCTTTTACAATGACACATTGTTTGTTATCACAGTTTTCTCTTCCGAGCCTCACGTATCTCACCCATTGCATTTAGCTCCTGTATTGTTAAAAGTAAAGGAGGCTGGAGAGATTGCTTCGTCCTTTAGCGAAAAGCACAACAGACGCAAGGTCAGTGAATTACACCCTCTAGCCACAGACTGCCCACTTGAGTCGGGCCACTTCAGGGCTGAAGTGCACTCACCCAATACCTCAAGCCACAATCTCAGGTTTTTTGAGGAAGAGGGCACGGCTCATGAATTGCCTTTAGGACACATTAAACCTTTAATGCCCGAGCGGTGATTGGTTATGCACACGCTTGGCCGCAGACCAGCTCTCTGCCTCACCTCGTCCTGGCGTATTATTAAAGCGCCTGTCTTAATAACGTCCCGGCTCTTATTGAAAGGCCGGTCGCGCATTAGACCCAAAGCTCTCGCATGCCAGCCAGTCCGTTTTAAAGCGTATCTCATTAACCTCACCTCATCTCTCGGGATTTGTACCAATAAACATGACAGCCCTGGCTTAGAAATACATTTACCAGCAGTCTGAATCAATGCGCATCCGCCATGCTTTCATTACCCTTGGCTTGCTCATATACGGCGAGTGTCTCCGCTCCCTCTTGCACCTCATAAGGGGAAAAATTTAGAACTGATCAGCAGTCAGTTTACATTGCGCTTGCTGTGCTTAAAGCATATTGGTTTTGAGAGAGTGCGACAGGTTGTTTTTTTTTAACCGTGAATTTAACTTTTTTGAAGTGATAGTTTGTGCGGGTCATCATTTACCCTTTTCTCACTACAAACCGCTATGACTTTTTTCCGCAGATCACAAAAAGATATTTTGAAGAATGTGTACTGCCACCCATGACTTCCATAGTAAGGAAACAAAATCAATGCAATGAATGCCAGTTAACAACATTCTTCAATACATCTTCTTTTGGGTTCTGCATAAGAAAGTCAAAGAGGTTTATAATTACAACAGGTTGAGTAGATGATAACACAATATGTGACCATGTCTGTGAAAATCCAGCTAAAGTCATTTTTTGTAAGGAATATTCTGTTAGAATACAACCTTGATATTCTAATTTTGTCTGAGTAAGACCATGTCAAACATTGATGTCAAAGTGAAATTAATAGGTCAAATCAAACTTTAATGCTAGTTTTCTTAAATTTTGATTTTCTGATCATTTTTTCACAGCCAGGGTCTATTTTTTTGATGAACTATCCCTTTAATCTCTTGCTGAGGAGAGGGACACTATATTGTCTTTTTTAGTTTTAAAAGAATAACGAAACAGTGGAGCAATGCAATGTTATTTTATTTTCATCCCTCTTCACAGTGAAACTGTTTAACCAGTTAACATTTAAACACGGTGGCCATTTTACCTTGCTTCATGATCCGCAGTGTAAATTCGCCTCCGGGGAGAAAGGGATTACCGTGTAAGTAAAATATGAATACAGCGGACCTTCTTTTGAACCTGGTTGTCTTGTTGTCTGTGGTGTCTGTAAATTCAAACGAGGCTGTTTACCATAGTCATGTTTAGCCTTTGTTTGTTCAAGTAGGTGTTGTCTGGATTTGTGTGGTGTGTTTGAGAGGCCGACATAGGCTTCTTTATATGGCAGGCCACTGGAGGACTGCTGTTTGCTGCCTGTGTTTGAAATCAACCACCCAAACTTATGTGCGCTTTCTTCCCAAACATATGCATTTATTTTAGGTTTTGTTTTAGTCGTGGTATTCTGAGGATGGCACAAGGTAGTAATGTTTAATTTTTATGTCTTGTATAAACAAAAAAATTATTTTGAAAAAATCAAGATCAGGCAACTGTAGACACCATAGCACTTGTATTTTTGATTGTTTGTTCTTTTATTTGGTCTTCTAATTGGTCTGTTTTCACCTTTGAGCTGCATCTCTCTCACACACATCCGAGCCAAAACTCTTCTGAGCTCTTCATATTTCACTGCCAACCTCACTGAGCACCTATGGGAATGATTGACAAGTGCAGGAACGTCCTTATTAGAGTCTTTTCCCTCCTAATTGCTGACATTTATCCAGTGTTTCTTGGTGTTTGCTAATGTATTACTGCAGCTACTCTCTGAGGGTCTCTGTGGCCCATGGCTGTTATGGGCTTTCGACGTCACAGACCTGCGGAGGCGGCTTATTGGGCCCTCTGGTTGCCGTAGTGATGGGGCTCAGCTCTAAGCCTGAACAGAGCCCCTGGTGAGATTGCTGTCTGCAGGTGAAGTTCTTCCAAGAGAGATGTATATACACCCTTATATTGCCAACCTTCAGTCTTAGGAAGCGCCAGCAAGCTTGGGCTGTCTAGCTCAAATCATGCTTTACGTGTTTAGATCATCACCCTGCTCTGTATGCCGCAGTTGTGTTTATTGGGAGGCTGCCGTGTTGGGTCGTATGTAGGGAAACGTGTGAGGTTTTGACATAAGTGATCTCATTTTAGTTAATACTTCATATTAAAAAATCGTAGTTTATTTTATATATCTGTTGTAAGATTTTTTTATAAGTATGTGCACTTTCAATGTACTTGTTCAAGGAAATACTGCAACTGTGTGTTCTTATGTATATACTTGTGTTAGAGTACAATATAGTATTTTGGGTAGAGGCTTTGGGAGTGGGACCGGAAAAGGGATGTTCGAAGAGGGTATCGAATTTCAGTCCGGTCGCAAGTGCAGGGGCAATACATGTTGATATTAGGAGATATTTTTAATGGTCATTTTTATGATATTTACTTATAATAGTTTGTTAGTTTTATTACTATTTTTATTGAAAAATGGAAAAGAGGAAAAATATTGATCTAAAAAGTTTCCACTATTAACAAATAAATATACATGTTTTAAGAATTTGTATAAAATATTAAAATAAAAGACTTTTACATTTTATTTTTCATAATATTGTAATGCAACTTAATTTTTCAACAAAAAATAACAACTTTCTTTACATTTTGTAAGAAATTCTATATATTTGACAATATTTGAACTTCAACTTAACTTTAATAAAAAAATGACATTATATTGTTCATAATACTGTATTGACTTGTATATGCAGTTTTTATTTATTTTACAGTTTAGTTAAAGTTGTAATAGTTTGTGTTTAAATATAATAATGCCCATTTTTTTTCAGTGTAATGAAGATTCCCATTAAAATAGAAAAGAATTTAAAAATACAATTAAAGAGCTTCATGAACAAACATAAGTATGGTTAGTATTTTAATAAGTATTTGGTAAATTACTGTAGTGATTGCAGAAAGGATTTGCTGTTATCTGCTGTTAACGTCCTGTAAACCAGATTACCGTTACAGATTACACCTTAAACAGGTAAAAAATGCCTATTCACACAGTTTTTTTCTCGAAGGGCTTAGCCGTGAAAGGTTCACTGGATTTCTTAATCGCTGTATTTGACCAGATCTTAATCTAGAGTGACACCTCTTCAAACCCCAACCTGAAAAGGTCCAACAGGTGTTTAGGGTGGGGCTTCTAAATGTCTTTTCTTTCTTGGACTCACTCGATCTCTCTCTCTCTTTCGCGCTCTTTGGCTCTCTTGTCCTCATCCTTTATAGAAGCACACGAAGCAGCTCGAGGCTCTCGGATGAGTCGAGCAGCTGTCAGCAATAATTATATCTCCTTCACAGTACCTTAGACCAAAACGCCAACAGATAGCTGGCAAACACTGAACGGAGTATAGAACTGTTGCAGTGATGGAGTAGAAAACATCTTCAATGAGAACAGAGAAGTAGAATTTCTCGTTAACTTATTGTCTAAATAAAAAAAAGTAAGTGTTAATGAATGAGGTTTAAAAGAAGAGGATTTGAACTTTGTTTGTTGTGAGGAGGGATGGGTTGAAAGATTGGAGTGACCTCTCCCCTGTAGCCTAATTCACACAGACGAACACTCAGTCCGTTAGATCATGGGGTCGTCATATAAAAGTTATGTGACATTTACAACATAAAATAATGTCACGGTTATGTGTAGGTGATAGGCCACGTTTAACACCAATTCACCTTTGAGAAGATATGTGGGTTGGCATATCAAAATGTCCTCATACAGAATATACTGTAAGCCCTGCAACCCATCCACAACTTGATCATAACTTTATTAAATTGTAAAAAATGTTTCATGTGGCTCAGTAAATATAACAGAAATAAACAATTAAGTTAATTAGATAAAATCTTTTAAAAACATATAACTTTTTTCAGACAAGAATATTAAAATAATTTAGAAAAATCCAAAAAGTAAGTTAATAATTTTTTTTATAAATATATATATTTGTAACATACAACAATATTTTTGGTGAATTCTAATAGAAATATTGGAAAAATAGATATACATATACACAACATTCAAACAGTATATTAATTATTTTCAAAGCTTTTAAATAAATTAAAAAACACAGTAAAATGGTCCACAGCAATGCATTTTAATTTTGTATATTCTAAGATTGCATTCTGCAGTTATTTTGACTAATACAAAATTATAATTTTCTTTATATATTTTCTTGTTTTTGTTTTCCCTTGGCTGAATATACAACTTGTAGGCTAATATTATGTTAAATTTCACTGTAAAACCCATATTTTGTTTATTTTATGGACATTTTCATTTGATGTAATTTAATACAGTGCAAAATGTAAAATATAGGTAAAGCAACCATAAAAAATACATAGATTGATTCTTTAAAGTGTAGCCGAGATTTTGACAAGCTCTTCGTATTAACACATGATTGTACCATATGTTTGCTCTTTGTATTTGAATGTAGAAAAGAAACAATATCTGTTATTCTTCTCTCTGTGTGGGCCATCACAAAAAGTGTGTTTGTACGTTTGGGAGAGTTAGTGCCCTGTTGAGGTACTTGATGCTCTGAAATCCTCTCCGAGTGGCATTATGGGATATTACGGTGCTTGAACCAAAGCTTCTTTATGCTCAGTCCGTGATCTCTGTAATTCGATACCACTGTCAAGACCTTTACACAAATCCACATGTCTTAAATCTTTTTTAATTTGTTTATTAATGTTATTATATAGTACAATAGATCAGATGGGATAGGTGGACATTACACAGCCTACCTGCCAAATTTCTTAGAACTGAAATAAAGCTGGACAAAGTTGCTGTAGTTGTTTGGTAAAGTAGCTGGTTGAAGTAAATAAATGGGATATCAAAGATAAAAATCGTGCAACAAAAATTTGGTTGGCATTATCTGTTAGCAGAAAGTATTGACAGCTGTGTTTATTCAGGTAACAGAATTTGTATGGAAAAACGAACACTGAATAGAGTTATGTTGAAAAAGATGTGATGTCAAAGAAAATTGTGTGCCGTCACTCCAGTGAGAGTGTTTGTTTGAGCCCCTGCGTGTATACACATTTGAGTTTGTGTGTGTCTGTCGTGCCTGCATGTCTGCGTGCGTTTGTGTGTGCATTTATGCTTGCATGTGTGTGTGCGTGCATTTGTGTGCATGTGTGCGTGCGCGTGTTTGTGTGTTTCAGGCCTCTGTAATGAGTCCCTGTAGTGTAGAGTGCTGCTGACATTTCCACTCTAGCCTGTGAGTTAATGAGGTACTCGGGCCTTCACCAGCAGCTCACCGTGAACTGTATGTGATGCTCTTTTGAGAATAAAGAAGCCTGAACCTCCATTACAAGTCTGCTTGGATGAATATTGGTGGTGTGTGCAAACTTTACCCAAGACAGCTCACTTTAATGCACTAGGTCACTCCTAAAAGTCATGGTTTATAGGCTGGCTTGTTTGTTTGTTTATTCACTTTAAACAAGTTTTGTTTAGTTGCCATTAAGGTTATGTTGTAGTTTTTGGTACAGAGTTCTCTAATACATTATACACAAAAAAATGTAATAACTAAAATAACAATAATGTGTATTTGGAATAATTATTTACAGATGTGTAGAAAGTAATACTATATGCACTATGAAAATTGTTCATTTAAATATAACTCTATTAAAATATAAAATATTTTCTAATGTCTTTGTATACCAGGTATATTTATATACTATATAATGTCTTTGTAAATAGAAGATATAGATATAGAAGTAGAACATGTGTATAATTGTAAATTGTGTGGTGCTTTAAAGGTTGCTTTTCCTTTCTGACTGGGACTACCATCACGTGTATTAAAGCACAAAACCATGCTGTGACTGGTGTGGATGTTTAATTATGAGGTTGTTTTATTTTACAGATGACTCTGGCTGTTAGTGGCATCAGTTACCCTTGTCATCATCTCAGTGTGTGTAGAAGATCTTCTCCTGCACCAGACCAGACAGATGAGGTAATGCTGAACTAATACGCCTCCATAACAGTTCAAAGAAATTGAACAAAACTTAAAAGATATTTAAATGTTTACTTTTTAAACTCAGCATGCGGTGAAGTTTTGACAGCTCTGTTTTTTTCTGGGATGTTTTAATTTGACACCTCAGCCAGATAAATATTTGCTATTTTTCATTTTATGTATTAACCTTACTTTTTATAGTACAAGTGGTGTTTTTCTTTGAATTTAAAGTCATGATATGTTTTGTCTCAGATGTAGGATTATCTAAAAAGTTATAAATGATTTTTTTTAAACTTACCCAGGATTCCCTGATATTTTCTTGACTGCCTCTAATAGTAAAAATAATAATATCAAGATATAAGATAATAGATGATATAAAAGTTTGTGAACAAACTTTTATGTTGGCTTGGAAAAAGTCTGACTTAAAGTCAGTTGCTAAGAAGGATTTTTAAAATAGTTTAAAAATATTTGACAGGTAGTCAGACAGACAGACATATATAAAGATATAGATTAAAGATAGTCTTACTTAAAGAAAGAAAGGTTTTAGGTTAAACACTTTTTACATGATGAAAATGAACACCAGGGTGAAGTTTAAAGAAACCAGTCTTTGTATGTTGTTTGAATGAATAAGCGTTTATAGCAGGTTACTTTTATCATGTTGAATGTTAAGTATGTTGCTAACCTGTTTCTTACATAATGTTAAATTGATAAACATACGTGCCAACATGATTAGCACTTAGCTAACATAATGGAGGAGGAGGAGGAGTAGGGCTCAGAAAGTAAATTAAGTCTGAGAAGAAAAATAAGTTTAAGTTACATATGAAATATGTTTGCATTCATAAGCCAACAAAAGAATTATTATATACAGTAATACAGTATATAAGTTAAGTTAATAAGTTACAGTATTTGTAAATTCGGGAAGTTATCTATAGTGTTAGTTGTTTATAATGTTTTTTAGATAATTCATGAATCTGTGCATTTTAGTTTAAGATAGGATCAATTGAAATCCTATTTTAACTGTGAAAAAAAAATTAGAACAGTAATATACATTTATTGATTCAAAAGCTTGTTTTCTAAAGAATCAGTGTCAAACCAATAGTTTGTGTTAAAACTGTTGGATGGATATGATTTGATATGCAGTACTCAAGATAAATTCTGTAAATTCTATTTAAATGTGCTTAGATTAAATTTACTGATGTTACACAGTTTAATCTTTAAGATTGTTCAAACAAACAAAATGCACACCTTAGTGTATGAAATGCTTCTCATCATACCTTATCTTTGTGTGTCCTACAGTGTACAGATGTCCACATGGTCAGTGACAGTGAGGGGGATGATTTCGAGGACGCACCTGAATTTGGTGTAGATGAATCAGAGATCTTCGGCTCGAGTTGTCGAAAGTCTCCGATGAGTAAGTCAGATGAGTTTTTTATTACAACCATATAGAGCGAGCTTTTGCTAATGATTTACATCCTTCTCTAGTGCCAGAGAACAGTGAGAATGAGGGTGATGCTTTACTGCACTTTACTGCTGAATTTTCTAGAAGGTGAGATACCATCATGAGGCAAGATTTGTGTATTTGTGTAGTTTACAGTTTTTGAACACTTTTCTGGTGCTGCTGGACTGTATTTGATGTTTATTTTATTTTGGATGGATGTTTGTTTTTAAGATATGGCGACTGCCATCCTGTGTTCTTCATTGGCACCTTGGAAGCAGCTTCTCAAGAGGCCTTTTACGGAAAAGCCAGAGATGTGAGTATATAACTTCATTATCACTTTATCTTTGGGACAGTTTTTCCAAGTCCTCATAAATGTCTTCAATCTAATTTACACAGAGAAAGATATTTGGAAGAATGCTTATAATTATACAGTACTTGGAACACGTTGACCACTATAGTAAAATATATTTTCAGTTCATTTTTAGTTCCAAGTCAGAGGTGCCATAAAATCAAAGAACAAGTTGGTTGCATTCTTCCAAATATCTTTCCCTCGGTTTTGTTTGAAATTTGATAAAACCCCAAAAATGTAAGTAATGAAAAATAGTTTTTTAGAAACTACATTGACTCTTAATTTATTTAAGACATGCTGTGTTCAATTTCAACATGGATTTTTCTTCTTATTTAATGTATACATTAACCATTCATAAAACATTAGATCATGATTATTTACATCAAATTTATGGAAAAGTCTTGGAAAATCATAAAATTTTACTGAACAAAATGTGTATAAACTCTGAACAAACATATTCATACATTTGCAACAACAAGAGAGTCAGTATTACAAGATATGATTTTCTTTTAACCATCAAACTATGACAGCTAAGACAGTTTTACCTATGTCAAGCAAGGTGAACAGGTACCCAAACACGAGTAAGTGATTGGCAGAACCATCCTCCCTCATCGCCATAAATCCCCATCAAATTTCCGTTTCCCATTCGAACAGCTGAAGCTTTATTTAGAACAGCTTTGTGCTGGTTTTCCCGCTGTGTCCTCATAAGGAGGCTTGTATCAACTGACAGCTTGTGTGGATTACAGTCTTATTAGGCTGAGAGGATGCAGCAAGATGTTCAGGGGGTTTCGAGCACGAGAAGAGGGCGGCAGTGGCTTCCTGCCTGCAGCCCAGCTGATCTTCTTTTTCTTCCCGGCACAGGCACAATATGGCCGCCACTCTCCCCCGAGGAGACGGTTCAGCGCGTTAGTGAAAACAAACTAACGTAAGGAGAGGATGTGACCTGATATGTTCTTGTCTTGTCGGCAGTCAGTGTTTTTAGTGATGGGTCGCACATTGTCACTGTTTACCCACGTGCCGTAAAAGTGTCAACGGCTGTCGCTCCTTTTTTAGTGCATTCTATCCTCAGCCAAAGTTTTAATATGTAAGAACTATTTAAAAGCTGGAACTGATGCCTTTAGGTCTATGTAGTAGAAATGGGCTATTTTACTTACCTCAAAGACGGAAAATGTATGTTAAAGTAAGTGTCAATTCTTCACTCCCTTATCTTTTCTTTCACATTTTAACACCATTCCGCCCGTCCACTCGACCTCAAGCTCTTAGTGCCCACGTGCGCAGATTCTTATGAGGGCACTTGTCTCTCTCTCAGGCCTGAGAGGATAATCACCAAGTAAAACACTACATCTGATGAAGTGTTTCTGCACAGGGTGATGATCTCAATCCGCCCTTAATGAAAATGCCAGGGGCCCCGGAGTTCAGCACTGAGGATCAGCGGAAGACCCTTGAGTCAGGCCACCCATCAGCACATAGGCCTCATCACAAATCCCCTTAACATCCAGCTAATCACGCCAACCCTCCTCTGCCACCCGCACAAAGACGCTTATCAAAATTCATAGCTCCTCTGCGCCCTTCGTGGGTTTTTATCACATATGAGGTGCCTGTGTTGCAAAGCGGGAGACTAGCGGGAGAGATTTTTGTGGGTTTCATTAATGATTCAGCGATATTACCACTGATATGCTAACAGAGCTAAGACTCTCTGGTTCTCTTAGGGAGGGTTTTATTTTATCTCTAAATAATTTATCCAAATTTAAGTTTTTTTAGGAAATTGGTAATGACTTACGTTTATTACTTTTCTATTTTTTTCAACCTTCTCAAACCTTTATGACTTTCTTCATCTGCAGAACACAAATGTAGATATTTTGAAAAATGCCTGAAACCAAGCATCAATGCTTTCCCTTGACTTTCATAAAATAAATGTATTATTTTGTGTTCTCCAGACGAATGACACAAAAAGTAACCACATTTTGTGTGAAAATTAAGAGGATGTTTCCAAAAATGTCTGGGTGGATTTCCATACAATGCAAGTTAATGGGGGTCAATGTTGTTGGTATTTAACATTCTTCAAAATATCTTCTACTGTGCATATGAAGAAAGATATAAAGGTTTGGAATGACATAATGATGTGACCCTCTTATATGTGGAAAACAATAGAAATGGTTTATAACTTTCTCCATCTGCAGAAAACATTTAGAAGAATATTGTAAATCTAACAACATTGGCCCCAATGGACTTGCATGATGTTGACACAAAACCACTCAGACATTTTACTAAATATCTTCTTTTGTTTTCCATAGAAAAGAGGGTCACACACAGTATTTAAAAGTCTTGTTAAAGTATTGTAGTATAGTATAAAGCATGGTTCAAAGTATTTGTACAGAAATTTGCGGACTCTCCCTAATTAATAAACCCATATTACTTATTTTGTTAATGCACAATGATACGAACCACACATCTAGTGAAAAAACATCTCTACATTCTTTTATATGAGGAAATTATACAGGATAAAAAAACAGCCTTAGATTGTTTATTCTGTGAATACTATCCCTTAAAGAGTTGTATTTCACTTATAATAGAAACTTTAATTATGCAACATGATTATTATTATTACTAGATTATTGTTCAGTGTTTGTAGACTAGTCTCCCATACGCAGAGCATTGTAAGTGCCATCTGTTCAAGCGTTCTGCTACAGGTCAGGAGAGAGCAGTAATATGAACTCCTCATTTCCCATTGTTTGCTTTTCTACAGGCAAAAGAGGATGATCACTTTCTCCATCTCACCCCCATCCTGCACATACACACATATCGCCTGTAATTAAAAACATCCTTTCAGAAAGAAAACGTATGGTCTTTGTGTCTAGCATTACTCTCGTGGTCAGGCAGGTGCAGACTTACACAATTCACCAGCAATATGTGTTGCAAAGCTAACAGACAAGATGCTTTTTCTGTGTCCAAGAGTGTGATGGGCCTTAAGAGCTCCCGTAGATGTCATGATGCAATAACTCTTTTTTCCTACTTCAAATCCAACTTTTGTTTTTTCTTTTGTCATTTTGCACAATAGCATAGATATTAAGGCTTTTGGACATTTTTGACATAATGATTCTGCCAAACTAACACTGATGCACTTACGGAGCTAAGCTGCAGAATCTTCCTGAGGAAAATATATTCTTTAGATCTGTGATTGAGGGTTTTCATTCTCTTGAAATATTTTTTTTAAGAAAGTCAAAATACATTGTGTATTCTAACACTCAGTATTAATGGTTTTTACATAACATGGTGTTTTTGGGGTAACACTTTACAGTAAGATTGAATTGTTCAATTAGTTGATGGTTTGGCTAACGATAACTTACATTGAGTAATATAGTGTTTTTTTTTATTTAAATATAGGCAATATTAATATATGAGGATCGACATGGGGTTAATAAATGTGGTATTGGACATTGTTAGTTGCCGTTATCTACTGCATTGACTAATCTTAACACATATAAACATATTGTGGAGTTTTACTTTTTTGTCACATAGCTGAAAATGTTTTTTTTGTTTTTCATATTCAATTTGTGTTTTTATATCCCTTTATCAAGAATCATAATTTTTTTAATATGCATATAAATACAAGAGATATCTACTCAAAACACAATAGAAAATGTAATAAGTTAAATTGGGTATAATGGTAATTATATTGTTTTAATGGAATCTGTAATAGTCTACTGGTATGTGATGGTTTCTGGAATATGTGAACCAATAGAACCACATTAATGCAATTGCTAAAGGTTCATAATAAAATGTGACCCTGCTTGTGAAAACCCATCTAAAGTCCTTTTTTGTGAATTAGTTTTTCATTTTAACCAATTTAAGGAACATATTTCAGAATATGACGTTGATATCATTAATATTGACTGAGTAAGACCCAGCCAAAGATGGAAATCATAGTGAAATAAGTAGGTAAAATTAAAATCGAATGCTTGTTTTCTTAGAATTAGATTTTTCGACTTAGTCTGGTTTTTACAGGCAGGGCAAGAACTTTTAATGGACACCATTGGATTTTCTACTGTGGTATCAATTGGGTGTCTGAGGTGGTATTTTTGATTTGACTATAGTTTTAACAAAAATATCAAAGTAAATATGCAATCTGTAGTAAAAGTTTTACTGTTTTAATTGTTAAAGATTTTGTGTAGTTTTGGAATTGTTGTAGTAAGTCGGCATAAAGTCTTTTTCAAAGTTATCCTGGGAACTCTTTTTGGCTGTTGGTGTGAAAGCTTACGCTCTTCCACTCACAGGGCAGATCGGCTTTCTCTCCCTCTACTCTCCTCCCATGTTACACTCTTCTTGGCTTTTTAGGAATTCTCAAGCAGGTGTGCAAAACTCAGGGGTGACTGAAGGAGCTTTTGGGTCAGTTTCCAACCCAGAACAGACCCAGTAATTTGGACTGAGCCCTGGTTGCTGAGGGCTAAGGGTCCCACAAAAAGAGAAAAAGAAAAAAGGAGAAAACAATGGGATGAAAGTAGAGAGGAGGGACTGTGGGTAATGGAGGGGCGTTAAACGAGGGAGCTGACCGAACACTGTTATTAGAGAGAGTAGCTTCTCCCTCCTCTTCAGTGAAATTTTAGAGGCCTCAGAATGTTTTCAGAGATCATAGAGAGTATGTGATCCATGTCAATGTGCCTTTTTCTGTCAAATGCAAAAATAAGTGTTTTTCTGTTTAATTTTCTATGTGTGAGACTCATGTGTGTACACTGTAAATAGTTTCCCAGGATGCTGCTTATAACTTTACAGACTTCAAGACAAACTGCAGGAATGGTGTTCAAAAACTGCATGCCTCGTTTTCATTCACCCCCTCGATTTTCGAGGGGTAAAATCTCTCCCTCTCCCCAGGTCCGGGTTGCTTGTCTACCCAGCATGAATGTTTAATCTTTTCAGGGCCTTGAATTGGGCCGGTGAAAGAGGCCTGAGCTCTCTCTCGCCAGGGGCCTTGCGGCTTATTCGAGAGCTTTAATCGCTGTGCAAACACAGCAGCACTCTATCAGTCCTTGCTTGCACACCTCCGTATAGCCTAACTTTCTCTCTTTTGGGCTGTTGTAAAGTTCCTGCCGCTGAACTGTTGGGGGGTCAGAGCAGGAAGAAAACATCCAGATTTGTTCTGTAATTTGGCAGATTTTCGTACAGCTAAACCTTTCATGTTGGTGGTGGTGTCATTTTTTTAATTAGTCGACAGGTTATGCATACCAATGCCGTTCGGCTGAGGCATAAATATGTACGGATTTGGATTCGACGCAAACCTGCAGCGACAGAAGGGCAAAGGCATTTCCAGCAAAACAAATAAAAAGAGATTTGTTCGCATGTTGTTTTGACGTCGATGGCGTCAAAGAAAGTTTGATTTAGCTTGAGTGAGTTTGATTTGGTTTGAGTGTTTGTTTTGTTCAGGGTTTGCTGAGGGCAGACTCTCTGCGTTTTTCCCCGATGGACCCTGGGGGAGCATGTTGGCTGTAAAAAAAATCATGTGAATCATAAAATTAAAGTGGATCAGTGAGTGGGAATACGATGTTTTATGGTTTCATAGATGTTGAAAGGGACATTAAAGTTCAAGTTTTTCTGTTTATCAGATGCTTTGCCATTGAAGCTTATAGTATAATAAACACGCATTTTCTCAGCCTTGTTGTTGTCTAGAATGTCATGGAAAACTGTGGATGTTTACATTTTTTAATGGTATTTATTAATAAAAGTTTTATTATTTTATTTAAGCTAATTATTTACCACCGATATGAAATTCACATATACAGTTTTTTATTTATTAATATTTCAGTATCATTCCTTCAGTACATTAATTACTAAAAAAATAGGCAATTACTTTCAATTAGTTGTGTTTTGTGGTAAAAATAAATCCTACAGTTTTTTGTCGTGAATTCTATTTCAACATTCATTTTTGTTTTTTAAGTATTTATTATTCAAAATAAAACAAAATTCAATTGATAACATAAATCAATAATATGCAATTAAGTAAATTATACATACACAATAACCCACAAAATTTGACCCAAGAGTGTTATCCATTGGAAGGAGCAGAAGATATTAACATGGGGAAAAAATGACAATTCTAAGAAAATGACAATAGTTTAGTGTAAACAATTTATTCTAAATGTAATGTAAGCTATGTAATGTCACTGTACTATCTTCCATGATAAAAGTTTTTTTTTGTAAGCACAATTTTTTAAAGAATTTTATTAAGTTTATTTATATGTGGATATCCTTTGTTGGCGTCTGCTAAGGGCAGTAGATGCTCTTCACATTTTACTATTTGAGTTGCTAGAATATGAGGGAATCATATGAATATGCTAGAATAACGGGAATCACAATATTTTATACAGTGGTCATCACTAACTATTTCTCTTTCTGTGTTTCCGTCCTTCAGAGAAAGCTGCTGGCAATCTACCTCCACAATGACGAAAGCGTCCTCAGTAACGTCTTCTGCTCCCAGATGATGTGTGCGGACTCCATAGTTTCATATCTTAGCCAGAACTTCATCACGTGGGCCTGGGACGTTACTAAAGAAGTGAATAAAGCCAGGTGTGTGCGTCCTTTATCTCCCCTCATCACGATAGCAATCGGATCATGCGAAAAAGTGAGGATCGGAAACGTTTTCACACTCAAAATGGATGATCTCTTAATGAGAGGCATTCTTCCCCTCCCCCTTCCTCTCCCGACTCTCTCCTCATAGAGAGCTTTAACAAAAGGGGTCGTATTTGCTCACTGAGGCCCGCTAGGGCAATCTTCACTAATCTGCCCCACTAAAGGGTCAGTTAGATAGACAGACATCATAGAGGCACAACTCCCTCTGAATGTCTTCATTTTAGGATGCCAGTTGGATTGAAAGATTACTTTTTTGTTTTACTTTTCCTTAAGTCTAAAGAGGCTAAATGTTACTGAAGCATTCAACAAATCAAATCTGTTGAAACAATCCATCTTTCGTGTGGTCCAAAAGAGTAGTATGTCATCATTTAATTGCCTGAAGATTGTTTTTTACCTCTCTACCCAGTTTTTTGTTCTGCAGATATTTTTGAAGGAGAAAGGAAACTGTTCATAGTTACTGATAACAAACTGTTCTGAGGAACCATTGACTATTATAGCAGTTTGGTAGCAAAAATTCTTCCAAATATCTTTTTGTACTCCGCAAAACAACTGAATTTATATAGATTTAGAATTACTTGATTTTGAATAAATGATGACATAGTTTTATATTTGGAAGAACTGTCCCTTTAACGTCTCATTTTACATAAACAACTACAATTCTGATGTTTGTGCTACAAAAAGACTTCGGAACTTCTGTAAGAAATGCATACAATTGTATCCCAAAAAGCTTTAGGTTTCAATCCATGCTGAAAAATCAAAGTGAAACGAATATATACAAATAAACGGAAGATAAAACGAGTGAGAAGCTGGTCAAGCAGCAGATGGATTCTTGATTGGTCCCAGCAGGCATTGCTCCTGAGCAGGCCTCCACTTTTCCTTCCAGTAGGCTTCACCCCAAAGGCCTCCCTCCAGAGCGGACAGGAAGAGAAAGACCAGTCACTGACCCGCTCCTGCAGGGGATCCTGCAGTTCAACCCGGCCTCTATAACCCTCTCCCTCCCCTTCTGCTTTTTGCCCCAGCTGAGCCTTTCTACCACAGATTAAAGGCGGCCAACATCTGGGGCTATTCATGATGCGAACAGAGACACACACACAATCCCTCTGACACACATGCTTACAGCCTGACATTCTCACACACACCTTATTCTCACGCTCCCAGGCCGGTTTTGAGTGGCTGGTGATTGTTGATGTGATTTCAACATCACCTCTGTAAATGAAGCCTGTGAAGCACTAAACACTGACAGCGATTATGTAGACTCTCAATATAATTGTGCATTAATTCAGATTCCAAATGTGATCAGTGGGAAGGTAATGAGCACCCACAGGTGATACAGGGGCTCTTTGTTGATGCTCGAAATAATGGAAAGGTGTATGCCGCAATTTCCATGTGCTTTTGTATAACAGAACATAATGTAGGGCTCTGTTCTTGTAATTTTCTGTAGATAAAAGCTGTTTTTAGACCATCACTAAATGAATCATTTTGTTGGTTTTAGAATGCGAAAGTTTGATAGCCTACCAAAAATATTTCTTAAGTTTAGCAATACATGACTTAGGACTTTGTGGCAAATCTTCTTTGTTGGCAATCACATAGGTCAGATGTTTCTTGTAGTTAGCCACCAGGTTTGCATACATCTCAGGAGGAACTTTGTTCCACTCCTCTTGGCAGATCCTCTTCAAATCATTGAGTTTTTAGACTGATGTTTGGGAACTCTTACTTTCAGCTCCCTCAACAAATGTTCTATAGGTTTAAAGTCTGGAGACAGGTTGGGCCACTCCAGAACCTTAATATGCTTCTTACTGAGCCACTCCTTTGTTGCCTTTACTGTTCTGGCAGAGGAAAGGAGGTTCTCACCTAAGATTTGATGGTACATGGGTTTGTTCGTTGTCCGATTGATGCAGTGTGTTTGTCCTGTCCCCTCAGGTTTTTGCGAGTCTACCCTGATCTCGACTCCCATTTTTGGAGTTGGTGGAATGGACACCTCGACTCAATTAACAAATATAGATAGTAGTTTGTTAGATATGTAATTGTAATTCTCTATCTAAACGTTTATAAAGTATGACACAAAGCACCAAACTCTTCCCCTCCCTTACTGTTTTTTAGTCTAATTATACATTATTGCTAATATTGTCTAATCTTGAAGACAGATATATGTTAATTGGCTACTAAACCTATCAATCAAAACTTTGCCAGCAATTCATCAGAAAGATTTTGATTGAAGGAGAGTGAAGGGCGAGGCTTTAGTGTCGAAAAGACCCTAAAACAAAAAGGGAATATCATTGCTTAATCTTCTTTAATAAAGTGAGGCGTAACGGTATAATCTTGTACATTAATTCTTTTATTTGAAGAAAACCACTTAAATGAGCAACAGAAATGAAAATAACAACATCGGACCAGCAAACATCCAGTTTCTCGTGGCACGTGCGTCTGCAGACTGCTCATAGAATGGTGGTCTGCTCTTAAAGAAGACGCAATTATATCACTCGTTTAACACATTAGCAGACATTGAGAATGATTGCAATTTTATTGCAGTTTGATGTTCCATTAGGATCTGATTACTCACAACACGTTTAAGACTCGACGCAGGGAGTTGAGGAGTTATTTTAAAAGGTTTTGTTTTTGTATATTTTGTATAGTTAAAGGAACATTTAGATAATCTTTTCACTGTTTCAGCAACGCATGCATTTAAAATTGTTATCAGATCTTACGATCAAAAGAGGAGAGGTTGACTCGTTGCAGTTTGTTTCTTGGAATGTCATTTTAACATTTCAGTCAGATTGTAATTGTATGCTGTTACTGTGCAATTGTATAGTTGAAACTTAATGAATAGTTTGAGTGTCATTGGACATGAGGAATTGTAAGAGCGAAAGCCTGCACGCCCAGTACATGAAGCTCCTGCATATAGCCTGATATTGACATGCTTCTATAGATTCATGTGAGTCTGACGGTTCAGAGAAATATGACAGTTCACACGCTCAAAGGCATGTGACATTAAAAGTGGATAAGAACGTGTTGATCCAATTATGAGGTTGTTTTTGACAAGATGTTTTAAACACCAGGTGTTACCAACTAGACAGGCAATAAAACTCCCCTGAGGTCTTTTGAAAACTCTTTACATTCATAAAAATGTTTATGCATGACTGATGTGCCAGTTCAATGTCGACTGTAATTTGTTTGATGTTTAGTTCATTGGAACAGCTAAGCACGTTAGTGTAATGTTATTAAATGATATTAACAACGTTTAAACGAATTTTAATGCTTAGACAACCAATCAAATTTTTTTTAGGGTTCACATATTTAAAATGTTCTGAAGCATACCTAGAATTAATGTAATGACCAAAATGAGTTTCCAAAAAAGGAAAATCTGTTATAATTTACACATCCTCTTGTCAATTTAAACCTGTATGCCTTATTCGCAGCCCAGGGTAGAAGATATTTTTAACTATGTTGGCAACCAAACAATGGCGGTCTCCATTAACTTGCATTGTACATATAGAATAGAGGTTAATTGGTGCTGCCGATGTTCGTTTTACAACTTTATTCTAAATATCTTCCTTAATGATATGCAGAAGAAAAACATTCAGTGTATATTTATTTTTTATTTCACTTATAAGAATAATTCATATTATTTTTGTAATTATTTTTTGTTTCTCTTTTGACATGCAATGCAATGCATTTTGGGATACATTTTGTTTCTTGCACTATGACCATCTACTGTAGATTTCAACACAAAGGGTTCTCTCCTCTCAACTTTTTTCAATTTCTCTGATAACTGAGTAAAATTGGACTCTTTCTCTGCTTCTTTCTCCCACGCCGGCCGTGACCCGGCACTCGTGCATTTCACCTGTCCTCTATTTTACTTTCCAGTTATTAAAGCCGCTGTTATTAAAAGAAGAGAGAAGCTAATCTATATTTGCATTCGCTCTATAGCAATTCATTAATATTATGACATTTACTGCCAGCTCTCAGAGTCTGCCTGCTACCCTTTTCCTTCAGCGAAATGTTAATTTAAAGTTCTGTCTTTGTAATGGAATAAGAAATCCTCTCTGCCCTATCAAATTCAGTGCGGCGAGAGCTGAATACTAATTCAGATGGGAGAGTGTTTGGAGAAGGTCTAGGCTCTGAGCCCAAGCCAGAATTGGTTTTAAAGTCTGTTAATATGATGGGCTGTGTACTCTTATTAAACTCAGTGATTGTTCACTGAAGTTTTATTCGCTGTCTGTCCAACGTCCACTCAAATTACTGACTCTCTCTCTCTCACTCTCTCTCTCTCTCCTCTTTCACTCTCTCTCACTCTTGCTCTCTCTAGACTACTCACGATGTGTACAAGACACTTTGGCAGTGTTGTTGCACAGACCATTCGGACGTACAAGACGGACCAGTTCCCATTACTTTTAATTGTCATGGGCAAGCGGACATCAAATGAAGTTTTAAATGTTATACAAGGTAATGTATATAAATGAATACTTGTATAGTGTTGACATTTTTATTCTGCGTGTTTGCAGATCTAGTGGACCTAATGAATACATTATTTAAAACAATGATACCATCAAAGTTCAAACCTGAACACCAGACAAAAGAATGTGTTTACTACCAATACCTAAGAAAAAATATCAGTCTAGGCAAATATGCAAATGTGTTTCATTTTAAAGAGGGATGTAATAAAAAAGGGCATTTGTTTTAGAATTAAAATGTGCTTACCATAACCATTGATGAACTCCTAAACAAAAACAACTCCAGAAAGGATACTCTTTATAAAAGAAAATTAATAATATTCAATATCATGTGCCCATTATTGAAAAATATGAACCGTCATGAATGTGACAATTTACTTACCTGACTTAGCAAAACTACACTTTAAAAAACTTTTACATAAGTAGTTAAATCCCCAAAAATTTACATCAGACCTTTCATAATATTTAAAAAATTTTAATTTTCACCCCAAATTGAAAATAAATAACTCTTTAGTTGTTCCAAACCTGTATACATTTCTTTATTAAACACAGAGAAAGATATTTGGAAAAATGCCTGTACCCAACCGTTCTTGTACCCTACGGACTACAATAGTGGGACAAAGTGGTCAAAAATGTCCCAGCACTTTTACTAAACTCCATTTGTCAAAATATCACATTTATTGTTAAACAGAAATATATCCTGCCATGGTAGTCAAAGGGATCCAAGAACTTTTTGGTTGCAAGCATATTCCTAATATCTTTCTTTATAAGAAATGTAAACAGATTAGAAAAAAACTTAAAGGAGAGGAAATAAAGACAGTATCTTCAATTTTGGTTGAACATTTCCTTTAAGGTTCTCATTTGCATGGAATTACCTATTTGAAAAAAAATCGCAGTATATCAGAAAGTTTGTATTTAAATAGATTTTGTTTTGCACACTATTAGATTTCTCTTGAATCAGTCCATTATAATCTATTGTTTTATGTGTTTGTAATGAAGGTAACACAACAGTGGATGAGCTGATGATGAGACTCATGGGAGCTATGGAAATCTTTACAGCACAACAGCAAGAAGATATTAAAGATGAGGTGAGACTGACACTCAACATAACCACCACTTCCTTTTACTCTCTGTATCCTTTCATAATTGTTAGCCCTTTTGTCACCACCCTTTGCAGTTGCTGAAGTTTTCTTTACCAGAATAGAAGCAATTTAATTAAGAAAGAAGTGTTTATGCCATTCATCTGTTTGTACTGTAGACAGCTTTATTTATTAAAGAAATAATCCTGTTTTCACGTTGAAGCTATCGCTTGTGACATAGACTGTCTCAGAAAATAAACTAATGCTTTACAAGGATGTTTATTGTAATTCATTACATTTATAGTCCAGATGACACACGTATATAAAGCTGCACGGATGTATTTTCTTTATTGGTATTATATTTTAGGCCACAACAAAGTATCAGGGACATGCCGCAACAGATGACCACTCATTGTCTGGTTCATAAAAGTCTCTCTCATCAAACAGAAATAAGAAAAGATGCTCCGACTTCATCTCTATGCTTGTCTGGGGTTCAGACAAACTGTGGCTGAGCAAGCACAATTGAGCTGAATGTGTAATATAAGCTGGTGGACTCGACACAAAGCTTGCAGGATATGAGCTCGGGTTTGTGGTGGCTGATTGTGTAAATCAATGAAAGCTCTGTAAATAAAAGCAGTACATGTGTCCATCTGCCTGACTCTTTGCACCATGGGAGCTGATTCCTGAGAGTGAATATCTGAAAAGCTCGAGGCACCTTTCAAAACTTCCTGACTTATTAAAAACACTAATTGTTGTGTTTGTTACAAGCCACATACTCGTAACAGGTCTGTGAATCTATCCTCACCTGTGTGTGCAATAGCTTGTGGTTTGGTGGGAAATATTCAGACAAGTTAGTGTTGCCCTAAGGCCGGTAGACTCGATGATGAGATAGGTCTTGACGTTTCTTACCTTAAACCAAGATACTCCTGTCTGCTCAAACATGTGCTGAGGACACTTTGAAATTGTTGGTTACATTGAGAAACAGAAAACATTTATGCCATATCTTAAGTCATGTGTCATTTTCTCATGTGAGAATGCTGTCGCTAGTCTCAAGGTGTTAGATTTGGTCTTCTCATGCTGTCTGGTTCTTCAGCTTGGTGAATAGTTAAGTTATAAACGTTATTCATTAGGATTTGTATCTAATAAGATTCATTAGGGTGTGAAATTTCTGCTTCCCTCAGTCAGAGCGCTTGAATAACTCCACGATTTGCACTTTGGGCTGTGAAGGACACGTGATATGAACAGGCAGAAACAAAAAACGTTTTGAGTTTTGAGTGTGCTAAAAGAATAGAGAGAAATGTTGTGCTTTCTGAAGTACCTATATTTGTGCAGTTAATATAAAATTCAACACATTTTTAATTTAATATTCAAATATTTTTATATATCAAATATTGTACAATATATAAAGAATAAAAATACATATCGAATAAAATGTATATTTTAATATTTGCTAATAACCAGATCGGAAGCCAGGTGTATAAATCAAATTCAGTCATTTATTTCTTAAACACATGAACATGCTTTCATATGTCCCCATTGTCATATATTTGTTTGCACAGAGGCCATGATGGTATAATTTCAACAAAATGCATAGAAAAATAAATTTTCAGAAGTTTGCATTTTAGGCCCTGAAAATTCAGTAATCTTGGAATTTAATTGCAAAAGAAAAAAGTTTTCAATTTTATATTAAAAATGTTTTTCACTTAATGTTTTATGCTTTGCTGCCGTTCTCAGATTTCTAAATGTTTTTGCACACAGGTGTCAAACACCTGTGGACGATTTCCTATAGTGCACGTCTTATGGACTTTAATGCTCCTTTTAAATCTTTTGTTCTGTTTACTTATTTCTTTCATTGTATAAAAATATTTACTTTTCTACATTAATATTAACCTAACACTGTCTGTGCACTTCTATTTAAAACTTCTATATAAAATAACTGAACCTCGGCCATCAAAGCCGAATTAAACTAGAGGGTGTGGTTCCCAGATCTTAACCTTTTGTGTTAACCTTGTGTTTGTTTACAAATGATTGAGTCACTCTAGACGTGCGTGGGAGAGTTGTTGTTTGAAAGTGTTTGTTCTTGTACTGGCACTAACTGAGTGCCATTTAAGGCAGTTCAGGATTGCCCTTTAAAGTCCCTGGCAGAAATATCCCCATGTCTGTGTCCCCTGTACATTCAGTGATTCAGGGTGACCGGCAGACAGGTACCCATCTGTCTATCCAGACAGACGCATGCACTGTGTACACCGTCTGGATCCATGGTTAGATGAAACATCACACACTCATTCAGAGAGATCACAACAGCATTCCACAGGGTGTGTAAGGGATATGACCTGGGGTCATGCAGTCAAGGGAAAAATAGTTCTTCACTTGCTTCATTAGCTCTAGCACATCTCACCACTCTGACGCTCACTGTATGTAGACTGTAAGAGGGAGACAGACAAGAATTTAGAAAATATAAATGCATTTCATTCTTTTTAACTTTTAAGTTTCATGCAGCCTTGTTGTTATAGTTGCTGTTCTTTGACACAAAAGATGTTTTGAATAATGTTTATAACCTTACAACACAAAGAACACTTAGACATTTCTCAAAATATCTCTATATGTGTTTCACAGAAGAAAAAAGTTATACTTTAGGGTGAACTATCCTTTCAAATCAAATAAAATAGAAAAACAATATTAAATAAATTTAAATCACAAATATTCGGCCTTTACTCTTCATGGCTTTATTCTTCGTCAGAAGGCCGGTGATGAGGGGTCACTTTCAAAGTCAATTTTCTCTTTCTTTTTTGTGCAAGGTTGTAGTATACTGACAACTAATTAACTTAGATCTAGAAAATATAATATTAAATAGAATAGAAATGAAAGAAATTTGAATTAAATAAAAAAATATGGCTTTTCGTCTTCATGGCTTATTTTCTTCTCCAGGAGACGGTAATGAAAAGACACGTTCAGAGTCAGAAGCAGATACAGGCAACATAACATTTACAGTTAAATTTACTATACTCAGTATTCGACAGTATATTGTAGTAGATTTGGTCTTTGCAAGAAACTGACAATTGGTTACAACATTATTACCTGAAATCTGTAGTCTCATTTCTTAGCACCTGTGACCCATAATGACATTATGATGACATTATGGTAGCTTAATAACATGATACACATGTTTATACATTTTAACTGCTGTTGTTGATGTTTTCTTAAATCATTAAAAGCCACAAGAAGCGAAAACATTGACTTTCACAATGGTTAAATGTGTCATTCAGTGTCATGACTTTCTATAAATGATGCTTCTCGTGGCTTAGTGCTTTATCATGACAGTGGCACATAAAACTTATTTTGAAAGAATCTGCCTTTTGAAAGCAAGAGATTTGGCAGCTCTTCAAAAGAACAATGTCTTTGGAAAAGTCAATGTCTGTTTGTTTTTATGTCCACCATAAAAGGTCCATATGTTTGTAATCCGGATTCACCTGTGTCAGAATTGTTTCAATGTTCACATTCGCTTTCAGAATAGAGAAAGGCCCACATCCACCCACAAACTCTTCCTATACGGCGACCCGTCCCCCACACACTCTTTTACAGCTCTGAATAGATGTTGAGGATGTATCTGTCCTTTGATCAGCCTCTGTTCTCCATCCCTCTTTTCTCCCCTGTATCCTTCCTTTTCTTTCGCTTCACTTTGTGTAGTCAGAACTCTTTCACATTTCCACACAAAGTCCATCCAGGAGAAAAGGCCCATAGTCTTATAAAGGCCGCAAACAATCACAGGAGCAGATCCGTACAATAGCAACGGCCTTCGGACTCAGCAGGTAGACCTGCAGCTGGGTCTTAACAAACAGGGTACATAGAGATGAGAATAAAAGAGCCCTCCATTGTGTGTAGAGGAACTCCATGCATTCACTCTTATAAGATACTCTTTCAGTGGTCACCCAGTTAGTGTTTCAGAAAGTACAATACAATTCAGTATGTGGCCATTACTGCTGACAATGTCGAGGAACCATCTCGTACGTCAAAGACATAATGGGAATGTTATTTGGATAGACATGCTCTGTGTGAATATTGGTTTTAGGATCTACATAACACAGTTTACAATTTCATATATTACAGTGAGAGTACAAAACAGACTGATGAAAATGGGAAACTGCATGTGAATTTTACTCCATGTGGTGTGATATTGTTTCTTTATGTTTTTTTTTCAGGATGAGCGTGAAGCAAGAGAAACAGTCAAGAGAGAACAAGATGAAGCTTATCGTTTGTCCCTTGAGGCTGATCGTAAAAAGGTTCAGTGACCTTTACGAAAAATCTAAGCGCTTTTTAATTTATGTATGTCATGAAAAAATTTCAAGTCGCAAACACAAATTTTTCCCCGATTTTGTCTTAAAATCATGTTATATGTTTGTGGAGAAATCTGCATGATCCAATTTTTAAAAATCATATATTTTAAATACTTTTAAACATCAGTGCCATATTTATATCACCTTTAAAGGCTATTCTATCTATCAATTCACTTTCTAGACTTCGTCCCCTGCTTTCCCCATATTTCAAGCCATGTTAAAGTAGTAGTTCACCACAAAATGAAAATGTTGTCATCCCTTACTCTCCCTCCTCTTAATTAAACGTGAATGGTGTTTTGTGGAAGATAGAAAGCAAAATACATTATTTTTAAGAATATTAGTAACTGGCACCTATTTACTTGCATGGGTTTTGTGTAAAAGCGAATGGGTGCCACTGCCTTTCTGTTACAAAACGTTCTTCAAAATATATTTTTTATGTTCTATGGAATGAAGAAAGTGATTCAGGTTTGAAATGACTAGAGGCTAAGTAACTGATGACACTATTTAAATTTGTGGTTAATCATAAACTGTATTTTTGTACTGTATACTGTACTGTTTGTTTGTTTCTTTGTTTTTTTATTATATTCAATGTCTTTTTAAAGAGGGAAGCACAAGAGCGAGAGGAGGCAGAGCAAGTCCGTCAGGAGCAAATCAGAAAAGAGCAGGAGGAGGAGCGAGAGGTAAGGGTTATTGGTGACTGTTTCAATAACATGTTTTTTTTTTATGAAAAGAATGCCAAAGAAAGCTGAGATCAGCTCTATGTAATACGCTTTTAAAATAGCGTGACACAGGCCATGTGATGGAGATCTTTCCGTGTTAAATTACCGGATTGCACAGAAATGTTCCTTGTTTTCTTTCTACCTGTCGCTCAGTGAAACCTGAGAGACATTGTAATGCTCTGTTTGCAATATGCCACACTGCGTTACTATAATTTTGTATTGTTTGTGTCTGTATTATTTTCAGCTAATTACTGAAACCTGTAAAACCGTCACTTCCAATGTTCAATGCTCTTTCTCATCCAGTCAAGCATAAAAATGACACTTATGCTGTTGTCCTAAATTAAATCACACACGTTGACGTGACATGTTTACTTATTTTTCGAACATACAACTAAAAAGATCCCTCCCAACAAAGTGATGACAGTCACAAATCTTCTCGTCGTTTTCATCAAGCATTTACATTGTTACACAAATCACGTGTATTTGCGATCTACCCACACTACTCTCGCTTTTACTTCTCGGCCGTTCGAAACGACAGGTGCACGTCAAAGCCCTGACATGCTCACAAAGACGCAGTGCAAAAGTGTCATGGAGAGTAACATCTCACCTGCACTCGTAGGAGTGAGCAAATACTCGCTGGCGCTATCAATTGATCAGAGCATGTGCAGAATACAATGCCATTTCACCATTCGAACGTTGTGTTTTATTACGGCTAAAGAAAAGAAAGTTTGTGGCACAGAGTGTACCTCCTCGTGCTCAAACACACAAAACACACAGCTCGTAACGTTTAGTTAAGCAGAAAGTTGATAACCTGGCTGACACTCCCCGGTGTCAGATTATTTTCTGTTTATTCAAGAGTAAATACTAAGCAGCACTGCTCAGGTAAAGACGATTTGTCACTTATAGTAAAACAAGCCTTAACAAAAGCTTGTTCTTGATCGTCCTCCCTCCTGTATTAGCTTCAGAAGGTGGCGTGTAGGCTACAATGAGACATTTAAACATACGATACCATTCAATAGCTTCATTTCATACACAAAGCTTTTAATATAAGGAGAGGTAAACACAATTGTGTCCGTTCGCCTTATTGTGTGTGAGATGTTAACTCAGCAGCAGTTCTGTGTTTTAATGAATGAGGGTTTGAAAGTTGTTCACCTGCTGTCTGTAATAAGCCCAAGGGGAGCAGAGGTTCACTACACACTCTCAAAACACACTGATAACATCAGCGCTTTTATTTGTCATCTTCCCCTATGTTATGAAACTTCTCAGTCAATGTGTATGACGACCAGAGTCACGCCTTTGGATGTGAATTACGCGCCGTTAGGTTCACCTGTCAGACCTCATGACACGACAGACGTTTGTAGACAGGACAGTTTGGATTGACATACAATCAAAATTAACCTCTTGCGCTCCTAATGGAAAGTAGATCAGATGCAAACGTCATACATTTGCTTCCACGTAACGTATGGCACCAGCTGTTACAGTTTGGACGTACATATTGAAGTGGTGGTTTTGCCCAGCGCATCGTTTCTCTGTGTAAACAAGACAGGCGGTAAGGATGTTCTCCACCTGGAGTCTATCCAAGCCCACGCACACGCCCAAACCACAGCACCTCAGCGGGGCCACAATAGGGACGCAAACAGCACTAGGAGGAGAAAAGGGAAGTGCTTTCTGTGATTTGGACTCTATTGTGGACCTGAGTATAAAAGGAAGTGGGGGAGTGGTGATGTCATTATTCTCCATCGTCAGGTGCCACACACACACACACACACACACACACACACACACACACACTGTTTGTTTAAGGATGCACCTCGATGCCCTTTGTGCGTAGGGAGCAGGAAATGCAAGTACATCCACACATACGTCCCGAACAGAGACGCTGTTCGTCCCCCAGAGGGCCTTTTACACGCGGCCCCTACCTAAGGGAGCGGGGCCGGCACGCGCTCACACAAGCCACCTGCTGCTAATGAGCTACTGTTGTACACTTTGATGAAATATAATTGCATTATGGTGTGTAAATAAAGCCTGCGTGTTTTGTCACAGCATATGCTGCCCAGTGTCACAACAGGAACAACAAGCTTGAGTTGAAAAGCCCAGAGGAGACTGCAGGTCATGCTCCGTGTCACCAGAGACGGAACAATTCCCTCTCATCGCACTCGTTCTCTTTCATACGTGAATGTTTCCTCTCGCTGCCCGCCCTGTCCTTGGATTTAGATTTTTTTCTCAGTCCCTCACGAGGAGAAAATTACAGTGTGAAATTTCTATGACGTGCTGAAAGTTTTTTCCTTGTCTTTTTGTTTCAGCGTTTAAGCCACGCCGTAGTGTTTAAACCAGGTCTTGCTCAGCTCGTGTTTGTATTTCAGATGATGTGGTGCAGTCGTGTCTGTCTTATTAATAATAAATTAGCTGTAAATCTCTGAGGTCAAGCTGAGATACATGCTTACTGTGTTAGTATGTTTTTTGTGTAGTTCTCAGATACTGTTTTCTGGTCCCCTGCGCAGGCTATACGTCTCTCGCTGGAGCAGGCCCTGCCACCAGAACCCAAGGAGGAGGGGGGAGAGCCAATCAGCAAGCTTCGTATAAGGACACCCAGCGGCGAGTTTCTGGAAAGGCGATTCCTGGGCACCTGTAAACTCCAGGTCCTGTTCGATTTTGTCGCCTCCAAGGGCTACCCATCCGAGGAGTTTAAATTGCTCACCACCTTTCCACGCAGAAATGTAAGTTCACACATAAGAGTCACAACCATTATCAGAATTTTATCTTTTTTTTTAAATAACTTTTTTAAATGTTCTGTAAAAATAATTGTCTCTTCACAAATTTGTTCCCAGAAAATCACTAGTTTAATGTCCCAAATTATAACATTATTTACTCACCCAGCATGTATGACTTCCTTTTAAATATCTTTTCTATTAAGAGATGGTTTTATAGAATGTGGCCCCAATTTGCTTCTATGATGTGCACACGAAACCATGTTGTCACAAAAGTCATCAACAACATTTTTAATGTAATAAAATCTTATCTTGTGTTCTGCGGAAGAAAGGAAGCCAAACACGTTTGAAATGGCGAGAGTTTGAAAAAATGATGACACAATTTCCTTTTTTTTGTGTGAACTATCACTTCAACCTGCTGACATCATAATGTCTTTGCTCATGACCAGAACCCCTCCCTCCTGTTCAATATATTTTATGTGGGCATCTTTCCCCATGCTGGAACATGATTGATATTAGACTAGATCCCCACTGATGGTGAATATCTTTTAATTCCTGTCCATCTGCGGTGCACTAATAACTGTGTGTGTGTGTGTGTGTGTGTGTGTGTGTGTGTGTGTGTGTGTGTGTGTGTGTGTGTGTGTGTGTGTGTGTGTGTGTGTGTGTGTGTGTGTGTGTGTGTGTGTGTGTGTGTGTGTGTGTGAGAGAGTGTGTGCGCGTGAGAGAGTGTGTGCGCGTGAGAGAGTGTGTGTGAGTGTTACAGCTCAGCAGGAAAAATAGAGTGTATAATTGGCTAGTTAATCCCAGCGTGTGGCAGAAGTTTGTTGCTCATCTCAATCCGTGTGTGTGTGTTTTCGAATCACAGATAGTCACACACCTGCACGTTAATTAAAAGCCATGCCTGGTTAATTAGTATTTCTTTTCCTCTTGTGTATTTTATATTTTTACATCTATCTGTGAGCGGATGAATCATTTGTGGAATATTAATTGCATAGCCGGATGCAAAAACGTGCACTGGCTACTTCTGATACAGTCAGCAGTTTCCAGTCCCGTGTGTGTGTGCATGTGTTGTGAAGCCTGTCATTAAAGTGGTGCGTTTTTTGCGCTCTGCAGCAGGTAGATAACAAGCATTGCTCGTAACGACCCGACTAATTAACAGCATGGAAACAGAAATGGGCTTTCCATTAATGAAGAGATGTGTGCAGGCCTGCCCAAACAGCATGTCATCAAACCCTTTGGGGACCGGTGCTAGGGCCGCCCAACAAACATAACTTATCGCTCGCGTAAATGCTATTTCGCTCTGTTTCAAAACCAAGTGAGCCGTCTTTGTAGGTGACATTTAAAGCGATAGTTCAACCTTAAATGAAAAATATCATCTTTTAGTTACCCTCTTGTCATTTTACACCTGTTTGACTTTTTCTGCAGAACATTTTGAAGAATGTTGGCACCTATTCACTTCTGTTTCATTGGACACAAAACCAATGCAAGACAATAGGTACCAACATGTTTCAAAATATCCTATCTGGGTACCCATGCTGTTTGGTTACTCATCTTTTTTTTAAATAACCTCTTTTGTGTTCTGCATAAGAAAGAAAGTTTTACAGGTTTGATAAGACAAGAGAGTCAGTAAATGAATTTATTTTTGGGTCAGGTATTATTTTTAGAAGGGTAGTTGATGGTAAAATTGTTTCAAAATGTGTGGAGGCTTCTAAATGCCACTAGGCCTGACAAGCAATAATATATTTTATTAACAGTAAAAATATTTTTAATATCTATATTTTGACATATTAGAAATGTTTGGTAAAAATAGAAGTATATACAAATTATAAACATAATATTAAACTATGTAAATATATTAGAACTATATAGAATTTTTTTTATGTAGTAGTTTTCATGTAGCTCAATGGTTAAAGCATAGCGCTAGCAATGGCAAGGTCATTGTTTGATTCCAGGGATTGCACATACACAAAATCAAAAGGATCAAATAATGGAATCTAAGTTTCATTGGATTAAAGTGTCTGCCAAATGCTTAAGTGTAATATACAATAGATTGAAAAAAAATTATATTTATGAATATGTTTATCCAAATAATTAATTTATTGTTAAAAAATTATCTGTGGGCATTCTAAGTGTTTTTTTATATAACATCCATGTAGTGTTGTAAATCAGTCACTTATTTGTGGTTCCTTTCAATTTGGATGTAGGTAGAGCAAAGCTTATCTCCAATGGAGAACTAGGGCAAACGTTCCTTGAAAATGCATTCTCATATTTAAAAAAACGTTCTTTAAAGTCTTGGTCAGTAACCAAAAGCAAGTTGTGTATTTCTACTGAGTGTAAAACGTGTATCCAAGAAAAGGAAGGAGACAAAAAGCAGGAAAAACAGGCTGTGTTTGTGACTGTGACTACAGTACTTGTGTTTAATCCTCTCTCGTCTCTCTCTCTCTCTCTCCTCTCTCTCCTCTCCTCTCTCTCTCTCTCTCTCTCCTCTCTCTCTCTCTCTCTCTCTCTCTCTCCTCTCTCCTCTCTCTCTCTCTCTCTCTCTCTCTCTCTCTCTCACCTCTCCCTCTCCCTCTCCCTCTCCCGCTCTCTCTCTCGCTCTCTCTCTCTCTCTCTCTCTCTCTCTCTCTCTCTCTCTCTCTCTCTCTCTCTCTCTCTCTCTTTCTCTCTCTCTTTCTCTCTCTCTCTCTCTCTCGCTCTCCTCTCGCTCTCTCTCGCTCTCACTCTCTCACTCTCTCTTCCTCTCTTCTAATTAAAATCATCTCTGCCACAGACTCGCTCTATCCCTCCCACAGGATTAGGCCATGAGCACTATTGCATTTGTAATTCTGCACAAATGTTTAAAACTTCATCTCTCTCTTCTCCCCCCCTCGCATCCAAAACCAAGATAATTGCCAGCAATAAGAGAGTGATTAAACAGAGGAGTTTAAAAAAGAGAGCGAGTAAGAGATGGAACAAGTGTCTGAAGGCTTTTGTTTCATTTGCGGCCTGCGAGGGTTTGTGTTTGTCTGCGAACTGTTTGTTCTTTTCTTTCCTTTTGATGGACGGATTCAATGCACCTGCACTCTTCTTAGCAAGAGCGTGAGGGAGGATTAGAAAGCAGCTTCAGGATTCCCTGTCTATTCATAACTCTCATTAACGTTATGGCACAGTCTCGTAGCTACTCAGATCTCAGAGCGTATCACAAGGATGTTCTTTTTGCTTTGTGTTTTAAAGTTATCCAGCTAAAGTTGTTGAACTCTCTGAGCACGTCTCGCTCCCAAACCTAGTGTAACGTGGGGTATTTAACAGTGATTGTCAATCAGTGATTAAGTTTTGGATCTGTTCCATAATAGCAGTAAAAGCATTTATACTTTTTTTTATTTTTGAACAGGCTTTTCTGAAGCAACGTAGATTAACATTGCAGGGTTTCAGTAAAAACATAAACATAAATTCCATAAATGATAATGTGGATAGCTTGGGAACCAAAAAATGTCAGATTACAGAGAGAATTAGAAATATAGAAATAATAAACAATTGATCTTTTAATACTTGTTTTTTTTACATTCAAGTTAGATTTAATTACTATTTAAGGTAGATTTAAAAGTCAGATTTACATTAAATTAGTTTTACGACAGTTTTAGCAATATAAAAGGTATGATTTTTTGGTATAATATTATTATAAAGTAATTTTTTTAATAATGTTAAACTTTATCTTGGTTTTAAAAAAGTTGCATTTATATGATTTAGTGTAATATTGAAGTTAGATTCAAATGTTTTTGCACAATGTTAGTTAGATTTTAAGTAATATGTTAATAATACAAAATTTGGGAACATTATAGTTAGTATTTAAATAATATCGAACCTTATTCAAGTTTTTAATAAGGATTTTAATTCACATAATAGAATATACAAATTTTGATTGAATATTAAAGATTTAAATATTTTGGCCTAAAATTCAAGTAAAATTTAGATGTTTTAGCTAATTATTAAAGTTAACACACTAAATTGTAAAAAACTAAATACAAAAATGTAAAAATAATTAGGTTGAATATTTAATTAAAATGTTTAGTTAAATTTTATGAATATTTTGGATAGAATTGTTTTACATCTTATCAAGTGGCCACATGTCTATAAGACAAAAAAAAACTAATTTCTCCCCACAGAGAGTGGTTTCAATCTGATCAGTACCGTTTTAAATTGCAGACATTAGCTTAAGTGTCTATCTCTGCATTTATGTTGGCTTCTTGCCTTCAGTCCCCGCTGTCACGCTAAAGACAAGCGGGGAGCCAAAACTGACTTCTCCCCAGAGGTGAAAACCTCTCTCTCCTTTTGCCCTCCCTCAGGCCAGCCCTTAGCAGAGTCTTACCCCATCACTGCGTACACTAACGCCCTCACTGCTCCTGCAGGCAGATAATGATCTCCCACCGCTTTTCTAATTGGCCAAATAAACACTCCACAACAGCTTGAACACAGACCTGGTCATTGGCTTTTAATTAATGCTGGAGACCTCTAAATGGCTTCATTAGAAATGCGTTGTTTCAGCTGTATATTTTCTCTCTCGTTTTTTTTGTTGGTTTGTTTTTCTTGTGTTTCCTGCGTGTCCAGCCTTTATTTTCCTTCTCTTGTAGCCGCTTATTATCAGTCCCTTTATTAACCCTAATGAACAGCAATATTTATTTGACCAAGCTCAAACAAGTCTCTGACCACGTCCTCGTGGACCGAAGCCCTGCTTATTACGAATTGACTTAAATGTTTTAGCTGCGTGCTTCGGAAGACGGTCCTGTGTGTTTTTAAATGATAATAATGCATTGGCTGGTTTACTTTGCCTGGGCTTGGTAACATACACCTGCTTTATGATGAAACTCTGTATTGTTATTTTAATGAGTTTGTACTGTGTTATTGATCAGGTTAATCCTTAAGTATACTAATAATGAAATTAATTAAACTAAACTGGCAGCTGCAAGTCACATCAGTATATTATGTTTTAACTGCACAGAAGACGTGCCATTCAGCTTTTTATTCTTTTTCTGCTGAACTCCGTATTAATTCCACGGGGGAGGACTTTTTTAAATAGTCTCATTGTACAAATGTACACAGTACAGTCAATGATGCAAATTACTTTTCTTTCTTTTTCATTTAAAAGATACGATCAAATTTCACGGTAACTAAACTAACCAATGAATTTTGCCTTCAGCTGCACAATTTATAAAAGTGAAGCAGAATTAGAATGTGTCCTTCAATTGTTTTCATTTATTTCTGTTTGGAAAAGACATAAACGTCCATGAAGTGAAGCAATAGTTTTGTTTTAGTTCTAGTGATTTTATGATTTAGTTTTTTTTTCTGAAGTTTCAACTTAATCTCAAATGTTTCTTCTTAAGTATAGAAACATACTTTATACTTACAATTCTACTTATAGTATACAAACAAATAAGGGCTGTAAAATTATTTTATAAGTAAACATTTTGATACATTTTCTGTTTTTATTCAAATATTTAATAATATTGACTTTATGGCAGACAAATCTGTTTCCGACATATTGATCTTATTTTAAAACATTTTTTTCTCATGAGAAATATTATTTAAGTCATTCTCGTTTATTTCTAAGAAAATTAATTGAGATATTAAAGAAATCTCAATTGTGATTTTTCCTTTAGGGCAATAATGATGAGTCTTTTTATATTTGTGATTATTTCTCTTGAGAAAAACAAGTTTTATATCTTTAAATCATATATTTGTAAATAATACACATGTAAAGTTAACAATTAATTTGAGAGTTTATTAGATTTTTATTGTTTAATCAAGTTTTCCAAAACCCTTTATGTCAACCATGAATAATTTTGTCAGCAAAGTCGAAATGCTATACTCGGCATGTGGATCAGCTCTTACTTTAAAGTTTAAAAGTGGAGTAGCACTTGGAGAGCTGGATCTTGCTGTTTTGCCCTCTTTCCTCTGGTCATCTTGGGAGGCTGTCCTGTGTTTATTTGGTGAGCGTGTGGGGCCGTTGAAGATGAGTGTGTTAAGGGTTTAACAAGATTACCTGCCATCAACATCATCAAGGCTCAAAGAAAACAGCCTTGCAGCCCTCTCTTCCATCACAGGACCACTTCTGCTTTAATAAACCTCTTCAGGATTACCACGATATGAGTCTTCTCACTCTTCAAATGATCTCTTTCTTCTTCTGTTTACTTTGGGAGTAAGAGAAGGTATTCTTCATCAGTGAAGATCACACCATCCTAGCGCTTTTGAATTCATATTCTCTTAATGTCCTCCACTGGAAGAAAGCAGTTTAGATTATCATGCAGGCTTGTATTTTATGACTGTTTGTGTGTCTGAAAGGGTGTTAGAAACACTGCCACATTCAGTGTTTCACAGAGAGGTCTAATTTAATTCTGCAGGGCCGAACAGAAGGTTATGCAGAAACTAACAAGTGCCGGGAGAAAGGGAGGGAGCGATAGAATGGAAAAAGAGCGAAAGACGACGATGGCGAGGAGGAAAACAACAGCTTTGTTTGTTGACAGATGCTTCTCCTCTTATGGTCTGTTAATTGGATAACAATGTAAACAATCACCCGCGGCATCTGTCTTCTGCTATAGGAGTGTCACCTTGTTTCACTCCTTCCCCTTGAAAAGAGAACAGTCATCAACACGAACGCACGCACACACCTGCGTCACCCCCCAACCTCATTTAATTCACCTGATGCTGGGGTGTTATAGCGGGTTTTCGAGTTCATTTCCATTTTAAGTTTTGTTGAGTGCTCTCATCAAAGAACAGGAGGGGATGGTGCCCCTGGTGAGAGCTGCTCGTTCTTTCTCGCTCTGGTACTACCCCCCCTCTTGTGCCTTTAGGTCAGAGTCACAAACAAAAGGCACAAGTCACACGCTAAAATGAGGTTTGGGGCAACAGAGCTAATGTGCCGAGGTTGGTGTGATATTTGCCCCCTCTCTGCCAAAAGAGAGCGATCTGTGCGTTTTTTCACATCAGGTGTGTCATAATGATGACCTTACCTGAGATAATTTCCTAGCTGTGTTCCTGCTGTTCTTCTGCGTCTTGATTTTTTTAAATATATTTTATACCTTTTCATTTATGTTATCAGTAACCTGTGAAACTTGGTTTTCCAAATATCTAACTAAAAAAGTGCATGTCGTTTAATGAGTGGTAAATTGTTAGTTGAGTGTTATTTATATTCTTATATGTTATATATATATATTTATATGGTTTTTGTACATCCAATGTGATGATGTGATGGTTATTTCAGTATGAATCAGATTTAATGATCAAAAGACTATTTTATGTTCAAACACAACTTTAGCTCTTGTCTGAACATTTTAGCAATTGTTCATAAAGCTTTAGTTGCAAACTAACTGAAATTTGGCATGGCATTTTTGTTAGCCAGACTCACATCATACGGTTATTTTTTGTCTTTCCTTTTGTCCTATTTTGGCCATGATGTGGAAATTTAAACAAAATTACTATTCTCATATGTTTTTTTATATAGCTGTGAATTGATTCATTGAAATTATTCACACCTCAAAAAAAAAAGTTGTGATATGGGCCAAAAAATGAAAACAAAAAATAAAATAAATACAATATATTAATACAAAATAATAAACTTTTATTTGAGAATTAAATTATTGGCAAATCTCAATAAATACATTTTTGTGCGTGCGTGCGTGTGTGCGTGCGTGCGTGTGTGTGTGTGTGTGTGTGTGTGTGTGTGTGTGTAATTATGCACATTACACAGACATATAATATGTAAACACCAACCTTTACTTTATTCTAGATGAGATTAAAATCATAGTTAATCTCTTAAATGGAATAATAAACTAATCAAAATCCTTTTATCAATATTTTGCCACATTTCATAATAATAGTAAATATAAGTAGATCAAAAGACATGAGTTACCAAAAATAACAATAGGTATTACTGCAAAATCCTTTCAAGATATAACAATTAAAAATAAATCTGATGTTTTGAATATCCGCTCTTTGTATGCAACTTTTCTTTACTGTCCAATACAAATCAATTAAGCATCGCATTTCTTAATACAATTTTTTGTAATTCCACAGTAACATTTTTGTTTCCAAAGTAATTAAAACAATGAAGTATTCACTTTGTCAATTGACCCTATACCTAAAAGGTTGTGTACAAGTTACACTGTCAATTGTTTTTATATTTAATTAACTCTTTAAAGTTCATCAATGTACCTGATATGTTAGCTTTATTCTCTGACCCCATGACCTTCCATCCCAGCTGCTTTCAGCTCTGTGTTTTAATTACGAGCAGAGAGAGCTAAAGAGAGCAGAATAGGCCTTAATCAGAGTCTCTGTCCGCAGACTGCAGTTAAGCCTCTGTGCTGAGCATCGTGACTGTGCGGTGCGAGGACACCCAGGTGTGAGCGAAGACCCCGTGTAACAGGAGAACGTTCTTCTATTAGCTCACTACAATACAGTCATCATCTATTGCTCCCGTGCTTCTTTCTCTCGCAAGTTGTGAGCTCTTGTTGCTCAACATCTTGTTGGTTCAATGTGGTTGATGTTGAGATTGTGGTGGTCATCTTTGGGCAAGATTATTGTTAATTGATGACTTTGGGAGTTCTCACAGCATCATTGTGGTCAATCCAACAGAAACTACCCAAAAGGAAACTGGACACGTTTCTCACACGGGGACATGATCACATTACCGCATTAACCAGTGACATTAGATTGCCAGACCCCACACATCGCATAGTTTAGGAGTGACAACCATGCTTAGCCCACACATCTCTTGCGTACCAGGTTAATAAAAGAAACAATTCTTGTACATAGAAAGATTATGTGGGCACACTGTTTAACATGCCGAAATGGATATTTTTTGTCTCCATCCAGATAACGCAATTAGACCCGGCGTGGACTCTGGTGGAGGCTAAGCTCTTTCCTCAAGAGACCCTGTTCCTGGAGGCCAGAGAGTAGAGCCCCTCGGAGACGTCCCGGGACAAACCGAAAGAAAAAAAGCAAGAACTTTTAGCATGATGTCCAGACACACACAAACCCTCACACACACCCTCACACACACTGTGCGTTGTATATGAATGCTGAGTGTACATCTGATGCACACCGAGGCCTTCACAAGCACACGGATATACACATTCTCCTCACATGACTGCAGTGTAATGTTCTTTCTTCACTCAAACGTAAGGTAACCGATAAATGAAAAATAAAAAAAGGCAGAGGTGTGGACGTCACACGAGGACTGCGTTCTCACCCGGCTGCTTTTTAGACTTGTTTTGTGTTAAAGAAAATCAAAAAAGATGAAAGAGACATTTCCTGGAGAACGCTGGACCATTTTCTGTCCCTTACGCTCACTGGGGCTTCCTGATTCTCAGTGTGGCCCTGGACAGCCCTTCACTCAGCTTCTCTTCAAGACATAATTGGTTTTAATCTCAACTGCTTTTGTTTCTTTTTTTCCCCTTTTTTTCTTTTTAAGTTTGATGCTGTATTAGATTTAGGTTGATATACATTATATAAAGAATATATGAACATGCATGTGTCTTGCCACTTTTTATTTGCACCTGCGGATGTCATCAAACATAGCAGCTGTAGATGTAAGGGTGGGGAGGATATTTTCTTATGTTTTTACACAAGTGGCATATAAAGGTACGGCTTACTAAAAAAGATTTATACTGTTAATCATTCACCTTCACGTCCTGCTAAACAAGTATGACTTTCTTATTTCAAACACTAAAGAAGTAAATTAGCTCAGAAAAACGAGATCATAGTTAAGTGGACTGGGACTTTTTTAGTTCTTTTTTTTGTTCTTTCCAAAATGGGATATTGCACTTAAATGAGGATTTGTTTATTATTACTCAGCAGTCATTCTTAACTTGTATATATCTTCACTTATACATAAATGAAGATATTTTGAATTATGCTGTTAACCAAGCAACTTTTCCCCGAATGACTTCTTATGTATGGATATAAAATCACAGAGACATTTCTCCAAGTATCTTATTTTGTGTTTTCAATAATGTAACTAATAATGATAAATATATATGTATATTGGGGAGAGAAATAGCCCTTTTTGCTGTTATTACTTACATTTGCCATATTGTCCATTTTTTACAATATAGGATCAATATAGGAATGTTTTGGTTAGGGTGGGTTAATAATAAAAAATATTGAGCTGCTTTAAACCTCATAGGACAGGAGGGTAACTATTGAGGTACTAAACTGAATGTCCAATATAATAGACTGCGGTTTAAATTATTTCATTTCTAAGTCGAGGTGTTTCTGGTCAGTGTTAATCGCTGTCCACAGTTAATTTTCCCCATTTGGCTCTGAAATGAAATGCGTAATGAACTTCTTAACAGCTCTCCAAGGTTTTAATGAGAAAAGACAAATGGGAGTCAGTGCTCATATAGGGAATTGGTTCAACTGGTCAATTAGATATATATCTCCAAATGTGTTTCATTCGTGCATGAGGAACTGAGAAAAGCATTTTCCTTGTAGCTTCTTTCACACGTGACTTTTGTTCAATCTTTAAACCCGTCAGCCTATTTTTTCATGTGTTGCCTTGGCATTTCTCTTCTCCGATTCTCACGCAAGCAATCTGAATGTTTAATGTGTGCATCGAGGCCTACTTTACAGATGATATGCCCTGAGAAGAAATGAATCATTCTCTCTCACACATTGCTGAGAGAGAACTTGTTATCAATGTAACTCAAACATTGTGTTTTGGTCAATGAGTTCAGTTCGAATAAAAGAGAAAACCTGTTTATTCAAAGTGACAACAACAGCACTAAATTATAGCTTTTAAGTGATCCTTTTACATTGGTCAGGTAACAATTCTATGAATTCAGCTCTGTGTGTGTTTGGCAAAGCCACAAAATGAGCATTCATAGGATGTGAATGCTTCTATTTCACATGGTGTTGAAAAGTCCTTGTTTTTAAAAAGTGATCTGTTACATAATGTTAAAACACATTTCATACTGGAATGTGTATCTTTTAAAATCATTTGTACTTGTTTCAATTTCACAATGCCTTAAAAGCAGTACTACAATGCGTTTAGTTGTATTTGCAGGTTCTCTTGGTGTCATTTTAAATTTGGTCTAGCCCATTGTCACTCCTTATGTCTTTAAGGAACAAGCAAGGTATGTTTTTTTTCTCTCATTCTGTAATTTTTACATTTTTCACAATGCTCATGTAGGTGAGAAAGGTAAGACCAGCCTGAGGGAAAAATGTTGGTAATGCTTGCATGCGTGCATGGCATATTACTGTTTCAGTGAGTGAATGTTTGGTTAATGCATGTAGACATTGGCTTTGCATAGACAGAAATTCACTGATGTGAAGGTCGGAAATGCTGTCATTAAATAGTTTCTTTCAGCTTGATCCAGCTTGTATAGCTACACTCTTTCATCCTTGTTCTTTTGACAGGTGTTCTGAGCAATATGAGAAGCACACAATAATTCCCACAACTGAAACAGTAATCCTCCTGTTTAAAAAACAATTCTGAATTGGAGGACTTAATGGATTTTGATTTTACTCTCCAATTGTGTGCGAGCTAAAGTGTTTTCTGTATAGAGGGTTGTGTTTGGCTAGTAATGTTATAGGAATACAGCTTCATAAATACAGTGAAATTATTTACTGTATACTTTTTATAAAGAGTGAATTAATTTATTTCAATGACATTTCTTATAACATTTTTTGATAATGAGGGTTTTTTCTATTTGTTTTATATTTTTAGGCAAACAAGACTAATTCAAGTTTATCAGGTGGCATGGGCAATTTTCTAATATCCTTTTACAAAAATGTATAAACATGCATAAAACTACATTTGTATTTAAAATGCCATTATTTTGCATGTGTATTAATATGTCTTTGTTCCAATATGAGATTTCGTTTACATTCTAGCACAACTGAGCATCATGCATATAATATTTTATTTATACACAGATATACTTTTTTTAAATGTATGATTCTTATAAATATATATATATATATATATATATATATATATATATATATATATATATATATATATATATATATATATATATATATATATATATATATATATGAAATATTTTACTGAAAAAAAACAACAACAAAAGAAACACTGTATGAAAACATCCCTGCTAACATGTTTCTAATTACAAAACCTCAACAAATAATTTGCTTCAGAATAGCAAGAAGTCCTTTCTTTTCATATATATATATAGAGAGAGAGAGAGAGAGAGAGAGAGAGAGAGAGAGAGAGAGAGAGAGAGAGAGAGAGAGAGAGAGAGAGAGAGAGATTTTAAACAAATGTATAAAACTTATTATTCATTAATAGCAGACAAAAATCTTACCCATGTCAATATTGCAAAATACACTGCACTTTATTTTAGTACAACCCAACCTTTTCTATTTTTGTTGACATATCCCATCTTTTATTTTTTTGCAGTTTTCTTGTTGATCACCAGTGGCACCGTTGACATCTCACTCTGCGACCCCGAAAGCTGCTGTCAATCATGCATCACATTCTCCAATGGCATTATGGTTTGATCCCAAGCTCTTGGCACAGCGACAATAGTTATTTTGTGGCTTCCTCTGACACATATTCTCTTCTGGCAACATCAGGTGGTGACTTTATTATTCAATAACAAAAGGGAAGCGTTCAATAATGTTTGACCAGTCTTTAAGGGTCAAGAATGCTGCTGGCCCACAGTGAGAGCACAGAATTCCTTACGCTGGGGATCTCTTCTTTGAAGAAGTTCCTGATCCCACCGCATCCACTCAGCCAACGATGCTGAAATCCCAGACTAAACTAACCTGGAGGGTCACTTAAAGTTTACTTTCTCAGCGACGCTTAAAGAGTTCACCGAAAGGGGCTCGGTTTGTTGGGTGGGATGTGTGCGGATGGAGACGGGAGGGGTTGGGCTTTAAGGAATAAGCTCAAAATACTTAATGTAAAAACTAAGATACGAAATTGTTTTATTATAGTTCTTTTTTTTAATCAATGCAATGCGTAATGATGAACTTGTTAACCTTCTTGTTACTTAACTGTTTTTTTTAGTAAGTCTACATTATTGGCTATAAGAAAAAATATATATAAATACTAATAAATATAAAATTGGGACCACATGTATAATCTATACAACACTTATTTTTATTTACCCACCGAAATCAATAAAAGTAATCGATTGTGCTCTATAATAAACATAAGAAAACTTTCACATAGCAGTATATTGTGTTATAATGTTTACCAATAATTATCACATTGAGATCAGTTGTAAAATATCTCATGACAGCAGACATAATTATTTATATTAGTCATAATTATGTTGATGGCTACAAAACAAAATGTAAACTTCTTATTCTGTACGCATGCGCTTAAATGTTTTACATTACAATTTTACATTAAATTAAAGCTTATACACTATTAAAAAGCTTAACATTTTTTACTTTAAATTAAAGCTTATACGCTATTAAAAAGCTTAAAATATGTATATTAAATTAAAGCTTAACACTATTAAAAAGCTTAACATTTTTACACTAAATTAAAGCTTATACACTATTAAAAAGCTTAGATTTTTACATTAAATAAAAAGCTTATACACTATTAAAAAGCTTAAAATCTTTACATTAAATAAAAGCTTATACACTATTAAAAAGCTTAAAATATTTACATTAAATTAAAGCTTATACACTATTAAAAAGCTTTAAATATTTACATTAAATAAAAGCTAAAGACTATTTTTAATATTTCAATACTATTCATACGAGTGCTACAAACAAAAATGATTGATAATATGAACAGTAATTTTTGATTATTGGTAAAATTGTAATATGTAATAAAAATGTAACATATTAGTAAAATCAACCATTTAAATGTCAACTTAAATAGTAGGCCGGTGTATTAGTATGAGTAATGTAATAGTTGCAGTGAATGTAAATAGAAGACATCATTGCAGAACAGCTCCGTTTATTTATTACAAATATTTCTCCAAACCCTTCCAGCACCCATCAACAGTGCATTAATCTTTCGATAGGAAAAAAGTTGAATTGCCCGTTTCCCACTCCCGACTCCTAAGAAAATTCTGCAAGGAAAAAGAAAAAAATAATAAACCTGTGGTATTCGGATTATCGTGGACGAGGATAAAGCATTAAATGGGGCTAAAGGGGCTTGAATGGACGCAGTGGCGTGCGAAGAGAAGCAGAGTAATTATTGCTTCATAATTGTGTTCTTTTTCTTTTTTCTGCCAGCGAGCATCTCACTGCAGAAGCCCAATCGGAGCGCTGGTGACATTTATGAGGCCGGGCTTTGTGCAGAACACTTCAAGTTTAAAAAACAAGGCCAATTGAGTCGGCACGGCTCAAAGACGGAACCATTGTAAAGGACCACATTGAGTTTGGATTTGGGACAATGGTGTTTCTCAAATTTCGTGCAAAAACCTATACTCCATCTGTGATCTCAATGAGCGCCCTTTCACGGGGTTTCTCCTTTTCTGTTTGATTCGTTTGTAAAGGGAGGCAGATGTGGAGGGATGGAGCCCGCATTTTAATTGGCTGCTGCTTGCACACACACACACACACACACACACACACACGCACGCACGCACGCACGCACACACACTGCATGCAACACACACAGACACACACTGCATGCAACACACACAGACGCACACAGACAGACAGACAGACACACACAAACACATCACACACACACAGACAGACAGACAGACAGACAGACAGACAGACAGACACAAACACATTACACATAGACAGACAGACACACACACACACACACACACACACACACACGCACGCACGCAGACACACACACACACACACGCACGCACGCACGCGCGCATGTACCACAGACAGATAGACAGACAGACAGACAGACACACACACACACACACACACACACACACACACACACACACACACACACACACACACACACACACGTATTTATAGTGTTATAATTATGTAATAATATGTCATTATTTTCACCTTTAAGTTTACACGCTTTCGCGCCCAATTTACTTATATAATATTAATATAAATATAAATATGCAACAATGTGTATAATATATATATATACTTTAAGTAATTATTTTTAGTTTTGTAAAATTCACCACCAGATGTTTTTCTTATTTTATTCACCTTCTATCCTCTTGCGCATTTGTGGTGATAAAACAACACTAATAAATAAACAAGCAATATTATATATTGTAAATGTCATCATAAGAATGTGAGTGAGAGCTTATTTTAACGCAGTTATTTTAAGCGCGTTGTCTTCTGCCTTTAGGGGAATGCCTGCGCTCGGCTCAAGGGTCCAGCGCGGAGCGGCGCGGCGCGGCGCTTTTCATGTGAACAAGAGGTTAACAACCTAATGAGGACTTGGAGACGAGATGAAGCGTGTAAATACACTGGTTTCTCTCAAAACCGCATGCTGCACCCTCATTCCCCTTTTTATCTGCTACTCTAACCTCTGCTGCGCTTTGCCCACTCAAACCGCTCCAGCGGGGAGGCAGTGTGGGTCCAGCCGCGCTCCGGCCCGGCATCAGCGGAGAGAAAGATGCCGACAATGGCGCTCCGGGGTGCTAGAGGAACAGAGACATGCTGTTACATATGTCGGGTCAAGCATCTCTTTTGTGCCCGCTTTAAAAAGGTGTAAAACTCAGTCAGCGGTGCAGATCCTTAAAGGAGTGAATGCCTTGTATGGGGTTTTGATGCATAGGTCTGATGAACTGTTGAAAGAATGTTGAATTTCCTAAGTGCCCACAGTCAGTTTTAATTGCCCGGGGGCATTTAATTGGAATGCGGAGGGACGCCCATTCAATTGAGAGATTTCTTAAAGTAAAGCGTGTAGAGGCTGGCTTCATTATTTCAACTTCATAAACCAACTTCATGAAAACTAGCCAGGATTCACTTTAAGTTCTTATGTGTTAACAACGCAATGATAAGATTTTAAATACAAATACAGGCTGCAAGTTGCATTTGATTTTTGCTATGCCAATAATGCTTATTTTACGTTATTTAATGTTATATTGCTTTGAGGAAAATTGCTTTCCTGTGGCTCTGTGGTTAAAGCTTCGAAGGCAGCACCAGAGGCATTGGTTCAATCCCTGGGATTGCACATAAAGTTGATTTGGATAAAAGTGTCCCATAAATGCATAAAATAAATTGGGATTAAATGAATGCCACTCAATAAAAGCGCAAAATCCTCAACATCCCAGTTTGGTAAAATAGTTGTGTTCTCAGAGTCTCAGTTTATGAACAATCAACGCCTGCTTGTGGATTTCTAATGATCTTGAGATGTCTATTTTCAGTCGCGTGAGATCGCTACCGAGATAATGACTTTGAATGTCAAAAAGCTTTAGTTTAATATCGTCTCTATTAGTGTGCTGGATGGGTAATTAAAGGTGCAGATGAGAGCAGAGGGTGGGGGGGGGGGGCAGATGGCATTTGCTTACTGTGATTGAGTGTGTAAACAATCAGAAACTCCAGCTACAGGGAAACATCAGCAGGCCCGCATCACTTGATCGATGACTACAGGTAACAAAGTACAGGAAACCGAGCTTATATTTGTCAATACTGCTGTGTGCTCCATGCTTTTGGATCATATTTATTCATGTTGTACAAGATTTCACGCTTTGGTTTCTTACAATCAATTTGCATAAACATGAAGAGTGGCTTAAAACACCAACATCTTTATAAATCATTTACAACTTTTTAAATCACAAAAATCGTAAAGTAAAAGTAAAATGAAAGATATTTCGGAAAAATCATATTTTCATGTCATTAAAATGTATTAAATGTATTTGAAGTCCTTCAAATAATTTTACTAAGCATGAATATAGCTTATATATATATATATTAAATATATGTAGAGACATTTTGAAAAGAAATTGTAAGAAAACGTGAAAATGTTTAGAAAAGTTACGTCCTCGATGACGATAATTCCCTATAAACTTCCTGGGCTAAATCTTGATAAGTATTTACAATCATAAATCTGATATTAATGATTCTTATATTTGTAGTAATATAATTAACATTTGTATTAGTATTAATTTCTACAGTATTTCGCAAAAATAAAACAAAAAGCAATTAAAATAGTATAATTTATAATATATAGTATAATGTAATTATTATTATTATATAAACAAAAAACAGTCCTAAAAAACCGCGTAACTGGAAATAAATCGTTTAATGGTCTGAAAAGCGCTGCAAAATAATAATGCGCAGTTTTCTTGAAAAAAGTTTTATTATAAAAATAAGAAAAGTTTTATTATAAAAACAAGATAAATAAAATCACAATAAAAGCGATTTTATTTCGTTACTGTATCATTGGTGTTAATAGCGATATACACAGAAACAAACGCACAATTTTTCTATGCCGCCAAAACCCTTTCGTGTTCGAACTAATTTTGTAATATTTAATATATAAGATAATATTAAAAACCAGCATATCAAATGAATAATCTTTACACGTAAAAATGCGAGCATATATGAAACTTTCTCTTTATAACACAATGTAAGTTTAAACATTTTAAGAACACATAACATCGTTCACAATAAACAGAAGTTTACGCATGCAGAAATCACACAAAGTTCAAACGAATTCATATTAAAACTTACCATTATCTATACTGACGTCACTCTCGCAGTAAACAATAAACCCAAAGAACAAAATCGAAATTGTATCTTAACATAAAGAATTTAAAATATACATTTGCTCTCAGAGTTTAGAAGATCCCTGATTAAGACAGAGCTCATAAAACCAGAGAGCCAAATATTCCAACTATGAGTAGTATCAACAGTTAATTGTCTTACAGGGTCTATAGCCTGTTTTTAGTAAATAATTTCTTATGATAAAAGTTTTATGTTTTAGCTCTGCGTGATGCTTGTTATTTGAGAAAAGACCGCAGGTGGACACAGTTGAAAAAGAGACAAGCCAATCAGATCGCTCCTTCCCCCTTTGGCCAATGACAGGCGCCACATTGTTGTCAAATTGGTCTAATGAAAACGTGGGCGCAACAATAGATCGACAGGGATCTGTATCCACTGAAGATCTCCGGAGGAAGTTAGTGTCTCACACTGACTCCAGCAGAAAACTCTGCTCTCTCTGACAGCTCTTTCTTACAATCTTCTGCTCGTGCGCTTTGAGGTTCACTTCTCCATTTGATGGAATTTCATGTTGCAGCATTGCCTCACTTTTATTGATCTGCGTTCTTCCAGAAACGAACCCTCAGCTACTTGTGGACATCACGCAACAAGTTGACCATCATTGGAAACTGGACTTCGAGTTGAGTCTTGTTGAATGTGTTCCCGGACACTGGCATTCGAGTTCAAAGGGCATTCTGTCCAATGCTCCTGAAGGGTCTTTCCCTGACGCACGTTCCTCTCCCGTCAAAAACTTCAGCTGTGTAGCCCATCGATCCTTACAGAAGGTATGGATCTCCGTCCAGAGATGCCTCCAGCACAAGGGTCGCAGGTCCACCCGAGTGCCGCCGCCGCCGCCGCCGCCGCCGCCGCCTCCATTCCGGTGTCCATGGCCGGTAACCTGTTAAGGGGGCCGCAGCTCTTGCTCCGCGCAACGGAGAAGTACCCACGGACGCCCAAGTGCGCCCGATGCAGGAACCATGGGGTGGTGTCCGCCCTGAAAGGGCATAAGCGCTATTGCAGATGGAAGGACTGCATGTGCGCCAAATGCACCCTGATCGCCGAGAGACAGCGCGTCATGGCCGCGCAGGTCGCGCTCCGCAGGCAGCAGGCGCAGGAGGAGAACGAGGCGAGGGAACTTCAGCTGCTTTACGGAACAGCAGAAGGTCTGGCCCTGGCTGCAGCAAACGGCATTATACCACCCAGACAAAACTATGAGGTGTTCAGCCAAGTTAACAACGACACCAGCTCCGGTAAGTGGATCCCTCTTATTATAGTGGGTATTATTACTGAAGTGCATTACTGTGGAATCCACTGGTTTAATAAGTCGAGACACTCGTATGGACAGTCAGTTCCTTGGAAATGAATAGAAATCCACGTGCTTGTCAATGTTAATTGAGTTCTTTACATTCTTTCAGGTGAATCAAACCTCCAAAAGTTCGAGCTGTTCCCCAAGGCCACTTTACAGGGATCCGTGGCCCCGCAGCAAGCTGTGGGGAAGTCCTTATCCACGGACACCGAATCGGTTCCTGGGATGTCATCTCCAGACATGCGTCACGGCTCCGGCTCGGAAAACGGGGACCGTGAGTCCATCGTGAGCTCCCCCATCGCCAAACCTCTAAAAGACGGAGAGGAGACTCCGGGCTCCATCAGTCCACTGGGCTCCGACTCCGGCTCGGATACGGATAAAGACGAGCAGGAACCTTCTCCGTCGTCCGCGGCGTCACGGCAGATGAACGCCATTGACATCTTGACCAGGGTGTTCCCCAACCACAAGCGCAGCGTCCTGGAGCTTGTCCTCCAGGGATGCGGGAAGGACGTGGTCCAGGCCATTGAGCAGATCCTCAACAACGGCGGCCAAGCCAAGGGCCCGGACGAGACCTGGACGGCGGAGAGGATGCTTCAGAACGCACAGCCTCTCATGTCCTCCACCCCGAGGCCTATGTTGCCTGGAACCATGACGCTAAGCAATAGGTCCGCGTTCTCCCCGCTCCAGCCCAACGCTCCACACTTCCCTGGCGATGCCAGTGCGTATCCTCTGAGTACGCATTTGGGCCTGAACCCGCTTCGGCTGGCATACTCTGCCCACAGCAGGGGTCTCGCCTTCATGGCTCCTTACTCCACCACAGGCTTGATGCCAACACTGGGCTTCAGGCCTCCAATGGACTATGCCTTTAGTGATCTGATCAGAGACAGGACTCTCTTGCATAAAGATCAGAGCTATGCCAATGGACTCTACGGTCCCCTGGTCAACAACACTCCTGAGAAACAGTGAGCACGTATTTAAGACCACTCAAAAGACTAGGGAGAGTGTTTCCCGAATGTAGACAAAAGTGTTCAATGTCTTTAAATACTCCAAGGCCTCAAGGTTCCTCGTCCAACGTCTCCAAACACTCAAGGGCCTTGTTTCCAATTATTGCATTTCTGTAAATAAAATATTTCTAGATTCATCTCCAGGAAACAATGTAATATGGACTTATGTGTTTGGTGGTCGTGGCTTCTTTGAAGTTTGTGATTTATCCAGAAGAAAATGGTTACATGTAAAGGTTATAGTTTAAACCCATCTTTATTCAAGATGCAGTGCAAACCAGAAACTTTTAGACCTTTAGCAGGGTAACCATAGTATTTTCATGTAAATGGTGTATTTTCAAATGCTTCACGTTCGTTATAATCCATTTAGATTATTTGGAAAACGGATTAAGAACCCTTGTGATGAAAGTGCAATTCCTAGGATATTTTGCGTCATCATTGGAATGGGACTATTCTAGAATTATTGTTCTTGTGCAACTTCTTCCATTCCATCCTATCTGCTCAGTGTCTGTAAAATCGTGCCATGTTCATTCAACAGAACACAATGTTCAGGTTCTTTGGATTTAATATGGTAATGGCTCAAGTAGACAGTTGTATTCCCTTTGTGAGTGCTATATTGTGTCACGCAATGAAATCAAATATATTGTGTTTCTTTAAAAATACAAGTCATGTTTGTCAAAAGTAATTTCCTAAAAAAACATCAAAAGGATTTGAAAATATAGACGTATGATGTAAAGAGATGGTTTGGTGAAGGAATTCTTGCTGCGTGTATATTTCTCTGTGTACATTTTGCAAAAAATAAATGTTATTTTATTCTTACTTTTGCTTGGCTTCTTTCTTTGCATTGAATAATTATTAATCACATTCATTAAAAAAAAATCTGAATCAGAAATTATGATAAGAAATTATATTAGAAAAGGTCTAAAAACTGCATTGAAAGACGTGAACATAATAATTGAACGCAACCTTAAACATTTTATAAATGAAAATCTTGTTAAAAAAAAGATTAGCTTTTTCATGTGTTACTTTAAAATACCTTAATATACAATACATAAAAAGCACGTGTTGTTTCTGATTATTCTGAAATGATATTTAATTATATTTAATTATAGGACAAAACTGAAATTGATGCTAGTTTAAAGTGTTCTTTTAAAACATTCTGACGTGTTTAAATAGAGAGAGAGAGAGAGAGAGAGAGAGAGAGAGAGAGAGAGAGAGAGAGAGAGAGAGAGAGAGAGAGTCTCAGTGCACTGTAGTTTCGCATGAGGAGTGTAGAGCTGTGCTATTGAAACTCGATGCCATGGAGACATAATCCCCATCTCCAGAGCTGAAGTGTTTACTCTTTCCCTGCAGATAAAACAGTGTAAACATTAGTGCAGGATTGACAGTGTGCCTTCATTTAACGAAAAAACACAGCACTCCAATGTTCATGATGCACATTTGATGAAGTGCATGATAACACACAACACTACACATTCATATGAACAGAGAATAAACTCTGCATCATTTCAGCACCTCGTGGGTTTTTTGTTTTACTCATCTTCATTACACAATGTTTCATTACAATGACATTACATGTCATTACACTTTACACATAATTACAACTTTTAAACCTTTGTTAAGCAATGTAATAACATTTTGTTGTTGAAAGGTGTTTTTTGTAGAAGGGCAAAACGAATGCATTTAAGTAAAATAAATCACTTTTAAAGCCAATCTGTGCTGATCTTTAATTTTAAAGATTAATCACTGCACATATTAGTTTAATAAAACAGACATATTTATTTATACATTTATCTTTCAAAACTGCCATCAATAAAGCCTCTTATAAACTCAATAAATGATAATGTTTTATTATTTTTAAATCATTTCATATATATTTTTTCCATCAAGATAAGAACAGACACAAACATATCACGTGTAAGAATACCGAACGATCCATCCTAGTGTTTTCTTCATTCTTATTATTTCTTAAGGAATTATTTTTAGAAAAACAAAACAATTTTTGCTGTAAAAGTTATTAAATGGCAAACTCTTTGTTTTATTGTTGTGTATCAAAGACGAACATATAAACTAAAACAGGTTTATTAAAGTAAATGACAAATAAACATTATTATTCATTGCCAATTTAAAGGGGTCATTAAAGCAAAAAAATAAATACAACTTCAAAGGAGCAACATTTGTGAAAATTCATCATTATGTAACGATTTTGAATTTAACATCATAAACCTAATTTACTGCGCGTGTATGTCGCCCTCTAGCGGCAGAACACAGAATAAACACAGACCACAGGTGGAGTTCACAAGAGTTTAATGTATCTGTGATTGTATTGCCATCTAGTGGTAAAATATATAAACTTTATAACATTAATATTTCAGGGTGTCAAACTTGAAATCTAACATAAGTATAAATCTTTATCCTTACAACACAACACGTCTAAACATGATTTACAATAAATAATACTGATTATCTACATTTGTGTAACTTTTCTGTAATTGTAGTCAGCTGTTTATTATTTTAATACATTTAAATCTATACCATAAATTTCTGAACAAGCTAATTAAGTTAATTACTTCCGGTCACATGTGCGACAGAGAGTATGAGGGCGTGTTGATTGAGTCAGATTTACTCTTTTAGACAATTAATGCATAGATATACAAAATATAATCCAATAGCAGTTAAAATGTGAACATCTTCGAAGATCTTCTTCTGTCAACAATTCATGAAGGTAAAGAAATGTGATCCTCTCGCTGAGCTGTTAATTGATTTTATGAGCTGGTTGTGTTTATTTGTTGGGTATAATGCTGACATTCGCAGATTGATGCTGCAATGACAAAAAGCACATTTTGATTTTTATTCACGTTTTATTCATACATTATTGACGTATGAACATTTTATGTCAATGCGCTGAGTTATTTATGAGATTGTATTTAATTGTTTCTTCTTATTTATATTCATTGTTGTTGAAGTAAAGCAGGCCACGTGTGTGTATTAAATTAGTTTTGCACTTTTATGCGATGATCTGTGGAATCTGGACATTATCACAGTATACAGCAACAAACACGTGTTGTGGTTATATTCTCAGTGTTTTCTTAGATCATAGCTGTTGATTATGGCGCCCTCTTTCGGTGTATTGTGTAAGTACAGCTATTGCAGATTTCTAGACCAAAGTACACTTATATAGACTATTGTTACCAGCATTTGAACATGAGATTCTATTAAAAATATTATGTCATTGAAATGAGCTTTTTCCAGTTTTATTGGATTAAAAAGTTTAATGTATTGATATATTTAGTATATGATATTCGTTTAATTGTTTTGTTATTCTAATACCCTAATATTTATTAAGTTGACTTGCTGTTAATCATTATATTTGTTTTAAAAACTTAAAATAAAGATATTCAATGTCATAATAGTTTAATATAATACAACTAAAAAAGTTCAATATTTGTTTTTGTCTTGTTATAGTTGTTTTATTGTTAGATTGTTTATTGCATATAATACATGCATTGAAAAACAAATACAACTTATATTTATATAACTTTAGCTGTATACAGTCTTTTAGATGGTTGAGATGATCAGTATAGAAAGTGCTGTGTAAGGAGAAATTGCATCCCATTATATGAAAGATAAAGTTTGTCATGTCAGTGGTGAGATTACATAAGATCTACAGAAAATAAGCATTATGAATATATATATTTTAGTTGGAATGTATTCATCGTTAAAGAATGATATATGCAATGTTATTTGATGTTGGCACTAAGGCGGATAATTTGAGTTTTGGGACCTTTATATCAGTACTCCTCAATTGACCCCCTTCACCCATAAGTCCATAGAGTCATTAAGATGTTCATCCATAATCTTTTGTCAAAGAAATGACATTAAAGGGCGCTAAGGGATTATTGCACAGTATTAAGATTGTCTGTGAAGTCGTCTCTCTCTCCTCTGTGTCCAATTCAAAAGACATAACATAATCCATATTAATCTGTTGCCAATTACAGATGTAAAAAATCCTGATAGCAACGGTGTAATGAAGTCTTGAGTTTCTATTTTAATTTGTGTAATGTTTCGGCTCTGGAGGGCTTTGAAGTTGTGTTGCAAGATTATTGCTCTGTTCCACCTGACTTAATAAACCTGCAACATCTTTAGAATTATTTGCTTGGATCTTTGTTTGTAGAAATAGATCCGGGAAACAAATGCTTTTGTGTTTGTTGTTTGAGTCTCTCGTAATGGCTTGTCCAATTAATTAGGCGTAGCTCTGAATTAATATTTCATGTTTTATGGTTCTTCCTGTGCAACTAGGCCGTTGTTCGGTATATCTCTGCACCCAAGCTTGCTTCCCATAGTGAAACACTGAATAGAAGCACAGTGGAAAATCAGTGTTAAAAGGATCATTTTTTTTCAAAACCTGTGTTTTTTACAAGTCAAGAGAAGCAGGTAGTGCATCAGATGCTCTTAAACACCAGATGGAAGCATCAACACACAAATGTAGCTCATAGCTCATTATTCTGGTTTTCAGTTCACAGTAAGTCAGGATATTGTGCTCAGATATCTTCTGCTATATTGCACATTGGTGCTGTCTTATACATTTAGCTTTATTTTGTTTTTATATTTTGCTTTATATTTTTTTACATATTGGTGCTATGTGTTTCTTTAATGAAAACAAGAACGTATTTCTGCTTTATCTGAAAGCATTTGAATTTTAATATGTGTTAAGGATGTGCAGAATTATTTTCCTGGCCAACAGTAAAATATAATGTTTTCAAGATGCTCTGTGTTGAATTTCCTTAGTTACTGTTTTGCCATAATTAACCCCAAAAAGGGAAATACTGTCATGGTTTACTCACCCCTAACTAATTTCCTCTGCATCACTCAAAAGAAGATATTTTGAAGAATTCAAGTTAATGGGGACCATCATTGTTTGCTTACTGACATTTCATACAATGTTGTGTTTTTGTGTTCTGTAGAAAGTAGAGCTGCTCAATTAGAGTAAAAAATTATAATCATGATTATTTTACCCAATGTTGAGATCATTTAACTTTATTGCTGAACTGACTTTGGAAACATCAGCATAAATAAATTAATACATAACAAAAAAGTAACACTGGATTTAATTATATTTATAATAAACAATTATTTTCAAATGATTATAATTAGAAGTAAATGATTATTATTATTATTATTATTATTATTATTATTATTATTATTATGTTTGTAATTATAAATAAATAATACATAACATTTTATAACAAATTATTGTTTGAGCTTGACTATTTTGTTTTCATATTTGTTGGAAGCTAAAATAAAATGAATAAATCTATTACGATAGCTCTTAAAGATAGCAAGTTATATTGCTTTGAAATGATGAAGGTGAGTAAATCCCTATATCCTCTGTAACATCATCACTGGCCTACAGGAGCCAGTGACTGTTCAAAACTCTCCACTTCTTACCGTTAAGTCCTATACTTGTAAACATTCCCATGAGACCTGTTGTTTTCTGTGCTTTGAGATTGTCTGTTGCTCTTTCTATTACCTCGCAATCCTCATCCTCCATTGTTTTCTTGTCACCGTGACGACTCTTCTGCAGCAAGCTGATAGGTTTGTGTGATGAGTTGGGACCGTGTGATGAGACAGATTGTGAGGGTACCACAGATGTAAACATAAAGGCCGTCGGAAAGGTGAAGGGTAAATCTGAAGGTGGGGTCATAAGTAAAACTGTAGGATTACGTGGTAAACACAGCTGGCTCGCTCCTGAACTGTGCAGACGAATCCTCATCCTTTTGTGCCTTGTACTTGTGGATTTACAAATCTGAATATTTTTTCTGCTATCAGCTGCTTACGGTGGGCGTCTCCTGTGCTGGAATGAAACGCAATGAAGTGGGAGAATCTTTTAAGAGGCGAAAGCAGAAAGTAATTTTGCCGGCGCTTCGCCGGCGTTATCTGACTGTGTGTTTTTGCAAGTTTCCTCTGGCTGAGCTGTAATGAATAATTAGTGGAGGGAGAAGATAAATAGCCATGGGGCTTCCTGCTACTGAGGAAATCCATTTAGGTTATTACTCCTTACATAAAACTCATTTTCACTCTAAGAACTGCCTTTACTGTCCATGCTGAATAACAAATAGAAAGTGCATAAACAAACAAAAGAAAGGCAATTACTTTGCTGCTCAATAGAGAACTCCAGTGAACGGTCCTTGTCTACGGGGTTCGAGGATGCTGGAGAGTCTCAGCGGTCTCGGGGTGTGGCGGTGTGACACTTGAATGCTGGGGTGATTGCTTCGCTTGCATTGCATATGCGGCGGTCAAGGTAAAAGGCCTTGGCCTGCCCTGGTAGGTGTGGATTGGCGAACAGAGATCAGCAAAGTATGCATTTTTGAAGGAACACCTTGAGAATTATTGATTTAGAGGTGTAAGTTTATACGTTGATTTAAAGAAGTAATTAGATGCTGTCGGTAGTGGGAAGGACTGGAGAGGGTTTATGTCCTTTTGTGGCCTTGGCCTTTGCCCCCCGAGGCCCCATCGATGAGCCACGTGACTGGTGTCAGCAAACTGCATGGACTGTCTGTCCGGTGGGATTAGATGTTAGCACACTGGAAGGTAGTGTTCTCTTTTACATATTGACCACAGTTTGGGTCATTTTGTTGTTTGGAGACAGAACCATTTTACAGATACACATTTATAATTGTAATTTTTAGTTTATGCAAATAAGTGTCATTTATAGAAATCATGCTCTGCGTTAGTACGGTATGTCCCTTAGCTGTGCACTGTGTATTTGACCTTTTCGTGTATGAATTTTACAAGGGTATTTTCACCTTAAAGTGAAAGTTAACCCAAAAATAAAAAGTCTGTCATCTTTTCTTATCCCCTTGTCAAACCAGCATAACTTTCTTTTTTATGCGGTAAACAAAAGAAGATATTTAGAAGAATGTTGGCAGCTAAACCGTGACTGCACCCATTAACTTGCATTGTTTTTGTTTCTATACAGTAGAAGTGAATGACTGTGATGTTATTTTAAAATCTTTCTTTAAAATATCTTCTTTTCTGTTGTGTAAAAGGAAGTCGTACAGGTTTAGAATGAACAGGGTGAGTAAATAATAACAGTTTTTTTTTTCTCTGTGAATCTTCACTGTAAATTGAGCACATACAAGATAAAGTGTCCACTGGGTGTGTTAAATGTTTTCTACACTTCCTATTTTCTGTTAAATGAGTGCATTTTGTGCGTTTTTTTTTTTAAAGGTGGATACACAATTATTGCACATGATTTATGTAATATGAGATGCACTATTGCACCTTTAATATAGGATGATGGATTACATTTATATCAAGTATGTCTACTATATCAAAAATGGTTTGTTAACCTGAACTTCTTTAAACATGCAATCCACAATATTTGTAATAGTTATACGTTGAATGTGGTGAGTTAGTGTGAGGAAATTAGACACTTCTGAACATTTATTTCTTATTAGTACTGTGAATTCAAGTCCGGGAATATTAAAAGATTGTTGCTCTAAATAAATAAACTACTGTGTTCCTCTTATTTAGAGTAACATTTTCGTTTACATTAAGACAATCGTTTTTGTAACCAAAAACACACAAAAGATCATTGCTCAGACAGTTATGTTGTGTCTCACGAGTCGGCCCTGAGTTGGCTGATTTGGTCAGTCTACGTGCTGATAGTTCTCATTAGTTCCCTGGTTCCAGTATATCTTGTCAGTTTTTTGGGGGGATAAATTTAGGCGAGACAAGAATTTTTGTCATATGTTTGGTGTGCTGAAAGATTTGGATTTTTGCAAGATCCGGAACACTTCGTAATACTTAAAGGTGCTGAAATCATATCGCATCAACTTTGTAGTTGCTCGACTTGATAGACCCTTTATTTGTTCCTCCCTTTAAGATCCCTATACACCGTCGTAAATCTCCCAAGATTTAGCAGATGAGTACCTAACTGCTCACTCCCACGATGTATGAATGTTAAATCGCTATGGATCATTTTGAGCAGCTTTGATGTTGTTGAACATAAAAGACAAGATACAAAGTGCTTACTATTAAGTGTGACTGTGCCAGCTCCTGTATTGCCCCCACAGCAAGCCCCCCTAGGAGTGTTTGGCGCTTTTAAAGTGATTGTTTCGTTTCATGAAGATGAGAGACAACAGACATCTGATTGGCAGAAGTAGGTCTGCCAGAAACACTGCATCTACATCCTCTCGCATTCGCACCACCTCATACACATTCTTCTCTCTCATGTTAAATTATAGCACAGCGCATAAGTATGAGAGTCATCAAATGAAGATTAAAGACAGCCCTGTTTCTCTGACAGCCACATCTCGGGGTCTGTCCGTACGCCTCTGGGGAACAGAGACAATTACATTTAAAATGGATTCATTCAAAGCATTGAACAACTCATTAATTGCATATTGCAAACAGTACGTTTCAGCAGAAAGTCCTGATGAGGAACAGCAAGAAGCTGTGGAAAAAAAGAAGCAGCTCAAGCCATTTGGTTACGTGCCTGAATTCATAATTCAAAGTTATGGGCAACCTTGAAGAGATTGAGAGAATGTAGCTTTTAGCTGACCAGGAATACCATCAATTGTCTTTGACATTTCGCAATATTCTGAACACACAAGCTTTTTTTTCATGGCTTATGCAATTGTCTGTTCAGTAAGCTCGTACTGTAGACTCATTGGAGAAACAATGTGGAGGTTTAGATGCAGATATTACAAGACAAATTAAGTTCTTATGGGAAATCATAGGAAACGTAACGTCCAGTGAAGCATTGTAAAAGATTGTTTTAACCTGGTTTGCATGCGTATGAGGTCCTAAAGTTTTGTTTTTAAAAATACAGTAAAAGGATAGTTTTAAACATGAATGAAACAAAAGTAATCTAAAGTTACATTAATTGTACAATTTCTATTCCTTTTTGTTGTTTGCATTTTTTAAGTTTGGCTTTTTATTTCACTACACAGGTTTACGTTTATTTCAACATTTGGTTATTTTTTAAAGCCTCAACTTCTAGTGAAAATTGTGTCATCATTTGTTTACCTTCTTGTCATTTCAAACCTGTGTGATGCAGATCTTTATTATAGTTACTAAACTATAACCTTGCCATGAATCAATGCGCTTGTTACGATTGGCTGTGATATATGATGTTTATTTTTTGCACTGCATATACTTTTGACTTTTTTAAGCTGTATGTGTATTTCGGTGGATTAAAACCATGATGTTTGTAGCTACTGCTAGGCCTTGCTGAGGTATCACGTCTGAAAATGCCACTCGGCTTTATATTTTTTTCAGGGTACTCCTGCTTGCAGCATTCTTAAAATGTACAATCATTTTACTTACTGAATTCATCATTTTATTTACTTAGTTTACTGAAAACATGCAGGGCTTCAGCCCCCTTAGCCCACTCCTAGCGCTGCTTCTGTCTAACCCAATGGTCAATTTACTGAGCCGAAGCAACATTGATGATTGACGGTGTTGAGTTTTCACGTGTAGTATAAACGGACGCTTGCCTGGTTGGTCGGAACACGTGTTTGAAAGCTTGTAGCTCAACAGACAGCGTCTCAAGTATAGTCTGTGTCACTTTTGACCATTAAAAAGCAGATAGCAGGCTTACTGAAGAGGGCAGTTTGTGGTCTGACAAGGCATATGTTGGTCTGCCAGCGCTGTAAGCATCCCGTCACAAGTGTGGTGACTCACAGACCTTCCTCAGCATTGTGCTGAGAGTGGGAGAGTTTTGAAAGAAATAGGAAAAAAAAACAAGTGGGAGTAGCACAGCAGGGGCTTTTGGAGTGGGCACTCTTCCAAAGTTGTTAAGGGCATTAATATTTCAAGAGCTCTTTGTTTTTCTCCAGGGCGATCTTTTACAAGCAGCCAATTAGCGTCGGAGGAATCGCGGGGGCCGTTGCCGCTCCTTTCCCCTGCCTGTAAATTAGCGGCCGTACGGTTCGAAACGGACAGCCGTGCGCTGACGTTCCACATGACCCCGGTGTCTGTTTGACCAAAGCCGTTGGGGAAAACACGAATTCTACTTGCGAAAAATTAGCCGTTTAAGACTACGAATTTCAAATGCTCCCTAGATTCTTTTTGGCCTTTGGTGACCTTTGTTGTTGATTGGGTAATCGCGCGCAGAACATACATGAACGCACGCCCATGTGTTTGGAATGGGGAATTGCAGCGGATGCAAACAATAGTTGCTGTAGTGCTGGGACTCGGCGTAAATTAATTAACAGCATATCACTCCGTACAAGCAGCGGACGCAGCTGAACGCTCCGCTAACCCGTTGAGTTGCGCGCTGATTCTGCCTCCCCTGATGGCGAAAAATAAAATGGGGAAAATACACATACACATCTCACGAGGGGAAGTTGTGTGAATCCATATTAGCATTGCCTCTAGTACAAACAGCTTAGACTTTTTCAAGACGACTCTTCGACGCTCATGCGGAATGCTTTGCGTTTAAAACCAAGCTGGATGCGAGCAGTGTTCAAAGCCTCGATGTTAACCTGTGATTAAATTTTTATTGCATGTTTTAAAACAATGTTTAAGTGTGTTGTGACAGTGTCACAATTTACAAGCTAATGTGTGATGGATGTCAGTGTTGTTCAGTAAGAAATCGCCGCCCACCTACTGCTTTAATTAAACCAGAAAAAGCAAATCCCAGTTGCTCGGTAGCACAGAAAGCGATCAAAACACAGACAAGAATTAGATGATATGAACTGTAGGTCTAAGATTGAACATTGTGGCCTAATCCTCTGGGCTCGGTACAGCAGGAAATGAATCCGCAGGCTGGTCCCAGAAATAAGATGTACGTCATCTGGATATGTATACATTTCTGTCTTTCACTTAAAATCTTATTTCTCTTAAGAACAATAAACTATAGTTACTATGTATAAAGAAATTGGCCGATTGATTGCCATTTGTATTAACAAGGTTTTAGTGCTTTGACATTGATGTGGTCAACCCAAAGACCAAATATGTTTACAATAAATAACTATGGATGCATTAAACATATTTAATTCTGCCGATGAATCATCCAGCTGACTGATTCTTAATGTGAAGCTTAATGAACAGTTTGCAATAATTAGTAAATATTAGCTGCCATGGCTATAAGTTAAATGGCTGCAATTGGAGATTTAGTGAGTCGGACTGATGAAGCAATTTCCATTTGGTCCATTTTAAAATGACAAGATAATTAAACAACAAGGTAATTAATTTATTGAATCAAAAATACTGCAGGTTTGGTGTATATCTGCAAACAATTATGAAGATATTTTCTACACCCTTACAAAAATATTTTTTTTACCGCATTCAATAAAATATTGGACAAATTTACCATGATCTCATATGGGGCATATACAAAATCAGTTATGATAATACAGCGTTGTTGTCTAGAAAAACATTTTTTTTTAGATATAAATGATGCTAACAATCAATCAATTAAATTAATTGGTGTCTTTTTTTGTGGTTGGGTTAGTGTGTCACACACAAATTGTGACTGTAGATAGTTGGATGGAGAGTTTGCCGAATTATTTACCATATTTGTAGAATTACCATTATATTAAATAATCATTTGGGCTGGGTTTGCAACCAGTTTGGGGATTCAACTATTTTATACACTCTATTCTTTATTTATTTTGATTGTGTTGATTACCTATCAAGTCTTAATTTAAAATGCTAATCTTGCAAACATGGCATTACATACTTCATATACATAAATGCTGGAAACCAAAACCGAAATACACTTTTAAATTAGCAGCAGAGCTAACACAATGTTCAAATGTAATTTTTTTTTACTTTTAGTAACAAATCAATATTTTGTAGTTTAATTGAAGATCGTCATATCAAGAAATCAATGTTATGAATTCCTTATAATAATTGTTTTAAATATCACAATAATTCAATTGTGAAACCTCTGATCTTACAACAATAGCCTCAATTTATCATTTGTAGTAAAACTTATTTATAAACCGATTGAAAAATAATCCAAGACAAACATATGTTGATATCAATACCTTTGCACAAGTTTTCTAGAGAGATGGGTTGAGTATGTGGGGAAAAGTGCCCAAACTGGGTCAAAGAAAGGGGAAAAGAAGGAGCCAGTGGCCGTACTGTCTTTAATGGCTTTCCTCCCTCTGACCAGCAATTACAGGGACCCAAATGATGATCCATACAGGCAGGGAGCAATGCTCCGGCCAATGGTGACAGATGGGCTGAGAGGAGAAGACTGCAGATTGATTATTGATTTAGAGGACAATGATGGATCACGATTTGAAGGGGAATGTGTGAAGAGAGGTAGTTGCTCGAGAGGGAGTTGAGTTTAGAGTGGGAGACTCTGTGAGAGGGGGGGGGATTGTTCTGGAGAGGTTGGGCTGGAAAAAAAACCAGTGGTCATACTGTAGTAAAAGCTTGCAGTGAACCTTTAGACCTTTAGAGGGAGCTCTTCATGTACCGTAAAATGAATTCAAATGATGCAAGATGATGGGGATGCTCTGTTATGAACAACAGAGCACAGTTTAATTACCCTAGTAGATGACCATTACCCATGAATAATGTCAATTTACGATTGGCCCACCAGATATTAGTTGCAATTAATTGTACTGTTCAAATATTATTGTGCCGCATTCAGTTTTGCATTATAGTTTATAAATACGGATCTATTTGTTTAAATCTTATTTGATCTACTTTTTGCATTAATCATTTGAATATTACTTTGTAATTGTATTCATTTTTATCTATTTACTAAATCATTTCCCAAATCCAGTGTGTAGTCGTGTTGAATAATCGAGAATAACATTTTTGTCATAATCGAGCAGCCCTAAAATGAGATATTAAAATTCACACAAGTTTATTTTTTATTAAAACATCTGTGAAAATTGCATACATGGACCCCGCCAAAACAAATCAAAACTAGCCAATATTTTAGAATTACAGTTCATTTACCATTCCAGCTGCACAAAGAAGATATTTTGAAGAATGATGATAACTATTCACTCCTATGATATGAACACAAAACCAATGCAAGTTGATGTGTGCATCTGTTCAGTTACCAACATTCTTCAAAATATCTTCTTATACAAGTAGAGAGTAGAGAACTATATTGAACCAATTATACTTTCTCTTCACTGTTTGGTTCACTCCTGATCACACTGTAAATAGTTTACATTTTATATATAGCCACATTGGCATTCGCATAATAAAAAACACATTTTCCAACTAACACAATCTAAGCCTTTTAATAACATTGGAAACATTAATTTACTGTCAAAACCGATAACTGGTAGTGCATTTTTATTAATATAATAATGATGCTGCTCTAAAACCAGAGCTGCGCCATTGCCTGTAGGTGTTTAGTAGCAAAATAAATCTGGAGTTTTAATATGATGTTTGCAAAAAGCTTTAAAGCCTACCAGTTTCAGAATATGTCAGCTTAAGTACAGATATTAGAGGAGACACCAGGGAATATCGGAAGCCTTTGAGCTTGCTTTGTATGCCTATACTGTGTTATGTTCTGTTTCTGTGTATGTCTTAATGTGTAAATCAGTTTTTCATGTGATGTCAGACACTGGCCTTTTGTCTGAGCGGGTCAGTCGCTCTCCACTCTGACTCCAGCCGACTGTCTTTGATGTCCTGTCAGCGTGTGTGTTTCTGAACAGATACGTTCAGCTGTTTCCATCCGCAGCTTTAATGTAGAGGATTCTAAGAAGAAAAAATAACCAGACAAAAAGGGCCAGCGAGACACTGCTTCATTTGACGAGTGCTGCTGTGATGACCACGCTTCAAAAAACACCACTTTATGTGTCTGTGAACGTGTGTGTGTGGGTTTCCTTTTTCCGAATAATACATTTTTCTGAAAAAAAAAAAAACTGTTGAAATGGTGATATGTTTTGGATACACCTTAGAGATAACTATGCATCTAGTCTTGTGAGATTTCGAGTTTTCTACATAAAATCATCCTACTGTGAAAATTTAATCTGGATATTTGTAATATAGACCGTGAAGGGCTGTCAAAAATGACATAAATATTTGTAAGGACAACAGGTACGCATTTAGGAATTAATTGATGGCCAAAAAAAAGTAGATTATTTTAAATAATGTTAAGCCAAAAAACATTGTCATGTCACCCATTCAAATTAAAAAAATATTTCACTCCAAGAAAAAAATCGGTCAGAATTTTCTCGCTCTCTTCATTTTAAATCTGTGTGACTTTCTTCTGTAAAGGAGATATTTTAAAGAATGTTTGTGATCAATAAACAGTGGTCGCCATTCACTTTTATTATATAGACACAAGTTACTACATTAAATATTTGGACAAGTTTACCATGACCTCATCTGGGGCAGTAACAATATAAGAATGACAACTAAAAATATTTTCGGGGGATAAATGACACTTATAATCAAAATTGCAACCAGTTTGGTGAATTAACTCTTATATACATCATTTACATTCAATTTTGATTCTGTGTTGATTAAATACAAGTCTTAATTTAAAATGCAAATTTTGCAGATGTGGACATAGCAATCCATATTTAAATATTTATGCTGGTAACCAAAACTAGAAATACATACATTAAATACATACATTAACAGCAGAGCTCACACAATTATGTTTAAATGTATTTCACATTTTAAATGTAAGTCATTTGCTTTCGCGTAACCAATCAATATATTTTGGTAAATGAAGATCTAGAATAATTGAAAGTAAAATCAAGGAATCCATATTTTACTGCAGTTCTTATAATCCTTGTTTTTAATATCATGACACCCCTGATCTCACATTAATATCCTCAGTTTATCATTTGAAAGACACAAGTTGGTTTTTCTTTTCCCAGCATTTTACAAAATATCTTCTTTTGTGTTTTGCAGAAGAAAGTCATTTTTTAAATGTCAAGGGTAAGTAAATGAAGAAAATTTCACGCTTACGTCACGTGTAAATGTATTGTAATGTTGATTTTAGCACCCTTTGTATAAATGTAATGCATATCCAGCACTCAAGGACTTACTGTAAGTGGACAAAATGACCGAACTGCCCAAAGTGATGCGACGCTTTAATTAGAACACGTCGGAAAATCAGGATTATATCTGACAAACTCCATCTGATGAAATTGGCTGTAGTCTCAGTGTGTTACAAAATGATGGGTGAATGTGGGAGGACATCTTGATCTGGTGGATTCTGCCTGTTTAGGAAAATAATTTTCTTTCAGAACTGTACGTTTCACCCCTCCACCACTTTGAACTAATCACTGGCAAAAGACTGATGAGGGTTGATTTAATGCCCGTAATGAAGCCATTAGTGTAATTATAACCATGGCAATCAGCCCGTGTTTTGACCAATTTTTTCCTCAACTTGGCGGAAAACACCTTCGCGCAGCACGCAAGTGCTCTTAAATCTGTCCCTTTCTCTCTGCGATACACCCACCCGCACACACGCTCATCATCACAGATACATGTGCTGTACTGTCAGTCTCCAGGGGGTTTATGCTCTGGTGAATTCTCTCTCTCTCCCTCTGTCGTCTTTGCAAGCTTGTGCTCTCTGCCCCATCAGGCCTTCCTGTGTGGGAGGAAGGTGTACGTGCCAGATTCGAAGTGCATTAGAGAGATTTTGCCTCCGAGGCCTGGAGCAGGAACGAGTGTGCCTGACCTCCGCCTTTATGCAATGGAGAAGCGAAAGAGAAAAGGCTAAACTTGATCTCGGAGGACATTTACGTGTCATGTACCTGCCCTGTGGGAATCGGATCATTTTGGCTGCTTTCGCACAGTTGTTGTGAACAGGTGTGAGGGTTCTCCAATTGTTCTGTTTATTTAACAGCTTACAGGGGATTTAATATTATCTGTCTAAACAAATAAATGAAGTCAAGCTCTTTATGTAGATGAGCTGTGTTTAATGCAAGTACTACATTGATATATGCCTGTTACTGCACATCAGTTGGATAGGCTAACAAATCCTTCACTACGGTAAAACCACTGTACCTCTAGTAACATTATTTTGGGCTTTGGGTTAGTGTACTGTATGTAGTCTACTCAGTATTGGCAGTAGTGCTATTGGATAACATCAATAATTCCGTTCTGCCTGTATATGGATGAAATCCTAAATACCAAATACAAAAAACTTTTATTCATTCACTTTAATGTCATTCCAAACCTATAAAATGTTCCTTTTTCTGCAGGTCATAAAAGAAGATATTTTGAAGAATGCTAGTAACCAAACCACATTGGCCCTATTGATCTCAATTCCCATACACAACAAAGCTACTAAGACCTTTCTCAAAATATCTTTGTGTTCCACAGGTTTGAACCATGTGAGAGTGAATACATGATGACCAAAGTTTCATTTATGTTAAACTATCCCTTTAAGAAACTGTCCCAAACACTGCAAACATTCTGATGCTTAAGAATGTGACACTATAATTAATGAATAGTTCAACAGAAATGATATATTTTGTCATCATTTGCACATCATCCTGTTGTTACAAACCTGTATCAATTTATTTGTTGTGTCGAACACAAATGAAAATATTTTAATGAAATTGTAACTAAGCAGTTTGCGTTTGGGTTGCACTCTTATGACAAAAATAATAACAACTTGAGGAAAAGAGCAAATAACGACAACAACTTTTGACAGTCAACTCATAATGTGTATATAAACATATGTACACAAATGTATATATGTGTGTGTGTATATATAAACTTATAGCTTAGAAGGGTTATGTGAATGTATTATATGCATAGTGTTCAAACTTGTGTGTGTTAATGACAGAGCACACAAATGGAAACAGAAGGAGCGGATGTGTGATGCTCTGTGTTGCCTACAGTCCTGCCAATTAGCCTGTTTATGTCTTTCAAAAGCTCTTTTAAGGCACATTAAACATGCACATTTCTCCACATGGATGTGTGGATCCGAGGTTAATGAATTTTCTCTTTAGCGCCGCACAAGAAATTAAGAAGTGCATCTGGAGATGTCAGTCTGAGGAAGATTTTGTTGTGTAAACTGACACAGTCTGAATCCTCTTGTCCAAACACACCGATGCATAAGCGGCGTTGCTTTAAGAAACTTTCCTTTCTTCAGATCCCAGATGGGGGTCCATCCCTCGGCAGTGATGGACTCGGATCCTTGATTAAGGAAAAAACTGGTAAACAAACTTTGTGAACATTCACAAAAGCCCCTGAACTTGTTCACTACTACTTGCCTGAAAGCTGTACTGATCATTTTAAGAAACCTCCCGTTGTGAGTGTCTGTTCTAACCATCATGCGCATCTGAAGTGTCATGTTAGATTGTGTATCTCTCAGATCTTTGACGAATGACGGATGTATTAGAAAACACTTGATTTTTCACAGCCTTGAAATAGTCGTTGTTTTCTAGTTGTTAGTGATATAACACAGGAAAACATGTGTCATGAGTAGGTCAGTGAAGTTATCATGACAACATGTGCATTTGTAGAATTGCCATATCTGTGACCAATTGCCATATCTGTGTCACATTTTTACTTCTTAGCACAAGGATATAAGGATACTTAAGAAGCATGTTCTCTCAAGCAGTTTGTCTGTTTAGGTCTTCAGTAGAATATGACTGTGAATTCCATGTAAGAGTATCCACGGCGTATGAAGAGAGCTTATTTTGAAATGCTGAAAATATTAAGCTCTATTATGTGACGTCTGTATACACCACTGAAGGCTAAATAGATTTTATATTGCATGTCTGTCAATATATATTTAATCATTACTCCAATAAAAAAATATAAAACCACAACATAGATATAGAAGCACTATTGTTGGATATTTTTGAGAGGTATCTAAGGTCATAGAAAGAGAAACTTGGCTGAATTATGTAATTTCTGTTCCACTAGTGAATAACGGAATAGGCAAAATGTACCTGTGAACGTTGAAAAAGGATTCCTGAAAGCTGTGTCAGTGTGTAGTTTTGTGTGTGTGCGTTTCAGGTGTCCGTAGTGTGTCTCATGAATGTCATATTAAGTAATAAATGACGTTTGTTTGTGCGGTCAGTACTGCAGTCAATATATACATGTGCAAATTTTCCAGATTTTGGTTTTACAGAATGACATCCACACTCGTTGCTATAGCAACCGATGTAGATACACCGGACATTGACTACAAATAGATCAGATTGCCAAATGACAGACAGGGTGAAGATGAAATCAAATTGAATTGGTTATGATATGTGAGAACTGCGAGAATCTTTCCAGTTATGTTCGTATCTGCTGTCATGTACTTCCTGTTAATCCCTCAGAAAGTCCTTCAGCGAAAGCAGGACAGAAGAATTCAGGACAGAGACTTGGGCCCGTTTTTAAAACCCTTAAATCTCGCATTAATGTAGGAAGAAGGAAACAAGCAAGAGAGCATTTAAGACAAAAGGAAACTATTATTTTAGAATATCACTGGCCGTTAAAGCCCTCTGGAGCAAAATCCCTCAAGTTCCTGTGCAAAAAAAGCTTGAACAATTTTGCACTCTAGTAATCTTCAGATTTAATAACCTTAAGCTTCCCTAGTTTTATAAATGTGAGCTTCCAGCGCCCCCCCTTTCACACACTCCTCTCTTCCTCCTTTGCCTCCTCTCGCCTCCTCCCCACGCTTGCCGAGTGCCTGTGCATTTTATCTCTGTAATAACACAAAGCCGCCGTCACAACCTCCCGTCAGGCCGATAACAGAAATTCCTGCCCATATTTTAATAGCTTCTGGCCGCTATCTCTCGCTCCCAACTCCTAAGGAGCGTGCGCACTCACCTTGGAAGCGCAGCCTGGAGGAGATTCCCAGAGAAACCTGCGATTCGTGTGCTCGCGATGGAAACGCCACCAGAATCTTAATGCAGGTTTCTGCTGTTGCCATAGCGCTGCCTCCAAGTCTTTCCATTTCTGTAGCTAGTCGTATACCTGAGGAGGTCTGGAGACCGTTAGTCTCGTGACCCTCGGGGGCCGACCGTTCGGGATACGCTCTTAAAGCGTCCTTCAAGAGTGCAAACCAGGTGCCCTTTAAAGCATTTACCAAAGAACATGTGATTTCCCTGGAGTCAAAACATATTCAAAATGTCTGTCAGTGCAAGGCAGGCAAGATATTGTTGAGTACCACTACGTGATTATTATGTCCTATAAAATGGTGAAATGTATGTTATTTTCCAGCGCTGCGGCCTCCATAATGCACCGAGATTAAAGGAGAAATTCCGATAGCGAGCAATTTCTAATAGCCGGCCCTTGTTTTGTCCAAAGGCATGAAAGTAATGATTTATTTGCGAACAAATAAACAAATAGGCATTATCACAAGACCTCTTCTGTGGTAATGTGCCATTTCGAAATGTGTTTACCAGAAAATCTGGAGCACGGACCTGAAATGAATATATTATTTTCATTGCATGAATTTTTGCGTATCCCCTCGACGCTTCACGGCACATGCATGAAAAACTTCACTGAACATGCTAATTACCTCCACTTCGTTTTTTGACACGTCACCGGGGACCCGTGCGGCAGGAATTGGGTTCATTGTCGTAAACATCTTGCCTTAGTTTTTTTTGGCAGAGGGGAGCGCGCAAACATGTTCCAATGACTTTAAATCCTTGTGAGTCAATAGAGAGGTGTTTATTAACTTTCACTTGACGTTGCCAGAAATATCTGACGGGATTATGCATTAGTCCGTACGGGGCGAAAAAATGGAAAAATTCCAGCACACTAGGAAGGAAGCTGTTGTGGACTGATAGGACGGAAGCCAGCTGGAAATAATGCGCACTTGCACACACGCATGCATATATGCTTCTGTCTCTTTATGTTGCAGAAGCAGAATCAAATCTGTAAAGTAACTGTGATGGCAAGATGATGTCAGCAGGTTGTGTGTTCGAGGTTGTTTCGGTTCCCTCTTGTTTATGCAGATCCCTGCCGATAGACAGAAAGTGCCCACATTCAGTTATGGTCTGGTGGTTAGAGAGTTGGACTTGTAAGTAGAAGGTTACGGGTACGAATCCCTGTGCCAGCAGACAATGACTGAAGTGTCCTTGAGCAAGACACCTCACCCCTGTTCAAAGTCTCTTTGGATAAAAGCATCTGCCAAATGAATAAATGTAAAGGTAAATGTAAACATCTCAGAACTGATTTTATCACCTCTCATCCTTTCTGAGTTGGACATTGTGTTGCTTTATGTGTGAGCTTTTGAGTTCTTGTTCATAATTTTCAAACTACAGCAGGTGTGCTCAGGTGAATCCTCATGTGCATTAGCTCTGTCTGTACTGCATAATCTCTTTGGCTGTGAGGATTAAGAGGCCTTGTGTTCAAAAGTGTTTGTAATGCTGTGTGTGTAACTTCCAGTCTTCTTTTAAAGTCTGTTTGTGTTTCAGTATGTGTATTTGTGTGTGCCGGTGCTGACTCGTTCTGTATATGCATGTGTGTTAGTGTACCTTCATGTGGTATTGTGTGAGTTGTGCGTGTATTTGCATTTGGTTTGTGTTTGTTATTCTGTATGTCTTTGTGTATTTGTGTGTTTATGTATGCATGTAATTCTGTGTGTGTATATGTGTGTTTTGTTTGTATATCTGCATGTGATTTCGAGTCTGTGGGTTGTTCTGTGTTTTTACTTTTTTGTGCTTGTGTGCATATGTGTTTTTGTGAATGCATATGGTTCTTTGAGAGTTTGTGAATCTGTACATGTGTGTGTTTTTTGTGAGTGTGTAATTCTGTGTGTTTTGTGTATGCATATGGTTCTTTGTGAGTATATCTGCATGTTGCTGTGTGTGTAAGTGATTGTTTATCTGTGTGTGGTTCTGTAGGAGTTTGTATTCTTCTGTGAATATCTGCATGTGGTACTCTTTGTGTTGTACTTTGTGTCTGCATTTCTGTGTATTTAAGTGTCTACATGTGGTTTTGCATAGTGTGTGTTTCTCTGTGTATATCTGTGTGTTATTCTATGTGTGTTTTTTAATAGTTCCTTTCTGTATGTTTTAGTGTGTGTGTTTTGTGCGTTAGTATTTGTTTGTGTATCTACCTGTGGTTCTGTATTTGTTTGTTTATCTGTGTATGTTTGCGTTTATGTGTATTTACTTTAGTTTTGTATATATATATGCATGTTGTTTGGTGTATAATTCTACCTGCATGTGGAGTTGTGTGTGTGTTTGTATATTCGCGCTGCTCTGTGTGTGTGGTTGTTGTGTAAAAGAGCTGACAGGAGCACGCGCGGCTGGGATTGAATTAAACAATACCATTCAGTGTGTCTCATAACGGTATGAAATATACAGCATAGCTTCAGGGAGCGCTTGGGGTCTGGCAGGAGTCTCTCTCGCTCATTTTCCTGTTTTTTGTCTGTGAGTCTGTCTCTCTCGCTCTCGCTCGGTCTCTTACCTCCCATTTCCTTCCAGCTGAATGGATTTACTGTATCTTCACCTTCTCTGAGTTTGGTGTAATACATTTTCTGCATGCTGTCCTCCTGATGCTATAGAGCGATGAGAGGATGCGTGTTTTATCTCTTAGATGCCGTTGCAGGAAATGTCAGAGACGATCAAGTTCCGTGGTCACGTTAGACGAAGTCTGTCTGTGAATGTCAGCGTGAGGGGAGGAGCGGACCGGAATCGGCCTGTAGCGATCGAAAGTCCTTTTAAACTCTTAGTTTTTTTTAGACGTCGCAGTCCATCTGAGCTTTGCCTAGTATAATGAAACCCTGACAATCCCCTCGCTGCAGTTTCATGTGCTGCATTTCACACAGCGGATCTTCGATATTGGTGCATTAAATCCTTAAGAGCGCGCTCTCGACATGGAGCAATGAAACGGCTCAATTTAAAGAGTCACTTAAACTACCAGGAACACCATTTCGAAGTCATCAGACTGAGATGTCACATTTTGCAGCGGTGGCTTTACTTGCAGTTGCAGCACAACATTCTCAGAGTTCAAGAGATGGCTGGCGAAGATGAAGAATTCTTGACCTCTAATCCATCGCCTCAGGATGTAAAAAGACAGATGTCCACCCGCATCCTGAGCCCCTCTTATATGGATATTGGAGGTTTCTCATTGAAAGTAAACCAGACCTCTGAGATCCATGAGATGGATCGCCCCCACTGACAGCCATCCATCATCACGGCTGAAATGTGATTAATGTGAGGGAATAAAGGGAAAAATAACCAGCATTAAAGTTTAGCACACAAGTATGGTCCATTAACTCTTTATCCAGTTGCATTTATGGCTACTTTAATCCTTTTTAATATGGCAGGAAATCAATGAGTTCATATTGCTGGCCTGGCTTTCCAACACACTCGGTCAAATCCACAGAGGATGTGTCAATAGACCCCGGGCCGGTCTGTGAGGTTTGTTTAATGCTCATTGCACATGCCACTGACCACAATCACAAAGATAGATGATTTAGGACTAAGAGATGATGGATCGCTCTGTGTCCGATGCCCACTTTCACACTCTTTGCTGTTGTTTTTTCTAGTCTTCATGAAAGGAAATTGCCTTATAATGGAGAGGTCACTGCTGGTACTGTTATCATGACATCCGTGAATAAATGACATCATTATAGGCAAAGCATAGATAGTATTTTCATTTTGATTAAAAGATGGCCAAACGTGGTGCAAGTATGAAATATGGTTGTTTGGGCAGTGCATTGTGGCACATTTAGAAGTTGCTACAGCATTTGTTGGCCGAGCTTCAGCTGCCAGTCCTATTGGTCGACTGCACAGTTTACACAGTCAAAGAAAGTTAAAATATGCAGGCTTGATTTAAACTTAAACTTGAGGTTTGAATTCAGCTCTTCGTTTTACAGAAGCAAATAGTGTTCAATTAACACAACAGGCAAGAATCTATGAGACTTTGAAGTGTAGGATGATGTCATAAAATCGTTGATCTCTTTCTTGAGTGCTACAAATGTGAATTTTGGTGAGTGTTTTGACCCAAACTACTGTAATGGTATTCTGAGGGTTAACATATACCAAAGTCCCCCCAAATATTTTTTTATTTTATGAGTTTACTTTAAAAGTTGCCATGCTTTCTGAAAATATATTGTAAAAAGTAGTTACAGTTTTTTTGCTTATTTGACACAAAGTTTGACAGGAACACTATATATCTTGTTTTAATTTAAACAAATTTAATTATGTACCTACATTTGTTCATTTTTAATTTTGTTTAAATGTATGCATTTATGTGTACTATATGTATTTTTTACAGACATGCATTATTTTACCACAAACTTTTAAACTTTGGATGTGATGAATCGAGATACAACAAAATACACCTTTAGACTTTATCCGCCTTAAGATGACAAGACATCTTATACATTTTTCTCTCCTCAAAAAAAGAGACCCATATTTTAACATGTACATAAAGGCGTCCTGAAACTTTAAATATCACACGATCATATTTATGTTAGACATGCATTTGTGGCATCTCAAACGCAGTCAGCCATTCAGGAATGTCCTGATACAATCTTCCTACAGCTCCAGAGTAATTAGTCACATGGGACTTCCAACTCAGGTGATTGGCTCAAAATATTTCAGGATCCGTGTGCCCATGAGCAAACGCAATATGCAAGTCTCATACGTCTGGGATGCTTTCAGAGGTGAGGTGGAGATGCCAACAGATGGTATTCTCTCCGTATTATATCTACAGTATTAATAATAACAAAACGTGATCATGTTTGATTCTATTGACAGTTCTAAATAAAGTCATTACATAAGTATTATTTTCGGCGTGCCAGAGAAACGTTTCGAGTGAGCAGAGGGAGAACTCAAAGTGCAAGGAAATTGCAGTGTTTACCATCTGCATTCTCTCAAAGTCTCTGAAGGAAGAATCATCTCACGCTGAGATTCTGAAGAAGGTGAGAATTTCTTCATATGCTGGGATCTCAGAGTTAAGAAGAGCATCTTTCTCTCTCACACTCGCGTCGGCCGTTTTTCTCACTCTCTATGTGTCTCTCTCATGCTCATTTCTGCTCACAATTACTCTTTCTTCTAGTGTGTGAGTTTGTCCTAAACCTACAGTGAAACCCTGTTTATCAGTATTCAGAAGAGTAAAATAAGTCTATAATTCCCTAGGACAGACCTAATTTGACAGAACAAGTCTAACTATAAAAAGTCGTTGTAATTGTGTGCAGGATTTCGCATCAGACTAGAAAAACCTGGAATAAAGTGGCTTTACTGCATCCCTCTGCAGGAGCGAGGATTGTTACCGTCGTCCTGTGAGTGAAGCTCGCTGATAAATTTTGTATTAAGATGTTCCAGTATATTGAAATTACCCCTCCGCATGCCACAGCCAAAGCAGAGAAAGGCCATTACAATGGTTAGCAATTTATTTGTCACAATATTTTTTTCTCTCTCTGAAATAAAAAGGCTGTATCGCTTTTGAGTTTTTTCCCCAACAGGCCTTTTTTTTCTAGAGCTCATGAGAAAGACAGACACCTGATCAGGCATATGGCAGCTGTTATTTTTCTATGCAGTGAGGCTGAACGAAAGAGAGATGCTGTGTTTAAGAATCTTTTAACACCTCAGTTTTACTGAATAATTACTTCCATCCACGGGCCATGATCCACAGCTCCCTGCATTCACAATTTTATTGTGGAAAACTCCTAAAGCACAGAATGAGTCAGATACACTCAGATAATACCACTTAAATCCTTGAAAGTTCATAATTTATAAATGTAGTTGTTACAATCCTGTATGAATGTCTTTGTTGGGTTAAACACATAGTACTAAAAAATATATATATTTCAAAAACAAATCTTAAAAAATAGCTTATGTGTACATATATATATATATTTAGATGTATATAAACCTTTATTAAAATTTCTTATATTTATTATTTTATAATTCTTTCAGTCATGAATCCCATGCTTTTCAATTGTTCCAAACATGTATACATTTCTTTATAACATAACAGGTCTTGCCCCCCATTGTCTACAGCAGTAGGAAAAATGAGTGTTAGTCAAATTTACCCAGGAACTGTTTCCCATACTACATTCTTTAAAATACATATTTTTTGTGTTCAACAGAATAAAACAATATGAAGTATTTTTTTATACTGTGGTTGTTAATGGGGTCCTATAACTGTTCAGGTGCAAGCATTCTTCCAAATATCTTTCTCTCTGTATATCAAAACAAAAATGTATAAAGAGTTGGGTCAATTTAAAGATAAGTAAATGATAACAGAATTTGGATTTTTGGGAGAACTATCCTTTTAAGATATTATGTTTAAGGTGGTAAAAGACACTCTGACTTGTATAAGTCAAACCTAAAAGTGTGCCCTGAAAATGACTGACAGATATTCCTAGAAACAGAAATATAAGCAAGTCACATGTTTTGAGGCTAAATTGCCTAATTCAAAAAAAAGTTTTATCCACATTTTAATCATAACGTCTCTTGAAAGAGGTACTTGAGGTTCAATCAAAAACCTACCCTGGTATAAATGTCTACCTGTGATTTTGATGTCAAGTTCATATGGTACCAAGCATGACATTCTATGCCCTCATCCATTCAGCCTGTTAATCTGCAGCTCAATGCAAAGATCACGTTCAAAAGGTAATTTATTTTTAAAGAACTCGCTCATATGGCCTTTTGCATCATGCGTGTAGCGTGCTCTCTGTGTTTTGTGTACCAATAGGGGTGGGTTGGCGAATATAAGGTTGCTCTAGCTCTCTCATTCCTCTTTGCCTTCATGTTAATGGAATCAGGGGAGAAAACCAATTGTCCTTAAGGAATGTCTGAATGAAATGCACTGTAAATGCCAGCGGATGACAGATCGCAAAGATTGGAGAGACGGAGAAGGGGACGAGCGGACCAGGATGAGGGGGGGGTGGAGAAATAAATGGCGTTTCTGCTTTTTATTTCTGGCCGTAACGTTTCCTTCCATTTCCCCCCTTTCAGGCTTATAGCAGCAGTAGACATGCAAGAGTAATGTGGGTATATGTGAGCCGGTGGAGGCGTTCTGCGGTGCATTTCCTTTAATTAAAAACCCGGTGAACGGGAGGGGGAAACCTCAGGACATTCTCCTGCCTTTTACAGCCATCTACAAAGTATTTTATCCCGATGCAATGACATGTACCCATGCTTTTATGACACGGCTGTAAAGATGGGCTCATGGGATAGGTACCGAAAGTCTTACATTTAGTAGCTGGTGAATTATTACAGGCACACAGTCGCATATCAGTCCAGGCCCCATGTCGGCACGTTCACTGAACTGTTATGCCGTACTGTGGTATGGTTTTGTGTCCGGGCCAGTCTGTTGCTTGATTCTCTTGAATGTTAACGTAACAGGAAAACATATTCTAATTATTCATGCATGCTTTGTTAAAAAGGCCTTTTTATAATCTTTACAGACCATCTGTGTTGAAAATTCAGCTTTTAATGTTTGTAACGTAAATGTGGTGATTTAAATGTTTCTTAAATACACCATGTGCAAATGTATTGAAATACATGAATAACCTAGCAAAAATAAATAAGATTTTTGTTTAAAATATTTCTTCCACCAAAGAAAGTTTTAAAATTGACTTTAATGATTGCATTCTGCTTTAACTGATCGCTGCACTGTTGTCTAGTCTCAGTTTTACTTTCAGTTTATCTGCATATACGTGATAAAGCTGAGGTTACATTTAAGCTATTTAATGGCGGGAAATTTTATTTACAATTTGAAATGTTTTATTTTGACGACTTGGTTAAGGACATGAATGCTATTGAAGATTTTTTTAATCAGATATTATTTTTTATCTTGATTTGTTTTGGCGTTCATTCATTAAATTCACTTATAGCAGGAATAAATAAAGAAGATGAATCTTTCAGAGAAAATAGCTATATGTATTTTTATTTTAAAATAAGTGCTTTTGTGTTTGTTTTGTCCTTGTGACAGTCAACATTATTATATAAAATGACGACATTTTCCATTAAAAGTATTTAGAGTCAAATCACTTGACACAGCGTGGCTAATCTTTTTACATTTCTAATAGTTTACTTGTATTATTGTGCATTAATTATTTAAGTCTTTTTTGTACGGTGCAATTGAGAATCATCAACAGATGCTGAAAGGATGTTTAATGGATTATTAAACTGATTAGCTCATTATTCATGTCATAATATATTTTAAGCGAAGCTGATAGACACTAATGAATCCTAGTGATTGTTGATGTGGCGTCTTTTTGTTCTTAATGTTCCCGATGCCATTAAGGTTTGTGCTGTGAGTAATTTTCTGTGTCCACTTCCAAACTGGTTTCAAAGCTCCCAGAAGCACGTTGGATGAAATTAAACGGCTTCAACATTACAGTAACAAACGACTTTGATAAAGTCAGCCTCAAGGCAGGAGATAAAGACCGAAAATCACATTTGAATATAAACTAGCAAGCAAAATACAGACCTTTTTACCGTCTCTAAGTTTCTATTCTTGTTTTTCTGAAACATTCACGTTCATCCATTTGACAGTTTCGCCGGCAGATGGATGTGTGATTGGTAATGAGAAACGACTTTGATTACCGCTGTATCGAGTTGGTACTTCAGCTCTGGAGAGTCTGACACTCCAAACAGGCTGCTGGTCAAAGTTGTCAGTCAATATTAGTCAAATATCTGTTGTTCTGGATGAGTCGCTGTCATTATTTCTTTCGAGTAATGGGTTGAACCTTTGACCTCATGGCCACATCTGTAATTTCATCCTCTGTGTTCTGTTAGGTTCACAGAAAGCAATTAAAGACGACATAACCAGATATCCTGCCAATTCAATAAATTATTCTCTTTGATCATGTAATTCGTTTAAAGGAACTGATAATCTTCCCCAATGACATCTCTTTTTTGTTTTAATGATAGTCAAAGTTTGGTTGTCAGTTGTGGCTCTGTTGGTAGAGGAACAATGACGAGGTCGTCAGATGACCTGAGAAAAATGTATATCTGATTGCTTTGTAAATTGCTTTGCTTCCCTATGGAGTCTATTTGCAAATCCAAAATGAATGACAGATAGCCAGGACGTCAAAGCATACCGATTTAACCATGGTGAGCAAGGTTATATAAATGATATTTAATCCATCAAAATTAGTTTCTACACTTTTGCTATAATATATCAATATTAAATTTTCTATGGTCTGTTTTTGACACAAGGACAGGGCTTCGCAAGTAATTGTAATCTATTTTTAATTTCAATGTGACTTCCAATAATTAAATATTATAATAATTTAATTGAAACAGTTATTGTGCTGCATTCCGTTTTGCATTCCTTGCCAGTTATTTCTTTTAATATATTCATATCCTATTCTATTATTTTTTACTCTTAAAACTTATTGAGTTGAATATTATGTTAGGAATCTCTTATTTATTAGAAATTAAATTATTTATTAACTAATTTTCTGAAATCTATTTGTAATCATGTTAAATAGTTGTGGTCTTATCATTGGGCAAAACGATCCTGATCAAAATTATTGTTGTAATAAATCATCCCTACCATGAAATATAGAGACAAATAGACATAGAAATTCTTTGGCATGTAATTTTTAGCTTAACTAATGTAAAGATATAGCTTTACTGGTCCTATGTAAAGGGATAGATCCATCCAAAAAAATCTAACCTATATACAATTCTTTCTTCTGTATATCAAAAGAGATTTTTGGAAAAGTCTTTGGGGTTGTGTGTCCAAACAATGGAAGTCAATGAAAGACAGTGTTGTCATGTCCCCAACATTATTCAAAAAAATTCTGCTTTGTGTCCTGCAGATAAGAGTAAGTTTCTAATTCCATTGAAGAATGACAAAAGTTAAGATGTCCTTTTACTGCTCAACATTGAGAATGACGGAGAGACCATGCGGTCGAGTCTGGCACATGTGGTCTTTCTCTCTCTTTTCTAAACGCAGTCATCGTCTGCTGTACGGGACATTGGGCACGAAGATTCTCATTACTCAAGTGAGGAGGTCTCCAATAACAAGGACGGCTAGCGGACAATGTTTGAACGCATTAGCTGTGCAGTAATGCATAATGTATGACATGGTGTTTATGTGCAGGATGATCTTCACCTGGCCTGTGGGCCAGAGATTATATGCAGGGAGATGGGGCGAGGAAACGATATTATACCAAAGGAGACTCTCAGTCCATTCATCTCTGCACGGTGACCACTGATGGGACACAGGCGGTTGAGATGCTTGTGGCAGTGCTTTGAGATTGCATTTTACACCATCCAAGATCAATCTGAGGCAAGAGAATAGTGTTTTAATCATTAATATGGAAATGGTTTGGCTTTTCACTGAGTTATTACCAGTCTGTAGGTAGTTTCTCTGGGGGCCATGATGAGTTAAAAAAGTGTTCAGACTTCAGAGTTGGAAAACTAGACTATACTTTTAATAAATCAAGAATTATTGTATTGCAAAATGAAATAATCAGTCCAAAACTATATTTAATAAATTGTTTTAGCTTTGCAGCAATTATAAATAAAAGCCAATTATTTATTTGGGATAATAAATACACCATTATAAGTTCTACTGTACATAATACTTTAAATTTTTTAATTTGTATTCTTTAATACACTTACAAAAAAGCTTTAATTTTACGCCTATATTTACAATTGTACCTCTCATAATATATAATAAACATAATATAAAGTTGTACATTTAATACAACATTATTTTGTACCTTTTAAAGACCTATTGTGTACCCAAAAAGAGATTTATTGGGTACACAATTGGTCTTTAGGGTACAATAATGTTCGCAAAAAGTACATTTAATATATTGTTTAGCGAAAGAAAACAAAAAACTGTGATAAAAACAACATTTGTGTGCATACACAGGATTTGTTTCGACAAAATAAATGTAGCATGTATAACAACCTATAAAACTGTGTTTACTTTGTATTTGTATCTTAAGTAATTGGCTTTTATTTTTAATTTCTGTAAAGCCAAAACAAATAATTGTATATTATTTATAGAATTTTTCAAAACCAAAAATTTATTTTGAAAGAGTAAATTTCTTAAGATACAGCTCAGTTTTGTTCACAGGCACCATCTAAAATCTACAGCTCTTGAATCTTATAAAATAAGTTTAAACCACTTTGGCAGCTTGCATACATTCAGCATAAAGACAGCTGCCATCTCTCTGACAGGAGGACTGGTAAAAACATATACTCTGTCTCATGGAACGCCGGGTAATGGCATTAAGTGACAACAAAATCATAGAAGAAACTGAAGTGACTCATAAATTGTCTTCGACTTGCAACACTCTTTCATGAAAAGGGCTATCCGTTCCCAAGTTGTCGCTTGCCTACAGATTCTGCCTTCTTTAGCTCCGTTTCAAAACCAAATGAGCTACCTTGCCACTTCCAGTTTTTACCCATCAAAAAAGGTGTACACTTGTTCTTAGGGATTTTTATGTCCTGATTCCCAGGGAGAGAGTGCTGAAGTGTTCAATTCTGATAAGTTTTGGAGCAAATTTATGTCTTTAAGTCCTATTGTGTAGTATTAACTTACTTTTTTACCTGTACAAGCTTTACATGTATGACTGTTACCTATTCTTCTTTGTATAAGCTACATAAATATTTACGTTATTAATAAATGAACTGTTTATTTTAGGAAATATTTGATGACTTCCTTAATACACACACACACACACACACACACCCTATGTGCAGGGTTATGTCATGGAATTTGACAGCAGTTGGCAAGTATAATGTTTAAGAAATCTTAAAACCAACATGATTGAAAGCCATACAAAAAAATGCAAGAATAGCGTTTTAGGATATCCTCCCGTGCCCCTGAACCTTTCCGACGTTCTCTATTTGCTTTCGCAGTGGCCGTTTTTCGATACGGGCTCAACGTGGAGCAGATCCACGTAGTTAAACAGTGCTGACCGAGCGCTTGAGAGAAATGACGGAGAGATTGAACTCGCATCTGCCGGGGGCTGTTCTCATTAACTTTCTCAGTGTGAGGTGGTCCGCAGCACTCTCATCCGCTCGTCGCGTCTGTCTCTCGCTGTTAGTGCGTTCAAACAGTGTGGGCCCTCGCAGCCTGATAGCAGAGATCCTGTCATCAGCCCATCAGACCCATAATGCACCTCAGATGGTCGCGCAAGCCGGCGTGTGGTAAGCAGCCCACACTGTTTATATTTAGCCCTCCTGTAGCACTATGTCAGTGCCACGGGAGAAGAGACGCCTGTGGGCCTTTTACCAGCGCACGGACACATATCGTGTGAAGCTCTTAAGATAAACCTAATGAGAATCTGGAGTGGAGTGACAGAGGTAGTAAAGGTGAAGTTTAACTCTGTTATTCTCTCAAACTGCCCAGAGCTAAACAACATAAAGGAACACGGATGAACCTGGATGACAATGCTGACAGGGACAATAAACGTCACGTCTCATATTTTGCTTGCTGTATTCGGCTAATTTGCAGTGTACTCGTGTAAACAGAGTCTTGTTGTCCTACATTTCTGTCTTGTCGGATTTGTAAGCGGTTGGCACTTTTTGTGCAGTTAAAAAAGTAAGAAAAACTATGAAATGAGTATTGGGAAACTAATTTACTCTATAATCCTTAGCAAAAGAAATAATTCGGCCATGCACACACTAGGTGATGTTCCATTTGAAAGAACTCTGTCTGCATATTTCCTGACAACGCAGTTTTATCCTGTGATTAATAGACCTGAGAGAAAGAAAAAATCTGTTTTAATTAGAGAAGAAAATCTATCACCTCCTCAGGATAATTTGCTCCGACTGACAAAACCATTGTGAGTTACAGGGGTGTGAATGGAAACGTGGTTATGTACAACAGCAGGCTGTTTATTAATTAGTTGTTGTATTAACAATCGAGACGTGACATAAAGTTTGTTTTTCTATAAGTGATACTTCAAAATAGGAACAATTCGTATACATTCAAATGGCATAAAACAAATGGAGTTACAGTTGGTAAAATACATGATTCATTTAAAGGAATGGGTCACCCAAAAGTGAAAATTCTGTCAACATTTGAAGAAACGAAACAGTAGCGGCACTCATTCATTGCCATGGCTTGGTGTCTATCCAATTGAAGGGAATGGGTGCATTGTAGGGAAAATTACTTTAATGGGACGGGTAAAATAATGTAGAACAACAAAAAGTGCTGGGGTACATTTTTTTAACCACTATTTTTCTTTTTCAAACCATGGTAGTCAATGTTGACCAGCGTTTGGTTATAAGCATTCGTCCAAATATCTTTCTCTGTGGTCAACTAAACCAAGATGTGTAAACTTGTCTGAAACAACTAGAGACAGAATTTCCATTTTTAGGTGAACCATCCCTTATTATATAAGTCAATACATACGAGTATAAAATATTTAATAAATTGGATATTTCACAGGGGTGTGAGAGCAATATCGTTGTACATTGCCACAGCAGGAAAAGTATCGATACCAATAACTTGAAAATTCATATGCATTTGTATATATGTTCTTGTCTTTTATATACATGTGCATGTACATGTTGTATTGTGTCGTTTGTGTGTAATGAAGACAATTTGCCCAGGAACAGATGGCGGGTGTTGATGCTCTCGTTGACAGGTAGCATGTTGTCAGCGCTTGGTGTTGTTATCATACAGAGAACAGCAGCTTTGAGTCTTAATTGGGACCCAGAAGGATTTTGTTGGGTGTTGAGGAAGAGAGAGAGATGGATAGAGAGCTAGACAGACACAGGAAGAGAGAGCGAGATGAAGAGAAAGAAAAAGAGAAAATCTCAGCCAGGAGTGGAGTCAGAGTCGGTATTAAAACGAAACACATCAAAAACTCACCAGCTGGCCCAACACGTTCCTGAAAGGCGAATGCAACTCAAGGAAAAGGACTTTTTGTGTTCATTGTCTCTGTAAAGAAGAACTGCAAATACAGGAGAAGCCAGAAACACAGGCAAAAATAGATGCCATGTGTGCAGCTTTTTTTATTTATATAGCTATGTTTTTTTCAGCAAATTATCAAGTCCACATCACTGTACTCTTTTTCTTATGCTCAAAACGTGTGAGCGTGAATATTAAATAATCCCTTTGGCGGTTTTTTCGTAGTTCCTCCTGAAGGAACCTCAACAAGGCTGAGGAAACGGAGAACCGGAGAGTCAGGTTGACATTTCCAAGCGACTCTCTGAGACCACTTCAGTCTCTTTCTGCACATACGGGATCTCTGGAGAGGAACAGACATGGCAAATGATATTGAAATGGTAATTTCTTCGCAGTCTGTACCATGCAGACGTTTTTCTATCATGTGTTTTTCTGCAGCGTCCACAGCCGCCTCCACTTGACGCGCGTCGCGTGATGAATGACTCTTTCTTGCAAATGTATGGGTAAATGGTGGATGGCGGCAATTCGGTTGCACAGGGAAGCCTGGGTAATGGAGTGAAAGAGATGACAGCTGCTGGAATCGATGGAACGATATATCTGCAAAATTGTCCACTTGTTTTGGGTGCGCCTTTGGGGGGGTAGTATGAACACTATTAGAAAAGATCACATGACTGCTTGTTTGATGAATAAGAATAGCCACATATGTTAAATGAATATTCTAAAATTAAAACTGTAAATACAGTCTGTTACTGAATGCCAGATAAACAAAGTACATGGTTTTGGATATTAAACATGCTTATGAAAAATTTAATTAAGTTAATTCAATTAAACACATTAAGTTATGAATACATAGGTCCCAATGCAAAATATAGCAACAGGCCAAAACTTTGATATTGTAAGTTGAGCTTAAAATATATTTATTATAACCTAATTTTCTATATGATATATTGTATGTATGCCGTATCCATCGACTTCTATGCTAAGGACAGAAAACCAATTAAAATCAAAGTTGTTCAATGTAACAAACATTTCTTCAAGTTGGAAAATGATTACATAATAACATGCAAAACATCAAGGACAAGATGTGTTTTAATACATAGTCTTTGAAATAATATTATAATAGGCCAAACAATTTTGTGGGTTTATTTATGAATAGTTTGGGAGTGTCACTGCAAAAAAAGTTACATTCAGTTGTGGTTCGACCTATTTCTCATGATTTTTTTTTTTTACAAATTGAGTCTGATATTGAAATGCAATCCATAGATCACACTGTGATAAACTGGCCATCTTTGACCTGTACCTGAATAGTTGCAGTAATTCAAAGTCAGCCATTTACTTTCACCTCTATTCAGTCCGTCGCCTCTTATTCCATAAAGATGTGTGTAAAAAAAAAACCTATCTTCATGCTATCATTGTGCACTATGAAGAGAATAATTTCACACTTATACAGCATGCTCTTGATAAGGTTAACAAAATGCAAAACTCTGCCCGTATTCATACCCTACAAGTGACACCACTGCCATCTGCCTGATCCTGCTGTGGAGAGGACTTCAGCTTTGCCTTTGCCAAAGGCTGTTTTGACCAAACAAATCCATTTACCATCAAAAGACACCATGCTGAAACAGTCTCATCGTTCTCGCAACTTCCCCACTGGTCTCAAGCCAAACAAGCAAAGGCATCTCATGACCTTATTATTGAGGAGAAAATGGCTGTTTTGTGTTTGTTTTCGGACCATATGGCTCCATTAGTGGCGTAATGACCCCGAGGCCCCTCGAGCTCTCCACGCTGCCCCCAGTGGCCACTCATCCACTCGCGCTGTTGATGGTTTTTTGCACGCTTCAATTAGCGCCCGCAAAATGCTCATTTGCTGTTTAGGATGTGCCGCATATCTCTCTCTGCATACCTGTTGATTTGTCTGAGGCGCGAGGGTGCTTGTCAGAAGCCGTATTAGCTCCTGCGGCGAGTTGGAATTTTGTGTTCGATTCGCCTTTTTGAAGAGATATTTCAGAATATTGCACAGCCTCTCGAGTGGCCTCGAGGGATTAGAACATGGCCTTCAAACATGATTTGATGTTAATCATTAATTAGTGTGTGTTTAATGAGACCAAATGCTTTAGTAGCACGCTGTGTAGTTATTCCCTACAAGCCTGGCAACGGCACTCTGTTAGCAAGGTCAATCCATGCCTCGGAGAGTCCAAACTGAGCTCTTGCATCACGCCGACAGACGAACACAGAACATCTGACGGAATTTGCATGTAGCCGAAATAGGATTCGACCACTCAGCTTCTCGCATTTCCTTCGAGAGCGTATGACTCACCTGTTTGTTTTGTACGGCGTCCTCGCTGATTTTAAAGTGTCTGCCGTAGGTTAATGCATGGAAAAATGCAGGAGCTCCGGGGTTAAGTCTTAACGCCTGCTATTGATAATGGATATCTCCTACGATTCTCAGAAAGTAAGACCAAACTTCTCATTAATGCCTTCCGTGTTTTCAGCGCTCTCCCCGTCGACCATTGTTTGGAGAACTTCAAAGAGACAAAAGAGTTTACGTTGGGAAAAAAAGAAGTTTTCGCCGCAAAAATAGATGAAAGATTTCACTTCCTTTCTTCGATTAATTAAATCCTTAAAAGGTAAAACGTGACTGACGTTATTTTCTCTTTTTTTTTATTTTTATGGGAGAACAATGACAAACGGAAGGCATAGTGTGAAAACAGCTTAATACTTCATGCACAGAATGAGTTATCTGTGATTTAAATGTAATAATCTCACGCGTGTGCCAGACGGCTTAATTAAATCAGATATGATTTGAATAGCATCTAAAGGATGTCTTTTGTAATGAAGGCATAGGCAAAATCGTCATTTGAGAGTAATTGCTGTAAATTGAGGACTTTGTGCAAGAATATATTACTGGAATTGTGAAAGTGGTCAAAGACCAGTAATATCGTTAAAACATAAACTTAATTTGATTCTTTTCCACCTCCGCAGTTTGGTCATACGCAGCCTAATATCACAAGGTTTTACAAAACAAATGTAAACACTTTGAAAATACTAATTAAGAATAAAATAATAATAGTAGACCAATTTAGCTCATTTAAAAACTGATAAAGCCATGAATGACTGTCAACACTCCTGTCCATTCCCCGGTTTCCCATCTGGACTTTGATTTGGACTTCATTCCCTTTCATCCTTTGAATTGTTTCTGGCCATCTTTAATTTGCCCCACATCTGTTTGTTATCCTGTTTAAGTTCATTTGTCCGGCTCCCGATCCCCACCACCACTCCCAACTGCCTATATGTTTAGTGCTTTGTCAGTGCTTGTTGTAAGTTTGTTTGTACTAGAGTAACTACCTTAGTTCTGTTCTTTGATTAGCGGTATTGTTCCTGTGTGTGTTACTGGGCCTGTTTTGTGAAAGTTTGGAGGTTCATACTTTGACTATGGAATGTCATAACATTACTTGGATTAAATACTCAGTTTAACTACCATTTATGTGGCATGGTCTATCAGCTTGTGTAATGTGTTACAATGTCAGTTCAAGTTAACACACATTTGGACTTGCACTTATGTTTTGTTTAAATGAATACATTCTTAATACATGTATTTTTTCATTTATATCCACCCGTCATTTTTACACAGGAGCTACGCGTATAGTTTTCATAAACCATACACTGAAAAATATTTATTTACCGAATTTATGTTTAATTAATGTCTATCATGTACATTCATTCAAAATGATTCAATAGCATTTTCTCAACATACTTTTTCCTGAAATTTGAAAAACTTTGTTAAAACAACTTGATTTAATCATATGGAACAGAGCTATGTGATAAAATTATGTAATTTCAACAACCAAATGTTTTTCAGAGTAGATAAAATATATAGAGTTTTATGTTTGCAGCTCCTCTACCTGACATACATCCCATAACATTTTATATAACCAATAATTTACCTTTAATTTTATATCCCCTAAGTACATGTGTAATGACAAGAAAGTTCGAATCTAAATTGCACAAAGTCTAGAATTTGAACAAAATCCAGCCTCAGGAGCGACAAAGTCATCAAACAGCAAGACATATATAGACAGAGACAAAAAAAGACAGCCTGACAAGACACATGGAAATTGACATCAAAATCACATCATCCTTTTTTTAAATATAAAGACACATTTTACTGTTTCACTGCTTAATGAAATATTCACTGCATCATGTCCTGCAAATAGAGACAATCTTTTATTTAGAACTTTCACGAACAATTATTAAAAGTTCACAGAAAAACAAAAGTAATCCTTTTAACATAAGGCAAATAGTAAATTGAGAAAGAATGTAAACAGATTTTAAAATGGTCTCTTTTTTTATTTTTTCATTCTGTATATAAACTTGACTATTTCCTCCATAGAGGTATTTATAAATCATGCCTCGAATTTTTATTTCCCCTCTTTTTGCTGTGAACACATTTCGTGGTTAAGCAACAGGGAATATAACATGTGAATCTGGTACTAGCTCTTCAGTTTGTGCTCAGAAGGAAGCAGCGAGCTCTGTTGTTTTATTGACGTTCTGTTGCTACAGTTTGTCAGACTCGGCTCATTTCAGCTCACAGTTTCATTAAGACTGTTGATGCTGTTTGGTTGCGGCAGAACAATGTGTCTCAAACAGATACAGAACCCTCAGGAAATGATCCTGTTTTCAGTATCCGTGTACTCAAGGCCTTATTGGAGGGACATACAGTTGTAAGGTAACTCAGATCCGAGTGAAAAATCCCCAGTATATATATTATAGTGTAAATGTATTTGTACTGACCCAAAACTGCCCTTTAAAACCTTCTTTGCTGTAATTGTTGCATACACAACCGTGCAGATAAGACTCTAAGACGCAGTCTAATGTCATTATAGAAGGCCGTTAATAGAGGTAATGGGAGGCTGATTGGAGAGCTTTGTTAGGCTGTGGGGCGTTGATGTGATGACCTGTGATTATCCAGGCAGTGTGTTGACTGGAAGGAGACCCCCTACCCAGCAGCATCAGCCAGGGAAGCCCACCACATCATTACAGTGAGTTGTTTTGTCATGGAGGTAGACCTAGTCCCTCATTAGAGCCAGTCACTCTCTCGCTTTCGTGCTCTCCCCATGAACTCTGCTGGAGCTCAGAGTGCAGTCCTTAGACACCAACCTAAACACACACAAACACATACACATTTATATAACACACGTTTGCCCACCATATTGTGAGGACCTATATTGACGCAATATCTCTTACCCTCCGAACACTAACCATAAGAACTTCATGTTTGACCCTTACCCTACACCTAGTTTTAGCCTAAACCTTAAAACCATGACTTGACCATTTAAAAGTCCTTTAAAGGGATCTCAGGAAGTGGGAACAAAGGTCAAAATGACATTCTCTCTAGTCTCCTAGTCCTTAGATTGCCAGTATATAACTTAAACTGAAATTATATGTTCCAATACACACAGGGGTTAGTTGTGCCACTTTTAATCTTAAGGGATAGTTCACTCAATCAATTCTGTCATTATTTATTTACCCTCATGTCATTCTATTCCTGTATCACTTCTTTTTTTTCAAGAATGTCGGCAACCAAACAACACTGGACCCCACTGACTTTTATTTATGGACACAAAACCACAGAGACATTTCTCCCAATATATCTGGTGTTCCCCACAAGAAAGAACAAAATAAGTTATTTCAAAGAGTCCTGGTAACCAATGGACACTGAACCGTATTCTATTGAATGGACGCAACAACACTAGGACATTTCTCAAAATATCTTCTTTTGGGTTCCAAAAAGAAATAAATCAATTACAGGTTTTGAACAGTATGAAGGTAAATTATGCAAATGACAGAATTTTCTAAGGGGATAGTTCACCCAAAAATACACTTCGTTTATCATTTATACACCCTTTTGTCATTTCAAACATGTTTGACATTCATCAGAACACAAAAGAAGATATTTTAAGGAATGCTGGAAAAACAAAGGACACCTATTGACTTCCATTGTATAGACAGACAAGCACAGAGAAATTACTTCAATTATCTTTGGTGTTTCACAGAAGAACAATAAATTACAGGTGTTGGACAGTATGAAGGTGAATAAATAATAACAGAATTTACTTACTGGGATACTTCAACCCAAAATACAATTGTCAATATTTGTTCCACATCATGTCATTCCAAAGCTAAATGACTTAAATTCTTCTCTGAACCACAAAAGAAGGTATTTTGAAGAAAGTCGTGAACGAAACATCACATCCATTGTGTAGGCACAAAACCACAGAGATATTTCTCACAATATTTCCTTCCAGAGAAGAAGGAATCGATTACAGAGTTTGAACAGTATGAAGGTGAATAAAAGGAAGTTTTCATCAGATTAAGCTCACGTCTGTGAACAATCATTTATTCATTTTATCAGCAGAAGATGGAGAAATGTCTTTTTAACAGATAATGAATATTTATAATGAAATTCAGATGAGACTTGACAAAGGTCAAGTCATTTGCAGAACTTGGGAAATTTAATTATCGTTGTCTAATGACATTAATGGTATTTTTTATTAAGAGATAAATGGAGTATAGAGAAAACAGGTGATGACTATGGGTTGTATATAGTTTGCATCAACATCAACGATATGCATCCCATTACACACTTTAGTGAACTTCCGTACCCAGTTGTAGATCATTTGCAGCATCCGCCCACTCTCACAGATAAGACTGCATTCAGACAACCTGCCGCGTCTTCAAAGAGTTCAACTGCCTACACGGACGTCTCATTGCGAGTTATCACTCTATTACACTGACACATATTGTTTTATTTCTTTCCTTAAAAGAAACGCATTTATGTGTTAACTACAAAATGAAGCATTATTTTAATCTTCTGACAGCCAATAAGAATGTATTTGATGAAGTGAGACGAATGTTAAAGTACAAAGAATAGAGTCAATAGAATATTAATAAGGACAAATTGTACAGTATGTGTCACTCAGGGCAAAAGTGTGGATTTGTGCGTAAACTTGCTAATCATTTTTCAATATACTTGAGTTTTTCATCTTTAATTAATTTTGACTCTTGGGTTAGAATCAAATCTTGAGTATCAAATATTTGAGCTAGAAACCCAAAAAATTCTGTTGTCATTTGTTTACTTGCAAAACTTCTGTGTTTCTTTCTCCAGCAATCCCACAAGGAGATACATTGAGAAATGACTTTCTTATTGTGTCTATACAGTGGATGTCAGTGTTGTTTGGATATTGACATTCTTTAAATGATCTTTTTTTTGTTCTACAGAAGAAAGAAAGTCATACTGTTTTCAATATGATGGGCAGTAAATGATAACAGAATTAAATGGGGGGGATACACCCTGCCATTTTTTATTCATACTGTGATTGTTTGGTAAGCAACTTTCTTCCAAATATCTTAAGAAGAAGAGTCACACAGAAATGACATGAGGTTGCATAAATGACAGAATTTTTCATCATTATGATTTCATGATTTTTGATTTGGGTTGACACTGATAGTCTGCCTTTACTATATTGAGTTAAAAAAATGCACAGCGTAACAAGGTAGCATCGGCACGTGGCCCAGCACGCTTTCTGATCACGAGGTAAGAAAGAACCCTCTCGCCGGTAACCAGCTGAGACTTTAGCATTCTGGGGTAGCAGGGTTTGTCCCCCCGACAGAGGCCCACAGCGCTCACCCAGTGATGGAGAGTGGCTGGCCAGATGCTGTTTCATGCTAGATTAGCCCTCCTGTGGTCAATTTGCTTTTCCTAATGTCAGCTCCCCTCTGCTGTCGCCTAGCAACCGCCGCTGCAGCCAAGAGGCCCAGCCATGCATGCAGAATTCCACCTGCCATTTGTAAAGGAGGGAGTTTGCGTATGTATGTGCGCACGTATGATGGGGTGCGTGCGAACTGTATCGAAATGATCCGGATGCCCGCCAAGCTCAGGACAACTGGGGTAATGTTACAAAATCTCTTTTGAGGAATTTTTTATGCTTGTTCCTCAGCCAACACTTCCCCCACCTCTTCTCCAACATAGAAAAATCACATTCTTTTCTGTCCATAGATTTTTTTTGCTTGTCTTTATGAGTGTGTGCCGCGGCGTTCATCTCCCCTGTATGGTGATGCATCTGCTTCTGGATTCCGCACGTATGTGTCAGATGCACAGGAAGGAGAAAGCGAGCGAATTGATCTTGATTACATTTGCAAGGCATGAGCTCGGGTGAAGGTCTGAATAAGATGCTCGATGCTCAGCGTTAACAGCCCGACGCTCCTCTGAATGCAGGAGAAGAGCTTTTTCTTTCTTTTGAGAAACACAGGCACGTCAATATTGGCTGGGTTCTGTGTGATTTAGCACTGGGACAATTTCAGTGTTAAAGGGATAGGTCGCATAGAAATGACAATTCTGTCATCATTTACTCACCCTTGTGTCACTTCAAACATATATGGCTTTCTTTTTCAAAGAACATGAAGAAAGATATTTTGAAGAATGTTGGAACAAACAATAATGGTACCAAATGTAGTTTTCTTGTATGGACTCAACACCAATGTTATTTTTGCAGAACACAAAATAAGGTATTTGAAGAATGGTGAAACGAACAATGGTATACCTAATCAATTCTATTTATACATCTTACACCAATGTTTACCCAAAAATTACAATTATGTCATCATTTATTCGCCCTTTATCACATATTTTTTTTGTAGAAGACAAAATTAGGTATTTAGAAGAATGTTGGTAAGAACAATGGTGATACCCATTTACTCCTTTTGAATTTACTCAAAACCAGTAATTCTGCAAGTCTAACAATTTTAAGTCAAGCCTTTATTTTAATATGACCTGTATTCAATTGTGTCAAAATACCATTGAGTTTGAGTGAATGCACAACAACAACAAAAACTTAATAATATCTATAAGTGTATTTTTTTGCTACACTTTGTTTTCTACTGCTATCCTTGACCCTATCAGACCTATTTTCATTTAGAGACCTACAAGTCGAGATCCACTGATTCACGCCATGGTCTTATGAACTATGCTCGAGATCAGCTATGCATGTAGGGTTCTTAAGACATCGCCTGTGTAAAGATTCAGGCAACGCTACAGGAAGGGTCAAGATTTGAACTTTCTCCTCAGCTGCTTGTTCAATTTGATTATAATTGACCGGCAGGCTGAGAGGCAGAGAGGGCGAGAGAGCTGCGTGTGAAGCTAACAAGGGCTGATTGTAAATATGGGAGGTAGAGGGGCACGCGTGTGCCTGGCCCTCTTCAGCCAGACGCAGATAGAGTGTTTTAAAAGCACTGGAGCATGGGCCACTCTCCTATGGAGCGGGAGCCGAGAGCTTATGATGGGGCTGACCGGAGGTTTCGCTCTCTTTTTTCCATCAGCACGAGTGGCTTGTTCACACTGATGTTCTGGCCTGATCTCTTAAAATGGCCACCACTTCATCACCCACCCACCTCTGCTATTGAATACTTCTGTAAACACCTCCTACAGTTTATTTCTGCAGAAGTCACCGAACCCTAATTCAGGAATTGGTGAAATGTTTGGTGTTAGAGATAAAGCCGTCATCTGTGATGTAAGAGGTACATTTGTCAAAATATGATGATTCTTTAATTTTTATTTGTTTGTTTTTTTGTTAATTTTTTTTTGCGTTTGCTTTCCGTCCCTTTTTTATTTTATTTTTTTATTCTTATGCTGCTATTTACAATGAATTTATATAATTTTGTTGTAATTTGTATTTATTATTTAATATTTCTATTAATTGTATTGCCTCAACTTGAAATAGTTTTCTATGCAGTGTTTGGACACATTCATGTGACTCATTTTGTGTGGGTAAAGTATGTGCAATCCCTAGTATTTGACCAATTACATTGGCGTTGCTTGTGCCATGTTATAACCACTAGGCTTCAGGAATATTTATTTTTTTATTAGTGACAAAACCCAAAAGTCTGTTATCATTTATTCAACCTTGTGTAATTTCAAATGACTGTTTCTCTTCTGCTGGGCACAAAAAGATATTTTGAAGAATGTTGATTACAGGCAACCATTCACTTACATTGGTTTTGTGGTCATACAATATAAGTGAATGTGTGCCAATGCCTGGCGCACTTTCTTCAAAAATTTGTTTTGATGAGCAGAAATAGAAAGTCATATAAGTTTGAAATGTGTGAGTAAATGGTGTCAGAATTGTATTCTATCTTTCAGGTTTCTATGAATAACCCTTCATTCCCGTACCTTGAACCTAAGGGATACCGCTTACTTTCAGGATGTGCACATGAACATCAGAGGAACTGCTGAACTGTACCTGTGTGACAGGTGTGTATCTGTGTTTGCATCTTCCTTTGTGTGTGCCATGTATGTGTTTACATGTTTGATTGGGGGTGAGTGTGAGGTGAGCTGATATTGACCCAGAAAAGAAGTGATGTGTGGAGGACAGACAGCGGTGACAGCAGGAGAGTACAGGATTCTTACCAGGTGAGAGACAGTGTTTGAGTGTGCCCAAGCCTTTTTGTGCTCGCAAGCATGCTTGTGTGCATGTTCTCACACATTTTCACTGTGTTTTAACGTAAAACAATTTACACTCAAAAATTTGAATACATTTAAATCCTTTAAAATTAATTAAATATAATGTTAAAATGTTGTGTATATGTAATGAAAAAATAACTAAATGCTCAAATTTTTCTTTCAGTATTTACCAAAAATAGTAGGTTATATTACAAATGTATATTTGTTATGCTTTTTTTCATTAGATACACTTAAAAAATCATTGTACATTTTAAAGAAATTAACTATTGGATTTGTAATCCAAAAAATCTATGTAATGTTTAAAAGAACTTTTTAAGGTAATATAATTGTTTGTTTTTGTTATATTTACTAAGACACATGAAATATTTTTCACAGTAAACTTTCTTTTCCTAATCATGTCAAATTAAAATGGTGTTGTGATTTACACTCTAATTTGGATCTCAGCAAGCTGGCCGATGATTGGTTCCCCTCAGGCCCGGCACAGATAGCGTCAGACACAGGACCAAATGCGTGTGTTTGTACCTGCAGGCTTCTCTGATATTTACAGCAGGGTCCGTGCTTTATTTAATCATCGCCCCTGGGTTTCTCTTGGATGTTTTTGCCTGGAGCAACTTTAGACAGCTGATGCCATATTCGGTCCTTACAAACAGGTCTTCCATTCGTAGTACTCAGAGTTGAGACTCAGCGATGGACTTACACTCTCAAAAAAAATCTGGGCAAATATGACTGTGTACAATGTACAGTATTAATATAAAGAAATTTTCTGTATTTCATTTCTACTGCTGTTTTACCTGTTTTTCACACTTTTCACTGCATTAAATTACATGTAAGCATTAATGTACATGTCCATAAAATAAACAGAAAATGTACTTGTAATTTTCTGCAATTACTTTATCAATTTTTTACAGATTTCTTACAGAGCAGTGGTGATAGGTGTGAAACACAAACGCAGAGGGCAGGGTCACTTGTGCGTATCATCATGTAAACAAACAAAAAAGTCATCCATAGATCCAAAAAACAAATTGGTGTTTTTAAATTTTTAAATACGATAGGATATAACATAAAAGTGCGCACTACCTTGTAGATAGTGGGGATGGGAAAAGAAAATTATCTCTAGGCTTTTCACTTCAGGTCACATTTACGACCCACACATTCAAATTTTAAGCTTTGTTAAATCTCAACTCCTGGACGATCGTTTTAAGCGAACGCACTCTTAAACACAGTCCCTAATTTACTTTGACCAGCCCTGAAGGTTAAGTCCGGTCAAACGTAAATGTGTAATGGACGGTGCTTGAAAGTCAAAGTCCACTAGTGCTTGAAAGTCAAAGAGAGTTTCACATGTTGTATCAGTGCTAGTCGGTGTGATAAAGGGACGGAACCAATGGGGTCCATGAACTGTGCTGACTGCGTGTGAATGATTTAGGGACCGACTATCTGTCTTGCCCCAGTATGCAGTGTGTGTGTGTTTGGAATATAGAGTGAAAATTCATGGGCCTCTGAATGTTGGTTTGGCTCAGACACTTTACTGTTGTATGTGACAGATGGTGGCAAACAGCAAGTGCTGAGAAGAGATATTCAAATCTGATCTTGGAGAATGTGAAGAGGGTTTCTGGCCAGAGCAAAGCCTCTTGCAGCGAGAGAGAGAGAGAGAGAGAGAGAGAGAGAGAGAGAGAGAGAGAGAGAGAGAGAGAGAGAGAGAGAGAGACTGGAAACACTGAGGTGAGATAACACACAGAGAGGGCTTGATCAGATTTATGGAGGAACCAAAAATGCTTTCTGTTCCCCTTACATTCATTCCTAATGTTCTAAAAGCATGCATTCCTATTCAACAGTCTCGCTATGATTATTTTTCAAGATGATTTAAAGGTTAGCGAAAACTCGCATAACAGTACACCAACAACATTCATACCATAAAATGTCAATATGATAAGCCCCAATGGCAATATACATTTCTATTTCCATGTTTTGAACTAAACTATGTCACAATACACTCTTAATAATAAAGGTTCGTAAAGGTGCCATAAAAAATAATTTAGACAAAGAATAGTTTACTCAAAGATTCCTAAGAGAACCATCTCTTTCTTAGCATTCATAATCTGAAGAACCTTTTTTTCATAATACACAAAAAAAAACATTTCTCAGTTTTTACGTGATTTTATTAGAAATATATATTTGTTCATATTTTTTTATTACATACACTTAAAAATGATTGGTAATTTTAAAGATATGAACGTCTAGGTTACTATTGTAACCCCGGTTCCCTGATGGAGGGAACGAGACGTTGTGTCGAAGAACGACAGTATGGGGTTCGCTCTTGAGAACCAATCGACTCTGACTTTGTTTAAAAGGCCAATGAAATTTGGCGAATGAAATTTGCATGCCATGCCCCGCCCCGGACATCCGGGTATAAAAGGGGAGACGGCGTGCTCATTCATTACCTTTTGTGCTGAGGAACGTAAGGATGACTCACGATCGCTGCAGCGAGTAGCACAGCGACGTGGCACGAAAGGACACAACGTCTCGTTCCCTCCATCAGGGAACCGGGGTTACAATAGTAACCTAGACGTTCCCTTTCTGTCGGTCTCTCGACGTTGTGTCGAAGAACGACAGTATGGGGTTCCTATGTAACACGCCACGTCGCTGTGCTGCGTCACGATCTCTAGCGGAGCGACCCTGACAGGCTCGAGCGGGTCCAACGGTCTGTGCTTCTACGCGAGAGCGTAACCTTCCAGTGGGGAAATGGTAACACGTCCCAGAGCTTTTTGACAAAAAGGTGAGAGGTAACTTACCACCGGTCTCCACGGGCGACGGCCTTCCTATCTCTACAGCGAGATAGCCGCCCGACCGTGAACTGCACTGGGAAACGCGGCCCCTTCAAGGAGGGAGTGCGTTACGGAGGCCACATCCTACCGTAGGGAGGTTAACATGTGGAGATGTACCAATGGTCTCACCTGATAAGGGCAGAACTCATGGAAAAATTAGTGTGCATTGCTACCTGTATTTTGGGAGCACCACGTGAGGGAGATCACACATTCACCTAATGGGGAATTCTGGTGAAGGAATTACATCGTACGGGGCCACCCCTGAGGGGGGGAGCCACTACGTACGGAGCACTGGCTGAAGAAAGGGGCTCACCTGAAAAGGGGCAGCTCACTCCGATGTTCAGCCTGGTTACAAGGTCCGCTCCGCCCGGCCTGTTACCATGGAGGTGCTGAGTGATGGAATTAGGTTACCCATACTCGCCTGTAGGGGAAGTAGAGAGGTAGATTAGAGCACTGAACTCACCTGAAAAGGGAAGAAGGCTCTTTCGCAGGCGTACGCCCGGCCAGTGGCTAGTTCTACCTGCGTAAAACCCGAGCTGATACTGGTTCCACCCTGAGGTTATAAAACCTTGCAAAGGTGTTGGACGTAGCCCAACCCGCAGCTGTGCAGATGTCTGCCAGAGAGGCGCCCTGAGCCAAAGCCCACGAGGAGGCTACACCCCTAGTAGAGTGAGCCCTCACTGCGAGCGGGCATGGCAGGTTCTGGCATCGGTAAGCCATGGAATGGCATCCACGATCCAGTGCCAATCTCTGTTTGGAGACAGCTCTCCCTCTTTGCTGACCTCCATAACAGACAAAAAGCTGCTCAGAGCTCCTGAAGCTCTGCGTGCGTTCCAGGTAGAAGCGTAACGCTCGTACCGGACACAGCACTGAAGGAGTTGGGTCTTCCTCCCCTGTGGGGAGCGCCTGCAGGTTCACTACCTGATCCCGAAGGGGGGTGGTAGGAACTTTGGGCACGTAGCCGGGTCGGGGTCTCAGGATAACGTGAGAGTTATTCGGCCCGAACTGTAGGCACTCGTTGGACATGGAGAATGCTTGTAGGTCCCCTACCCTCTTGATAGAAGCGAGCGCTACTAGGAGTGCTGTCTTCCTCGTGAGACGAGGAAGGTCAGACTCTACTAGGGGCTCGACAGGGGTCTCGGAAAGGCCCGTTAGGACCACGTCGAGATCCCAAGAGGGTATAGGGCGTGGATGCGGGGGATTAACCCGCCTCGTGCCCCTGAGGAACTTGGTGACCAGGCTATGCTGTCCGAGATACTTACCTTCCACCAGCTCATGGTGTGCGGCAGCACTGCACTGATCACACATACTCCGGGCTCTTCACTGTGTGAGGAGCACCAGGACGAGAAGATGCGCCACTTTGCAGCGTACACACGCCTCGTGGTTGGTGCCCTCGCCTGAACAATTGTCCGCCACCACCGGAGGCAATTCGTTCAGGATCTCCTCGTCCCGTCCAGGGACCAGACATGGAGATTCCAGAGGTCTGGTCGCGGGTGCCATACCGTACCCTTCCCCTGGGACAGAAGGTCCTTCCGCAGGGGAATGGGCCAGGGGGGAGCTATCGCTAGAGGTATTAGCTCTGCGAACCAAGCCTGGTTGGGCCAGTATGGCGCAATTAACAGGACCTGGTGTTCCTCGACCCTGACCTTGCACAGGACCTGTGCAAGAAGGCTCACTGGGGGGAAGGCGTACTTCCACTTGTCCCGGGGCCAGCTGTGCGCTAGGGCATCCGTGCCGAGGGAACCCTCGGTCAAGGAGTACCACAGGGGGCAATGGGTGTTGTCTGGTGAGGCAAACAGGTCCACCTGTGCCTGACCAAACAGTTCCCATATCAGCCGGATCGTCCCAGGATGGAGTCGCCATTCTCCTCGAGGCGGCGTCTGACGAGAGAGCGCGTCGGCTGTCTTGTTCAGGTAGCCTAGGAGAAATACGGCTTGCCGAGATCCTATTCTCTGCTGACTCCAGAGGAGGAGGCGTCGGGCAAGTTGTGACAAGCGGCGCGAGCGCATCCCGCCTTGGCGGTTGATGTACGCTATCGCGGCCCTGCTGTCGGAGCGGATCAGCACATGCTTGCCTCTCACTAGAGGTAAAAACCTCCTGAGGGCGAGCATGACCGCTAACAACTCCAGGCAATTGATGTGCCAGTACAGTCGGGGACCCGTCCATCGACCCGAAGCTGTATGCCCGTTGCACACTGCTCCCCAGCCCAACAGGGAGGCGTCCGTTGTCACCACAACGCGCCTCGAAACCTGTCCGAGGGGTACTCCCGCTCGTAAAAAGGTCCCGGAGGACCATGGGGCCAGGGTGCTCCGACACTGAGGCGTGATGGCAATCCGCCTGGTGCCTGTGCGCCACGCGCTCCTCGGAACCCGACTCTGAAGCCAATGCTGAAGTGGTCGCATGTGCATCAACCCGAGTGGGATAACCCCAGTCGTGGATGCCATATGCCCCAGGAGCCTCTGAAAATATTTCAGGGAGACCACTGGACGCCTGAGCTTGCTCAGGCTTCGCAGCAAGGCTTGAGCACGCTCCTCCGTGAGTCGTGCAAACATGGTGACAGAGTCTAGTTCCATACCGAGATAAGAGATGCTCTGCACTGGGGCGAGCTTGCTCTTCTCCCGGTTGACCTGTAAACCCAATCGGTTTAGGTGCTGAAGCACCATGTCCCTGTGTGTACATACTAAATCTCGCGAGTGAGCCAAGATAAGCCAGTCGTCGAGATAGTTTAGTACACGCACGCCCCGCTCTCTGAGGGGGGATAGTGCGGCTTCCGCGACTTTCGTGAAGACGCGGGGAGATAGGGACAGCCCGAAGGGCAGGACTTTGTACTGGTACGCACGACCTTCGAAGGCGAACCGTAGGAACGGTCTGTGCCGAGGAAGTATCGAGACGTGAAAGTACGCGTCCTTCAGGTCGATCGCCACGAACCAATCCTCGTGTCTGACAGACTCGAGGATGCGCTTCTGTGTTAGCATTCTGAACGGAAGTCTGTATAGACACCTGTTCAGAGAACGCAGGTCCAGAATTGGGCGCAGCCCTCCACCTCTCTTGGGGACAATGAAGTACGGGCTGTAGAAGCCCGACGACATCTCGGCCATGGGAACGGGTTCGATCGCTTCTTTTGCCAAAAGAGTCGCCACCTCTGCCCGAAGAACGGCGGAATCCTTCCCTCGTACCGAGGTATGAAGGATTCCCCGAAATTTGGGAGGGTGTCTGGCGAACTGGATCGCATAGCCGAGATGGATCGTTCGGTCTAGCCACCGCCCCGGTCTGCCTAGCATGGACCATGCGTGCAGTCGTTGGGCCAGCGGGACCAGAGGAACGATCTCCTTCACCATCTCCATGGAGGGGGGTTCTGTGGCTCTCAGGACAGCCGCTCTGCCTGGGGACGGATCCCCTAGGGGCTTGCTGTCCCGAGTACTTACCTGCCTGTGGGATTCGCAGTGTAGCACACCGTCTATTTGAGAGAGTGTCTGACTGCAATTCCGCCGATGTGACGCAACGTCTAGTCGTGACGCACTGTTGGGTCGGGTTGACGCAACGTCGGGTCGGATTAACGAAACGTCTTGCAACCGTACACCGTCGCTTGGAGAGTGATAATGGTTGAGTTTTAAGACCAGAGGAGGAAACAGCCATTTTTGAGAGGAAGTGGGCGCCAGGCCCTGAAACGGGCCCGGCACGAGTTGGGACGTGGCAGGACCGTCCCGCACCGGCCACTTTGGAGATCGAATGTCCTGGGCCGGGCATGGTGGTGTCTCCTCCGCTGGTTGCCTCCCGTCAGGTCCGCTTCCCGCGCTTCCTGCGGGGTGGTTGCTGACTGGGAGGAGTCGCTCTCCTCCGGGTCGCCGATCTCCGGGTCGCCGCCTCAGGGGGAGATACAACCGGAGTGGTCGGTTGGGAGGGGCGAGGCCGTTTGGGAGCAGACAATGCACGGAGCCTAGACGGCACGGGGGCGGCCTGGCTGCGGCGAGGGAGGATATGCTTGATAGCCTCCGTCTGCTTCTGCACGGCGGAAAACTGCTGAGAGAAGCTCTCCACCGTGTCTCCAAACAACCCACCCTGCGCAATGGGGGCATCGAGAAAGCGGGCTTTCTCGGCCTCACGCATTTGAGCAAGGTTCAGCCAGAGATGTCTCTCTTGGACCACCAAAGTGGACATCGTCCGACCCAGGGCACGCGCCGTAACCTTAGTGGCCCGAAGGGCCAGGTCAGTCGCAGTGCGCAGCTCCTGCAGAACTGCGGGGTCAGAACTTCCCTCGTCTAGCTCCTTAAGAGCCCTGGCCTGGTGGACCTGCAGGATGGCCATGGCATGGAGCGAGGAAGCAGCCTGTCCAGTGGCCGCGTAAGCTCTCGACCCGAGGGTCGAAGAGATCTTACACGCCTTGGATGGAGTTTCGGCTGACCCCTCCAGGTAGAAGCGGTCTGAGGGCACAAGTGCACCGCAACAGCCCGCTCCACCTGGGGTATGTCAACGCAACCCCTTGCTGCCCCCCCATCGAGGGAAGTGAGGGTGGAAGAGCCCGTCTGCCGTGTACGCGTCGAGAACCGCGCATTCCACGACTTCGTGATCTCTTCGTGCACTTCCGGCAAGAATGGCACCGGGATCGGGCGTGGCTTTGAACCCCGCTCGGATCCCAGGTACCATGCGTCCAGCCGCGAACGTTGGGGTGACGGCGGGGCCGTACACTGAAGTCCAATGCTCGCGGCGGCCCGGGAAAGCATGGCCGCCATCTCAGGATCCGGATCATCTCGGGACTTACCCGCCGGAGGCGGAAGCTCCAGGACGTCCTCCGAATCCGAGGCTAGCAGGTCACCCTCCGATGCTGCGACAGACAGCTCGTCCTCATCCCGGAGGGAAGCGAGAGACGGCGTACCGTCTCTCACTGATGGGGTAGACGAGCGTGCCGAGGTATAGATGCTCCGCGAGCCAGAGGCTGACGGGGTGACATCCATAGAGCCCTCGTAATCACGGACGCCGCTCCCCGAGACCGCCGACCGTGCCGTAGCCGCAGCCAACGATCCACAGGGAGCTGACGAAATGGTGGCTCGCTCTCCAAGGAAAGACGCCACCCGTGACCGCAACGTCTTGATCGACATCTGCTCGCAATGCGGGCAGGTCGGTCCCATAAATGCCGCCTCAGCGTGTTGGAGACCCAAACACACGAGGCAGACCTCATGGGTATCCCCATCTAGGACAAGCTTGCCGCAACCAAGGGAACAGCTATGCGCCATGAGGCAACACGCTGTTTAGAAATTGCTCTTTTAAGAAAGAGAAGACACTCTCTGTCTTCTGCTGGACGCTCAGGGGAGTCGAAGTTGGACAATCCGCTGCAAACCGCGTCGTGACACCAGCAGGAAGATGATCGCCAGAAGTCGATTCTTGCTTCAGACTCGAAGTCATCCGCCAGGTTCCGAAGAACAAAAGGTAATGAATGAGCACGCCGTCTCCCTTTTTATACCCGGATGTCCGGGGCGGGGCATGGCATGCAAATTTCATTCGCCAAATTTCATTGGCCTTTTAAACAAAGTCAGAGTCGATTGGTTCTCAAGAGCGAACCCCATACTGTCGTTCTTCGACACAACGTCGAGAGACCGACAGAAAGGGAACTGTTAAATTTTTACCATTATTTACCATTTTCCTCTGACAAAAATCTATTTTATATTTTTAATTTTTTTAATTATAAGTATTGACTTAGTAAATATTACAAAAATAAACAAACTAAAGAAATTTAACAGTGTAAAGAACATCCAAAAGTTCTTGGGATTGTAACAGTTCTTTAGTTTTAAAGTTCTTCTATGGCATCATGAGGCACCTTCATTTTGTGTATGCCGAAATATTAATTAAGAATTTCTTGAAAAGTTATGATAAAAGAATAGTTTATTAGTTTTGGTTCTGTAACTGAAGAATACACTGAGTGGAGCAGACCCACACCTTCTGTCTCTTCATAAACAGACAGCAGAATCTGGGAAGCAGCCAGAGGGGGGCCCTGCCACCCAAACCAGAATCTCTCCTCGCCCCCAGAGTCTAGCAGGGAGGCAAACGGCCACGCGCCGTCTGACAAAAAGACAGAGAGAGCAGAGCCAGCAGGGGCCATATGTGTCTGGATCTTAGAGAAACCCAAACCGCAGACAGTCCAACACAGAAATGTTACAGCTGCCCAGCTTTCTTTCACGGTGAGAGCTAAAGAGACATTATTGTTGTGAAGCTTTTGAGGAAAATTACATTTAACTATAATATTGACTAGGCCCATCAAGAAGTTGACAAGGAAACTTTGTTGTTTTCTAATATTATTTAGGGTAATATTTTTTAGTTTTTGATATTAAAGCTTGAAAATACAAAAATGACACAAAGTTGATGTTAAATTAAAAATATTCAAGATTGCATTTATTGGTCGATAGTCAAATGTACTCAAATGTTTTCTGATAAAAAACTAAGTTATTCAGTTTTCAAAAGACAAGAAGGTGAGTCAATGTTGACAGAATTTTCATTTTTTGCTAAACATCACTTTGAACAGTTAAAGGAGTATATCCTCCAAAAAAAAAATAAATATCACAAATGACTCATCCTCAAGGTGTTTCAAACCTATATAAATGTATTTGTTTGATCAAACAAAGATATTAAGAAGAATGTTCACCCCTGAGATTTCTAGGGCACATCTTACTACCACAACAGAAAAAAGTAGCTTAATTGGTTCGTTCTGTTGAAAACAAAAGAAAATATTTGGAATAATGTTTGCAGTTGAGTTTTCTGGGACCCCATTGACTATCATAATATAGAAATATTGCATAATTGTTTTAATCTTTCAAACAAAGAAGGTATTTTGAAGAATTTAGGAAATAAAACAGTTCTTGGGCCTACCATTTGTTCTAATACGGTAGTCAAAGGTTCCCTAAGAAATATCTCTCTTTGTGTTTAACAGAACAAAGAATTGTATACAGCTTTGGAACAATTTGAGGTTGAGTAATTCGTGACAACATTTTCTTTTTTGGTTGAGCTATCCCTTTATCTGACAATAACATTTTTGTCATTTTTAATCAGAGAAATGACTTTGACACTTTGGGCTCCAAGCATCTGGCCTTTCTGAAAGAGAAATGTTCCTCTCAGTCTGTAGAAGAGGATTATCAGGAATTAGATAATGTAAGAGGTAGCAGGTCGGGTTTACACTTTTGCAGATCATGTCCCTATTTCTTAAATAGAATAACTTTTTCTTATTTATCATAAAGGGAATGGATACAACAATCATTTTGTTTATTTAAGGTGACGGGTAACATTCCAATGCGATAATAGTTTAACAGTTGTCAGTCATTTATATTCACAGCGATCTGTGTAGCCTTTTCAAAACATTCATGTTTGGTTTCATGGTTAATGACATACCTCCTGTCCAAATGTATGTCATTGTGGAAGATTGAATTTGCATTGCATAATAATTTGTCGCATATGGCACGGTGCCAGATGTTTACAGAAGACGGCAGTTAAATGCCGGGTGTGTGCATTACTCATCTGCCACTGTTTCCAGAGCACATACGCACAACAGAGGTGCGGCAGTCATCTGATAAAGATATCAGCTTGGTTAGGTATATGCGCATCAGATCTCATTTCTTTGTTGCAGGAGACTGTGGGTTGTTGAGGAGTTTTTAAAGTGGGAATGAGATGACTCATGTTGCCACTTTTCTTCCTTCATTGGCTTTTGCCTCATTAAGTCCTTAATGGTGTAAAGAGACTCCGGCCGGATGGCTTTATCACATTCCCTGTCCCTTTTGCCCTTCAGCACAGAATTAAACCCCGCCTACCAATAGACCAGTATTAAACCCCGCCCACATGGAGGCCAAAAAGTGATGCCAATAAATGTTCCATGACAATCACCCACTTCTTACTTAATAACATCTTAACGTTTTAAATGTTCTTGCAGACAGATTGTGTACAAATCAAGTTGATGTTAAATTTTATGGTATGTAGGTGATGCTTTTTGGAGAGCATGAGAAATAAAATACCCACTTTTAACATAAAGCAGGATCTTGTGTATTTTAAAAGCTAAAAAATTCTCAAGACAAAAATAGGGGGCACTGTGCTCTTATGCTTACATTTAAGATAGTCTGTGATGTGTTTCTTGCTGTGATTTAGTGATCAAGTTTCTGAATTTTAACTTGGGTGTCGTTCATACTTATTTGGATAAGGGATCAAATTCATTTCTAATAAGGTTCAGCCTATTGACATTATGTACCTGTAGGGTCATGAGAAAATGAACCCTCCATAATAATATAGATAATATTACAGAGGTATAGAGAGCAGGATTTCTGAGCATGTACAATGAAATTTAATCATGCTATGTTATGGGAGAACATATGTGTATATAGATATAATGTATTAGTGTGCACACATATACAGCTATGGAAACCAGTAAGAAACCATTTCACATCAGTTTTTCTGATTTTAAAATGAACTAGTGTTCTCTAGTGATCTTGGAATACTTGATTTTAGTAACTACTCACAAAATTCGAACAAAAAATATATTAGCATGTACGCAGGAAATGAAAATTGAAGAAACAGGTCGAAATAAGTTATTATAAATTTTCAGGCATTATATACTAATATTCACCATTAAGGAATCAACAGTTATCTTTGTGAATGCATTTATTAAACGTTCTAAATCGTTTTTTAATGTGATAATCTTATATAAGATGTCACTTATAATGTTTGATTTTGTAAAAATTCAACAGACACTGAACTGGAATGGAACATCTTTTTTATAGAAATGTTTCTTATACATTTCAGCAGCTGTAAAGCAGATATTTTTAAAAACAACGTGGCACCACACAGCTTTCAACACCTTATTTTATTGTCCCAACATTCAAAAGTACAAATAATTCAAACACAACAGTTTTATGAAAAAGAAAAAAACATTTACAGCAAGTACTTTTTTCAATATTTTGTTTCCAGTTTGAGAAATGACCTAAACTAGCAAGGATAACATGAAGTCATTCATCGCAGTAATTTGATTCGTAATAAGAATAAGGATAATGAGAATAATATTAATCATAGTAACAATAATCAATAATCGATAGATAAGTAATAACGCAAGTAGGAGAGACCAGCTTGGTCTGGTGAATATTTTTTTTCATCTTTTTTGTCTTTAAAGATTTATAGATTTTTCAGATAGTAAACAAACACATTTCAGGAGAAAATGAATTATGACAAGAGCCTTGTTCCTCACTTTGCCTTCCCTCCTACACTACCGGCTGATGGGTTCCTATTGGCATACTGCCACTTTAAGGCGCTACGGGGGGGAGACACTGCGATTTGGGCGAGCACCGCCCCATGTTACAAACACCCCCACAAACTCTCTGGAACGCGCGCAATCATTCGCAGCCGCGGACACTTGGACATGTGGAGGGTGATGTCATAAACCAAAAGGGGAAGTAATGGAGGAAATTTGTTCATACATCAGAACAACATTCTACTGGAGTCGTTGCATAATTCAAACTCCCAGCCGCGGCGGGGTTTGAGAAGGGCTGTGTCGCCGCCCCGGAGGTGGAGCAGAGGAGGGATGGATGACGTTATAGGTGTAGCTGAGGAATGTTCATGAACGTGTCAGTGTGCGTGCGTGCGTGCGTGCTTGCTTCTTTTATATTTGCTCTCCAGCATTCACTCCGGTCTTTTCTCAACAGGAGCTGAGCTCTCCATTCAGAAATTTACCTCTCAAAATAGACTATATCTTAGAAAATATATAACAGGTGTCATCTATCAAATATTATCTTTTATAGCTATTTGTTTTTTGTCTTCTTCTTTGACCAGTACAATCAGAGTCAATGCTTTTTTGGAGTATCGATGGTAGAAATGAAGGTTACATTTCAAATGCAATGAATAATGCTAAAACAACGGACACATATATATCGATCAAATTAGGGCAGCAAAGCCTGACATGAATGTCGTAGAAACTACATTTCAGACCCACATTTTTGCATAAAGTTTAATCACAAAGCAACTGTAGTGTGTGGAGGGAGGGCGGGAAGTGGCTTTTAAAACTACACAAACTTATCACAGGTTATATTGAACCAGAACAACTGTTATAACATTCTATTAAGACTAAACTTTATTGAAAAAGATTTAAAGATTTATGTTTAACAAGACAAGAAAAAAGCAATAGCAAATTGAACTATCGGCTAGGTTATGCATAGCGAGTAACTGTTTCTATTAATAAGGGAAGAGCCTCACCAACCCCATTTTTTTAGTTTTTGACTTTTAAATTTTTTTATATTGTAATTTTGATATATTGGTACAAAGCACAAACGTACTAAAATGTATCAGTGCGCGGGACTAACGGAAGAACATCTCCCCTAGTCATTTGTTCCCTTTAGCTCGGAAACCCCCCCCTCCCTGTACCAGAATCACGCAAAAACACAGACAACGTAAGAAACAGATAACAAATAAATAAATATTCGAGATAAATAAATAATTTAATCAATGAGACAATCAATCAATCAGTCAATAAATAAATACAGGTTTTCTCAAGAAGTTTTTTGTTCGATTTCTTTTGCTGCGGCGGTATATCAAATGAATTGATCCAATTTTTCAGTTCTCTTTTTTTGACGTTTTTTCATTATCTTCACAAGCGACATGACAACATATTAAACAAGATTCCTCACGAGTTTTCTAAGTAACTGAACCATCACTTTATAAAGTTTTCATATGAAAAAAGACAATTCCAAACGAAAAAACAGTGACAACTCAGATAGGTATAGATATCGTAACGGAAAATGTTGACTATATATTATCTATTTGTACACAACAAAGAAAGACACAGTTGTAATAGATCCTTTGCGGAAACGAATACTAGACTAACAAAACTAGCTAATTATCGCTGAAGTTTGACAAACGCTGTACACTCAGCAAATAACCTAGAAGTAAGCAAGCGAAAGAAAACTCGTCGAGTGATTCCTACGAGGCCCAGATTTCGTTTTTGTCGGCGAGAAGTTCACCAACCGGACGGGGGCCAACAATCCAAATCCAAAACAACACAACGAAATAAGTAAAACAGCAGCTTATTAATATAATGCCAACACCGAAATTTTCTTTTTTTTCTCTCTAAACAACACGAAGAACAACACAGTTGGATATTTAAGATATGTGAACCATGTAATATAGCACCTACTGTTGATCGCTAAAGGAAGTACATCTCGAATGGAATATCATGAAATCAGAGCGAACAAAATGTTTTTCAAATGGATACGTGTGTGCGCATGTGTTCTTGTGTGTGTATTTATTACTTGTATCCCAAAGACTGATGACCTAAAAGAAATGAGTGGACGATGAGTGGCCTTGCTCTGGGCTCTTGACTGTGAAGATGTGATCGGCCTGGGAAGACCCCACTTCCTCTCCTATTGGGTATATCGCTGTTGAATAATTACTGCTATGAAAAATTACCTGCCTGAATTTGCATCCCTTGATAAATTCCGCCATCTACAAAACCATTGCCAATCCGGGTTCTCCCCGAAAAACAAACGACCTTTGATCCTAAAAAGTACCACGGCAGAACGAACAAGACAAGGTGGCACCTGACCCCTCCCCCCGTCCCTAATTAGCCAGTCAAAATATTTTTCTCTTTTTTCAAATCCAGATTCTTGTAAAAATTCATCAATAATTATTTTAATCATTATTTATAAAAATAGATCTTCTTTCTCTTTATTTTTTCATTTTTTCTAAACGCATTTTCAAGCAAAGAGATCTTCTCTTTGGCAACAGTGTGTGTGTAGGTTTATTTTCAACGTAACGTGTCATCAGGGTTGCTAGCCCATCCCTTCCCTCTCCCCTTCCCACAATCCCCTGTGAGGACAGACGTGTGTTTTGTTTGCAGTACAAAACCAAAACTATGCTAGAAACATCTTCTGCATTAGAGAAAAGGGATGGAGTAATCCCTGTTGATTCATTTTGGGGATTTCTAACAATTTACACTTAAACAAATGAATGAATGATCACCGATATAGATATAGATATATAGCTATTTTTTAAAAAGAGCCCCTCCCCTTTTTCTTACCAGGGAGGCGTTATTCTAACGACAGTGGATCCGGATTTAAAAAAGAAAGAAAAAATCCTGAATCAAGACCAAAAGAGTTTGATCTTAAGGACATTTTCTTCAAAATAAGGGCGGTCTGGTTTTGCTACTGTTTACAGAGAAAAAACAAGAAAAAGAAGAATGAAAGAAGGAGAAATAACAACAACCACAACAACTCAAATAGAGATATACAACAGAATCCCTGTACCACTTTCAGGGTCTCCAAATAATGAATATTCTCAATTTTTCATTTTGTAATACTTAGGCAACATTGGCTTATAGGTCCAAAGTTATATTATAAGCCATATCCAGTTCTTTTTTGTGGGTTTGTTGGTTGGGTGTTCCTGTTTTTGAGTAGCTGAGTGGGCAGAGGTGGGTTTTTAGTAATAGAGGAGCTGTAAGGAGCTACACGAGTGATGGAAAGGGAGTTCAGGACTTGTGGGTCTTGTTGGTCTTGAAAGACACTTGCAAGACACGGTCACCCAACCGGTACCCGTTCAGACTGGCGATGGCCATGGCTGCTTCGTCGTAGTTCGTCATGGTGACGAAACCGAACCCCTTGCACTTGTTGGTGTTGAAGTCACGAATCACCTTGACATTGTTGACAGCGCCGAACGGTCCGAAGAGCTGCCACAGAACGCTCTCGTCTGAGTCCGGAGACAGGTTGTAGACAAAGATGCACCAGCCCGTTCCCGTGTGACCTGGGATGTTCATTCCTACTAGACTGGTCATGCTATCGATAGTAATGGGAGAGAACCTGCGGGGAGGGGAGAGAGAGAGGGAAAGGATGAGAGAGGAAAACAGGAGTGAGGAAATGCAAGAAAAAGATGCGTGAAACACAGCTAGCCAAACTCCTGACTGAATGTATGTAGAGTTACTCTGCAATTACAGCTGCGCAATCACGGGCGGGCAGATGTGATGAGCACTAAGCCTGAAATATCACAAGCTGCGTGCCGTCACAATCTTTTCAATCTATGGCTTTTGATCTGAATCTCTGCTTCTTTATTCCATCGACCGAAGGGCTTCTTGAATGGCGACTGAAAAGGCCCGATGCTGGTTGCGCTAGAGTGTTATTCGCATGGGCGACGAGAAACACAGCTCTTTTCTTTTCCCGTCTTCCTGCGTGGAGACTAAATTACAGGAACTCTGCGCATTAATACCTTGAAAATTCATCAGAGATTCGCTACACGGCTGTGTAAATCTGCCCTCATTCTTCGTGTAATCTTTCCTTTCTTTGCCTTTTTTCCTCCCTCACGATACTGAGATTTGAATGCTCAGTTGATTTCGCTTAATTGCCTTTCCGCTTTAAGGAAATTTCCACTTTAAATAAAAGGTAAATTGGATAAAAGGTTCATTTCGTGTGTCACCTCAGAAGGAATGACTATAGGCATTATTGGGTGTGCTTTAATTGAGATTTCCGCTTTGCTGCCGTCGTCGTCTTTACCAAATCCCGAATCTAGAGGGTGGGGAGGGGTTCGTTGTTGTAGCAAGCAGAAAATGGAAGCAGCCTGCTATTGTAGCGCGGGGAACAGAGTGTATTCCACCCACACTCTTCGACGTTCCGCCGCGTGTGACTGTGATCAATAGCACTGCACGGACTACAGGGCCGGCCAATTCCTTGTTTCTTGTTCTGCCAAGACTTACTCAGACGTTTCATCTGTGTTTTAGCCGGTTCGTCCTGGCAGAGTCAATACATCTGTCCCTCTCTTTCTCTTTTGTGTCTTGTCACTTGTGTCTCATTATGTAAATAAAGAGTATAATGGTAAGTCAGCTCACTTTGCGCAGTGTGACAAGCAAACCATCTTATGACTTCAATTATGCTGGTATTTCTGTGTAAATAATGAATCCACGGCCATTATTCATCCTAGAGGAGAAGGCGAAACATGGCTTACTGGTAATTTGAATGCCAGTCATCTGTAGATGAGCTAGCGGGTGAGGGTCGGGCTAGCTTACTGCTGACACAGGGATGTCTGGCTACTGCAAGGGCAGGGCCGAGCGATGTCTGTTGTTTAAACCGAGGCGAACAGTTGGGTACGTAGTTGCATAGCAACAAGCGGCTGACCTAGAGGCATCCCACCCCTCCGAGCTGCCCACCTTCACCTAGCGATGCTCACTTTTTTAGACCGCTCTTTGTTCATTAATTACTTTGAACGGTGAGCACATCACCACCCCCCTCAGGCCCCTAAAATTTCTTCCTCTCTAGAGGCAGACAGGCTTCGTGGCCTTTTTCAGCGGTTTGACAGTTGATCGCACGGAGTATAAATAAAAGTAGTCTTCATCTCATTTGTTTTGAAAGATGTCGTTGCCTTGTTGGCACATCCTGTTTGATTGCCTCCTTTCCTGTGGCTTGTCAGCTCTCTACGCTGAAAAGATGAACCACAGAGATTTTGTACATCTTGTTCTCTTAAAGCATGTTTTCCTGACAACAATCATGGTGGCAGTTTGTTCTAGTTTTTGGCGTGAAGTGGAATTTCTTGGAAAGAGAAGAAATCAAGAAAATTGGCCGAAGGAAAGCTCGAGCAATGCGTAACCTTTCATGCTACGACTTCCATTTTAGCCTTGAGTCTTTAATTTTCGGACATCAAAGTATTTCAATAGATACTAAAATATGCAACATAATGTCAAAAGCACTAGAACATTTTGAAAAGAAGCCTGTTCACTGGATCCACAGCAGCACAGAGCGAAAAGAACATAAGCAAACCCAACTGATCAGAGGCTCCCAAACCAGCAGTGAAACACTAAGTTTCCTGCGGGGATACAGGTGAGCTAGCAACACCTCAGTCTCGCTCATATAAATGAAAAAAAACATCTCATACAGAAAATAACTTGACCTTGAAATTTAACTACTATAGTTTTTCGACTGTGGATGCAGAATTTGTTCACCTAAAAACTTCAGCTAAATCTAAATCTAAAAACAATTTTATTTTTACTAGTTTTGAGTCTTATCTGATCGTTCTTTTAAAGAACATAAAATGAGGATTTTTAGGTCATGTACTGTTCACTTGTTTCACTTTCATGACATTGAATGGGGACAAGAGCTGTAGATGTTTCAAATAACGTGCATTAGCATCATAAAAGTAGTCCCTGCTTCCGAAATACGAAAGGTTGCACTATGTAATACTCCTGAAGACATATTACAGCTTACATTTTGTTCTGTTCCTCATGGACTTTTAAAACTTGTGTATGGCTTTTGTGTCCTTTCTGAATGTCCAGTCCCCATTCATTGTAAAAGCACAAGAAAATCCCTCAACTCAAGATTCCTTACTTCTTGCTCCACAGGAGATCAAGTGGGATTTCATATGGCTTTGGAACAGCAAGGTAAGTAAACTGATGTTTTTTTTTCAATTAAATTCTTTAGTTTGTTACAGTGGTCCGTCACCTTAAAAAATATCTGTAAATCCAATAAAAATCTATAATTTAAAAGCTACTGAGCTGGACAGAGGTGCGGCCTTAGCCCCTGAATCCTTTTAAAGCCAACGATTCAAAACAGGAGCTTTACACAACAAAACACAAAATACCAAAATGCAACTCAGAACTCATGAAAAATTGATATTCACACAATGCATACTCAACACTACAAATTATAAAAGATACTTACACATACTTTGATTGGCTACTAATAGGTTGGTGTAAATAATAAATAACCAAGTACAAAAAAAAACAAGGAAAGCCAAAGAAAAGAACTCATGGGTAGAGGAAGACCTTGAACTAAACTGAATGCATGTGATTTTCATAAAAGAAAGAAAAACAAGATAGAAATCAAACTGTCAACATGGACATCTGGCATTTGGTGAAGTTTTAATTACCTCTTAACGCCATAGGCCATATTAAGCAAATTGTCCAGCCTGCAAAGAGAAGGAGGGTTCTGGGGTTAATGCCAGGCAGATGGTCGACTCACTCAATGGAACTAATGCTACATCCCTGCCTCAATGAAGGTAGACGCCCATCCAGCGATGGGCCATTACGCTGTGTTGCCCCATCAGGCGTTTTATAGAGTCAATCATACATTCAAAGAGCAGCAAATTTGCAGCAGTGCTAATGGTAACACAGGAGGCCACTCGACTACCCACCCAGCACCATACATACTTAACACAATTGCTAGTTGCATTTGTGAGCGCTCGGTCGTGAGTCGAAGATTTCTGCAGCCCTGAAATGGTTTACTGTTGCTTGTGTTTATTCATTAGCTAATAAATCATATGCGGATCAGTGGCCTCATAAAGTATTCAAACACTTTTGTTCTCTTAGAAATGTATGAATGTTATTGCATTAAAGGCAAAATATTAAACCAGGTGGCTTTTAAGAGAGATATTTAAAAGCCATTTTACTTTTTAATAATTAAATTATGTAACGAAATGTTTCCAAAGTCATTTAAGGATGTATGAATGTAGTCTGTTCCTCTGAAATTCATACAGGTGTCATGGCAAAGTACAATACTGTACTTTGTGTAATTAACTGTAATCAATTGGCATGATGAAGAAATTCGTTTTTATCTAAATGCAATGACATTTTTTCTTTTTTAAATTGTTAAATAATGTCATTGTCTCAATATATTGCAAAGACATTCATATTTCTTAAGTGTTGTTTTACCCAAAATTAATATGACAAATTATTTAGTACTCCAAAAAGTACTTTTTGGAGCTATTTAGGATATTTTATATCTCATTACATAAATAATCTATCCACTTAAGACTTTTTGGATGTTTTTTCAAATGATATGTGAAATTACAAAAAAATAAGGAACTGTCATTTTTGGTAACTGTGTAATGCAATGAATTCAGATCAACAGGGCTGTATAAAGTCAATGGCCAAAAGTAGTTGAGGTGAATTAAACCCTATATAATGTGTGATATATTATTATAGTTATGATGAATAAACGGTGATTAAGGGGGGTACGACAGCAAATGTAAAACAAAAAAAAAACAAAGATTAATCATAGAAAGAAATATTAAGAATGAGATTTAAAGAATGAATCCCACATGCAGATAATATGCCAGTGTTATGCATGAAATTGGTCTGGTGCCATCCTTCAGCATACCTGAAAACTTTAATATAAAAATGACATTATAATGAAGTCTGAGACAGGATCTAATACAGCATTAACTGCGAGTGGCCTTTCTTTATCTTGCGGTGTGCGTCTCTATTAGCTCCAGTGACCCGCTGGGCTAGTGTATAACGGTATCCTGTCCTGTCAGTCATTTTCATTTTAGTCTCCTGTCTGTTTGGTTACTCTGCGACCTTGGTCTCTCACTTGGCTCGGCCCTGTCACATGTCTTATTAAAACCTTAGCAAGATGGCCGACAGGGCTAATTACTCCTTTCCCACATTTCAAATTCGACTTCTAAAAACGCGCACACGCACACGCACACGCACACACACACACACACACACACACACACACACACACACACACACACACACACACACAAACACACACTGTATCTTCAAAAATGGAAGAAAAATAAATGAGGACAGTCAGCGTGTCGAGTCATTACGATGCCAATTAGCCAATTAGGGAGGCAGGTTGCTTTGTGGGTAAGTGAGTTAATCGGTGCTCGCGCTCAGAGGGGCAAGTGCATGCAACGTGTTAGATATCTGCAGGCGTGTCTCTCCCCGGCCTACAGCTTTTCACACTGCCTCTCCAAACACACACACAACACAATGACGCCTTTGTAAAGCTGACTAATACATGCAAATGGTGCTTGTCCTATTCATATCTGTTGCTTGTTATGTATGAGGAATTCATTACTGATTCCTGTCATCAGTATTGCTGAGATGTGCTAATTGCTCGAACCCTGTTTGTCTAAACAATGGATTGCTTGCGTTAAAATAAACATCAGACTGGCAGTTCATGCATCTAGAAGAGACTAAAGTATGGTACATTTGAGGTTGAGTCGGAGTATTTATAGTAAACACTTTGGTTGTTCAAGATATTCTTTATTAAGATGTGTAGTAATTCTTGACCGTTCAGTTGCATGAGGGTAAACAGAGATTTTTGTATGTATAGTATATTTTTAGATGTGAACTCACACAAGTACAGGTTTAAAACAAAGAATACATATTTTAAGACAAAGCTATATTGAGGAAAGTGGAGCTTATATAATCAATATATTATCTATAATAGAGAGCGAGTAATTTGTGACAGAATTTTCATTTTAAGGATCACTTTTAATATTTATTGTTAATTTATATGTATTATGTTTTTACAATTATACTTTTTAACACCTTTACTTATAATTTTTTCACTTATATATTTTATTAATAAATACATGTTTGTATTTCTCTATTTGTTTATTTATAAATGTTTATATTGATTTTATTTTTATACTGATTCATTTTAATTGACAGCCCTTGAGTATGACATCAGATCCTGGGCCCATGGAATTTCACATTCACTTGTTTAAATGAAAGCAGAAAATGTTCTGTTGGACCGTCACTGCTTTTAAAAAGCTAAGTTGTAAACCAATAACCACAAGAAGTTTAAAACATCTCAACTTTTTTCAATAGCAATTTGGATTAGGATAATACAGAAGCTTTATAGACTAAAAGCAAAAAATTACATTTTCCTTGTCTAAAACCTATAATTGATCAAGTTAAATAGAAGCTATCATCATCAATGTTATATTTTGACTGCGAGTTGACATCTGCTTTTACTAAACCGTGAACGTTTACTGCAAGATGACATCATCAGTATTGGCAGGCTTCGCCAGCTCAAAGCTCATAAGACATGACTCATATTAATGTGAATTAACCTCAGAGGAGGGCACATCTCAAGCAAAGATCTAGCAAGTCAATAGCAGGATCAAAAGATGTTATTATTGTTGCCTCTGACTATTTGCTTTCACGTCTATTGAGAGATACAGCAGAGAAAGCATTTTGCATTGGTTTGAAAAGGTTGAGAACCGCTGCCCTGGGCTGAAAAGGTGTAAGCTGCCAGAATGAAGTTATTTGTGGGCTGCTGAACAAAAATGAAAGGAACAGATGTGAAATGAAAGAAGGAACGATGGTGTATGAGAAAACTAAATCAGAGGGACATTGTGAACGACAGAACCCCACTGTCTCTTATCAGTCCTTCACTTCTGTTTCTTTTCTGAATCTCATTTTGTTTCTTTTGGGAGAAGCCTATTCCTTGCATGTCATTTACATTTTAAGGTGTACGGCCAGCGTAGTTTTACAATGTATCACCAATTCAGGGCCGTAGCTGGTGACCCCACATTCATTTCTGCATTTTATTTTGGAAACATTAAAGGGACTACAGTTTAGACAAATATTAAGTCTTTACGCAAAGTACATTTAAAAAGGTTAACCCAGTAAAATGTAATTACCTGAACCTCTGCGCTTGGTGGTGGAGGGGTCCAGGGTAGCGCCGGTTTGGGGACTGATACAGCTGTGACAGTAGTGCCTGGCTGGTCTTCTGACTGGGGTTGTTGGCAAACTTCACCGTGATGGGCTCGGCGGCACCCGAGGGCTTCTGTCCGTTCAGACCCTTGATGGCTTCCTCAGCTTCTATCCTCTTATCAAAGCGAATGAAGCCCACACCCCGCGAGCCACCTGTGGGGCCAGCAGATCAGAAACAACACACGATACACTTACTGGCTTTATCCGGCCTGCAAATGCAATATCAACAAATTCACGCACAACCATTGCCTAAATAGCATCCTACATACAATACTTCTTAAAGGTAGAGAACCAAATCCAGAAAATTTACATTTTGGAACTGTGGTCTTCTTCTAAAAGGTAAATCAATTGTGCTTGTGAGGATACATGTTTGTAACCAAACAATTCTTGGGCCCTATTGAATACCATAGTAGAACAATTTACAATGGTAATCTAAAGGACTCCAATTACTTTTTGACTGTCCTACATTCTTTAATACCTTTTTTTGAGGTCAAGTAATTTTTCTATGGTAATCAATTGGGTGCATTGGTTATACGCATTCCTCCAAATATTTCTCTGTGTTCAACAAAGATTTGCAATAACTAGAGAGTGAGTAATTCATGACAGAATTTTTTTGGGGTAAACTATTCCTTTAAAAACCAAACCTTGACGCTGATAGCACCGTGCAGATGCACACATTCATTCAGAACCCATTATTTCTATATTTAGAGACAGAAATGGCGGAAAATGATTTGGCAACGACAAATGACAGAGCTATGCAGCACATATGACGGATCCTATCGCTAGTGTCACATTATGCAAATGAGGCGTGAGGAAACACAGAGATTCTATTGGCCGGCCTACGTTCCGATGCTGTCAGGCAGACGTGTAATTTGTTTTCTTTTCTTCATGAGAGGATGACAATATTGTTTTGAGATATGGTTGCCTGCTGGTGCGGGTTCTAGCATACGAGTATGCCGAGTCTCAGTCGGCCACACACTGCGTTGTCCGCAACGGCTGATGGCCACACGCCGCCTCGTGGTATGTGACATTTCGGCGGTTTCCAAGGCGATGGTTTTGACCGCTACCTGAAGTAACATTTAAAAGGGCCCGGCTTACTGGGAGGTCTTTTGTTGGGCTGGTTTTTAATGAGACGATCCTTCTGGCTCTGAGGGGGTGCATGTGGAGACAGCTTTCCAAGAGGGCAATTTGCATAATACAATGAACAAGTATTTGTGTGCGTGTCTCTCACACAAACACACCACATTCTATATTGTCAGTTCCGTCTCCCCTCACACTTTCAGCTGTCACACTCTAGTATTGATGTTTTATGTTGTGCTGCCTGATTGTCTATTCAAATCAGCGTCTTTGGATACGTTCAGTTCTCCAAACAAATATTTGCACACAATCTTTTGAATGCAACGAGCTTTCATTCAGACTGCGGCTGCATTACTGTTTCTCCCTCGCAGCGTGAGTCATCCTTGACAGTTTTTCACTTCTCCCTTCCCAAAACCTGCTTTCTTTAATTGGAATGACAGAAGTAAAAGCTTGAAGAATGAAAGCATGCATTATTCTGGGGACTTTGGGATGCAGCGTTAGCTTTAAGCGTAAACCTGGAAGAGTGATGATCAGGTCAAAGCCGAATTCTAGAAAGTGGAGTAGAGAGGAAACTTGGATTGACACCTCCTCTCTCTGTTCCTCCCTCTCTCTCTCTGAGAGGTATTTGTCATGCAACAGCTAGAGTCTCTAAAAATACAAGAGATTACAAATTCTGTTTCATAAAATTTTGATCTGAAACTACATGACTTTTTGTTTTTGTCTGTCAGTTTAGGCACAATGGAATGAACTGATGGATCTGTCTTCAACTATACACTATCTTTGTTTTTTCTTGTTTAGGATGAGCGCAGATTCTTTTTTTGTCAAGATCAAATGCCAGACCCCAATCGAACCTTGCAAATGACCTTTGGCAATGCATTGAAAAGCTTAAAGGGATAGTTCATCCAAAAATGAAAAGTCATAGTTTCCTAAGCCTCAAACAGGTATGGCTTTCTGTCTTCTGCAGAACACAAAAAAAATGTTTAAAGAATGTTGAACCAAATAATTCTACAGAATGTCCTACATTGGTTTTGCGTCCATACAACAGAAGTAACTAACTACAGATGTCAATTGGTTACCAACATTCTTTATAATATCGGGTGTGTTAATAATGATAGAACTTTCATTTTTAGGTGAAGTATCCCTTTAACCCTAAGCTAATTTTACATTCTCTGCAGTATTCACCATTTTACAAAACTCAAACTGAAATATTTTATAACAGGTGTAGAGTTTAAAACTAAAACAGGAAGTAATTTTGCATCAGTGTGGTTTGCATCTTGAAAAATTGTCTATATAGAAAGAATATGCACCATATATGACCCATTATACAATGACTAAAAATGTATTCACAATGCACTGCATTTGATCAGACATTTTTACAACTGGCAAAGAAACAATACTTTCTTACAATTGCCTATAAACACAAAAATGTATGTACTTCAACCAAATTCACTACTATGTAAATTCTTCAGGATTAAAGTGCATCATTTGAATAAATGTGAAAAGTAAAAAGAATAAGCAATAGATGACTATGTAATAAGTTACTACCTCATTTTAGAAACAGCCTGTGTTTAAACATCTTCTGACAGTGGGAGTGCAGGTCACAGCAAGTCATAACATCATGAATGATGTGCTCAATGTCTGTTTAACTGCAAATTCAATTTCGCAAATGTTTTGTATCGTGTGTCCTTCATCCTCTGCAGTGTGTTTTGTTCTGTGCCTTAAAAAATACTGCTTATACCCGTAGGGCAGGTAGTCTTTGTGTCAATCCATAGTGTTTCAGTGCTGTGCACTAACACAACTATAATGAAATCGTGATGGGATCTTGTTTTCCTCGGGTGGAAATAGTGCTGACCAATGTCATTCCGGCTGCGACTCAGCAAACAGCTGACGATCTATCAGTGGCCTGCAGAATTGCTAAAATTAGGAGGCCGAAAAAAGCTTGAGCTTTAACGGTTAAAAAATGCAAATGGACGCCTTAATGTTGACTGTGCTTTACTGTTTCTTTTCCCATCGCTTCCCTGACATTACCATAATGAGCCTGCAGCCGTTTCTATAACAGGCTGCCTAAACAAAGCGCACGGCCAAGCTATAACCGGAGATACAGGCACCACAAGCTCCTTTATAGTGCTTATCACGAACGGAACAGAGTTACAGCTACAATGTGCCGGTTAACAGCACTATTCTCCCGGTAATCACTCCTGCCTTACGTAACTTTCTACCTGTACTTATCTAGGCCCAGCACACATGAAGCTAGAGAATGCTGAGTTTAATAATAACCGTGACACATAGAGAGAGCACGCAAGAAATGGTGGCAAGAGACCGCCACATCCAGCCTGACAAAGCTCTTTCTACTGCACGCCCACCGCTCTGTTCTTCGACATTCACTGCAGAGAGAGAGAGAGACAGAGAGAGAAAGGGGGGAAATACTCCGGTGGGAATAAAGGAAAGCGCTGAAAAAAGCTCTGCTGTTAATGAAAGCCTTCTCTCTCCTCTGTCTCATCATAAGCACCTCTTCTGTGTCTCTCATTCGCTCGTTTTCAAGTGGCTGTGCCAACTGTATGGAACATTTATTAAACAAGTTCGCTAAATATATTATGAGCGAAAAAAGCGCACACCTCCTGCCTTACTTTCTGCCTAATCAGAAAAAGGAAAGCAAGGTCTTTGTTTTATGTAACTTTAGTTGCTGCTACTACAGATGGTGTTTGAAAAGGCTCAGTAAGGGAGGTCTTTGAAGACTCGAGCAGCTCTTTGCTTGGTTCTTCTGGCACGCAGCAATAAATCCATCTGTTTGTCCTTGTGTAATTGAAGGCCAAGGCAGCGATGTCATGCCATGCGTTTGTGCAGTGATGTCTGCAGGAAGATGTGGATGTTGACACCGGTTGGATCTTCTTGTTTTATTATGCGTGATAATGATGGCCTGCTATTTTTTCTATTCAAACTAAAAAGTTTTAATCTATGAACTTATTAAATCGATAAATAGATTCATTTTTAAACAATTGTGACCCAGTCTTTAAAAAAAATCCAGCTAAATACATTTTTATAATAGGTAAAATTAAATTTAAATGGTCGTTTTTCTGACTTTTCTTTTCACAGACTATTTTCTTTTCACTATTTTAATATTGTAGATACATTAAAATATAGAAGTGCATTCTGCACCTTATTGTACATCTAGTACAAATGTTTCAAACATATATAAATTTGTCACCTACTGTATATGTATGCATTAGGCAGATGCTATTCTCCAAAGGTTTATAGGAGAAATACCAAGAAATGAAAATGTACTCACCCTCTTGTCATTCCAAACTTTTATGACTGTACTACAAAAATACTGGTATCTAGTACTGTTGTACGGGTTACCTACAATACATTTAAAAAAATAGCGTTTCTTTTTCCAGAGTAAAAGATTTGAGGGTGAGTAAATGATGACACAATCTCATATTTGGGATCTGTCCCTTAATGCTAAATTGGATGTCATTTGCAACGCATCATGGGAGAACAACAAACTTGCAGCTCTTTCAGCTTTTTGTAGTTAGGTCTTAAAATGTTTTTGTCTGTAAGAACAAAATGTAAGAGATTTCTGGAAACTGACTGTTCTGCTCCATTGTATTGTTTTATATATAACATATACTGTGTTCACTCACTGGTACGGATACTCAACGGGGAACGTTTCCTTAAAAGCACACATGGGAAGAGCATGGACATGGTCTAACCCTTTCTGACAGCACGCTCACACAGTATAGTTTATGGAATTCAAGTCAAGGGAAAATATCAATGAGCAAGAAAGAGATAGAAAGCGTAGGATTTTAAGAGAGGGATTTCCACAAGCACTGGTTTTTCACTTAAAAAGCACAGCATGTAGAAGCCGGTGCACTGGATCAATTGTATTTGCGCTCATTGAAGGAGCATGTATTGACTGCAAGGCAAGGCCCAGCAGAGCTTTTCTGAATATTTGACTATTGATCTTAGCTCTAATCCTGTCATTTTTAACCAATGTTAATGGTAGGTTAAATATTGTGTTAAAATACTTTTGCCACTCATTCATCCTAACGCTTTCTTAGCCTCCATGTAATTTAGTCCAATTTTCCCCCCAAAAAATTGAGAACAAACAGACACACCTTAGGGAAAGAGTTATAAGTATACAAGCGAGAAAAGGAAATAGCTTTCAGTCAATTCTACTGGAATACATTATCCACAGGAAGCTCCTCTCTGACAGGGCAAACAGAGGCAGTTACATGGCAGGCGGAACAGTGTTTCTGCCTCGAACCGTCGCACTACGCGTCCCTAATTGTTCTCAAATTTTTCACAATAAAACTGGTGACAAAGATTTATGATTTATTATCAGTTCAAAAATGCAAAGCCATTGTTAGTTTAGTGTGGCATATGTCTTTGTCTTTATTAATGACTTAGACTTGCAGTATTATTTTCGATGCATTATTTTCTTGAAATTTTGTATGTGGGGGATGTGACAGATTCAGAACTGGCATCACAAGGATATTTTTTGGGGATTTTTTTTGTGTAAAATATAATGTCAAAAGTATGAAGTGTTGTGTTTTCTTAATTTTCCCTATACATGAAAAAAGTTACATTACAAATGTTTTCAAACCTACACAAACATACACATGCACACTACGACTGTACATAAACTACAGTCTCCCTGTTTGGCATTCAAGGCTTCATAGAAGGGTTATAAGATCTGCTCCATGTCTCTTTATGGCAGCCTTCCGTTCAGAAAAAATCTTGTTTCTTAATCACCAGCAACTCGAGTTTAATTAGTCATTAAGCTCCCTACTGTGGACCGCTCTCTCCCGGGGAGCCTTCACAGGGCCAGAGGAGGGATCTGTGTCAAGAGAAGAAGACCTCTCTCTCTGTGTGTGTGTGTGTGTGTGTGTGTGTGTGTGTGTGTGTGTGTGTGTGTGTGTGTGTGTGTGTGTGTGTGTGTGTGTGTGTGTGTGAGCGAGCGAGCGAGCATGTGGCCACGCAGCATTCTTTAGCAGTTCTTTAAAAAACGTTCGGCACCACTAGAACGTGGAAGACATTTTCCAGTGGCTTATGCGATACTGTTTGGATGGTGAGTGCCCTTATGAATTATGCAATTTGAAAAACATTGAATGTGTAAGAAATGCAGCTCCATGACCATTTATTTTGGAGAAAGTTTATACATAGGTTTGGAAAAGTATGAACTTTATTTATTAACATTTATTCATTTGGTAGACGTTTTTATCCAAAGAGACTTACAAGTAGTGTTCAGTGGACAGCTATCACTTCACTCCAGGGCACTTCAGTCATAGTCTGCTGGCACAGAGTTTACAAACCAGCAACCTTTTGCTTACAAATCCAAATATTTAACCACCAGAGCAAACTGACCAAATTCACTTATCAGTCACTCAACTCTTGTGATTAATGATATTTGGAAGAATGTCAGCCAGATCATTCAGATTTCTAGGGCATGATTTACAACCATAGGAGAAAAAAATGTAACTGTTGTCAAAGTTTCTTCAACCACAGTTTTTTATTTTTATTTCTTCTTTGTGTTTAACAGAACAAACATTACTACATTCTTTCAAATATGTTTGTCAAAACTGCCCAAGAAATTTCAGTGGCTAACAATCTTTCCAATATCTCCCTTTGTATAATACTGAACATAAAAATCTGTACAGGTTTGTAACAACTTGAGGGTAAGTAACTCCAACCAACGTTTAGATGGTTAATCTGCTTTGAAATCATTAAAATCATAGAGATTGGTCCTTGTGTATAAAGATATTTGAAAGAATGTGTGCCACCGAGATTTCCGAAGAACTGTTGACAACCATGTAGATAAAAACTGAATTGCAGACAAAGTTTCCCCAAAAACTGTTTTTTTCTTAAAAATGTTTATGACAGAGCATAAGTAGACAACATTATTTCTACTATGGTTTTCAAAGCTGCCCCAGAAATCTCAGCTGTAGATGTTCTTCAAAATATCTCCCATTTTATTATATAAGAAATGTATACAGGTTTGGAACAACTTGAGGGTAAGTAATTCATGACAGAATGGTCTTTTAATCTAACCAACTTTTAGTAGTTGCACAATTAATTGGTAACCATGGTAATGCATTCCCCATACACACACACATACGTATGTACACACACACACGCGCACACACACACAAACAGTCAGAAACTAAAAAGTGTTTCTTTGTCTTCGTTTTCATGTGTATTTGCTGTAACTACTAAATGCATGCCAGATGATGTATTAAGGTGAAATATTAGGGGAAATTTATTTTATAATATCTGAAGGTCATGTTAATGTTGTGTGTTCCAGGGTTCATGAACATGCAAGAGAAAAGGGGTCCCACTGATACCTGTGACCTGGTCGACTAGAATGCGAGAGGTGATTATCCGTCCGTACTGGGAGAAGAGCTGTTCCAGCTCCTTCTGGGTCATGGTCTTGGGCAGCCCACTCACGTACAGGTTGGCGTCACGAATAGAAGCTGAACTGGGCCGTGCATATGACACCTGTAAGGCAACAAACAAATAGATCATTCTACGACATGTTAAAAATACAATGCTTTATCGGGCAGGACCTTTCATAACTTGGTTTCAATGGTTCATTTGTGTTATCACTCAGAGATGTGTACAGAAGGTCCCATGAGGCATTGCTAAATGAAGTGGTTAAAACAAAAATATGTTTATAAAAATGGCTGTTTATTTTTATGCATCATTATTGGGGTGCTTATACATAAAGATGATGTAATATCATCCTTTATTTTATTTATTTGTGCAAAAAGACGTCTATTTGGTTGTATTATGTGAAAAATAACAACATTTAGAATAGTTTCAGCTACTCAAATTTTTTTTTTTAAATTTAAAACCTTTGAAATTGAGTATACATACCATGTGAATTTTATGTATATGTTAGCGAAAAATAAGTTTGATTAACTGAAATCACAAAATATTGTTGAATATTACAATTATATATTTGCTAAATAAATACTTATTTTTCATTACACAAACTATTTTTTCAACATTTTTAGAGAAATTAAAAGTGGAAATTCCTTTAATTATTTTAATATTTTCCACAAGAAAAAATATTTAATGTTTTTAAACTTGCATTAAATTCAAATAAGTTTTAGGATATTTATGAAACCGTATGGATTTTTTCACTATATATTTCCCAGCTTAAAGTTGTCTTTCAGATTATATATTTTATTTAATGGATTCTGTGACGTCTAGGGACGTCAGAAAAAACTGACCTCTAAACCTTCATTTAACCTCAAAGCATGATCATATTTACTAATAAGAATATTATAAGAATTGTTGCAATGGATTTTCGATGCATATACATTTAAAATCATACAAAAATTTGACGTAAAATAAAAAGGCAAATGATGAAAGCTAATTTGTGTTCTGAAAGCATGATGGCAGTGAGTGTGTATGAGAGAGAGAGAGAGAGCGAGAGAGACAGCGAGAGCTAGAGAGAGAGCTAGAGAGAGAGAGTGAGAGATAAAAAGAGAGTGAGAGAGAGAGAGCTGGCTGTCATCTGTGCTGAATAACACTTTGGAACCTTCTGTTTGTGCCTGTAGTGAGAGCCAAGCCATCTATAGCTCTCTCACTCTCGCATTCCCCACACGCTCTAATATCAGCATGCTGTGCTTACTAGCACCTTGGACAGCGCTCTACCCACAACACTCCTTCCATCACGCGCTCACACCGCACGTTCTCACCCGTCTCAACTCGTCGAACTCGGCAGCACCTTGGACAGATCCTGTCACACTCTTAAACACACTGCATTTGTTTTCTCGCTCTCTTTCAACAGCTCACACCCCTGGCTCTCTCTGTTCTGACACACATGCTGCTATTTTAACCCAATTGCAGTCCCGCTCAAGAGACAAATCATAAAAAGAACAAGTTTATCTAAATGAAAACCCATATGAGTATTTTTTGGATGCGACCGAAATGAAGAGGTTTTTAAAAGCTTATGAAAAGACACGAATGCACCATAAAGTATCGCAGTGATTAATGCATTATACTACTTCTGATGTCTTTTCAAGGTCCACGATTGCTTTGTGTGGGTAACAGAAGGATATTGTAATGAAAAGAGTGTGGAGGAGAGGCTTTGGAATGCATTTTTCTTTAAAGTGAAAATTAAAGGTTAATAATTTACTCTTTTCATTTCACACCTTTGTGACTTTCTTCAACAGAACACAGAAGTTGATATTTTGAAGAAAGTTGGTAACCAAACAGGAGTCGTACCTTTTCACTTCTGTTCACCCACTCCAACAACATTCTTTAAAATATCTTCTGCAGAAAAAATAAAGCCATAAAGGTTTAAAATGACAAGAGGCTAAGTAAATGAGGACAGAATTTTCACTTTAACTTGTGACACATGTAGAGATAATTAAATATTGGTCGGGATTAATATAAAATATGTGAGGATTTTAAACATTTTCAGCAAAAACATCAACATCATGGTTTGGCCTGGATTATCTTAAATGAGAAGTTTCCGTCAACAGATTGAACATTCTTGTTGACTCATATATTCTCCACCCATCAAATCACAAGGGAGATTTTTCTCTCTGTCTCGTTACAGCAGATCAGCTTTAATTCAAGATGGAGAGATGTTTCTATCTCCCTGCCCTTTTAATGCTCACGTCAGTTTAATCTATTCCCATTAATGGTTGAAGCTGCCTTTCCATCTCATATTTATATTAGTTCTGACATTTGGGCAGCAGAGCCATCACAGGCTGTTACACTGCTACAAATGCTGAGCTAAACATGCTAAACGCTCTCCCATAATCTCTCGAAATCCACTTCAATTGAGAAAGCAAAATGCGCAGAACCCTGACACGCTCCTCGCTCTGCCCTTCCGTCTTTCACTCCTCTCTTTCCTTTTTGCTTTATTTATGCCTTCTCAAGCAGATCCAGATGTCGGATCTTTCAACACCCTGTCTGCTGTGAGGAGTTTGAGTGTGGATGTGTATCTTGCAGCGCAAGGCTACACTCTTCTCAACCTCAGTGGGATTTCTCCCATCACACCTCGACAGGAAGGCAAAGCCAGAGTTTTGCTGAGAAACCGAGAAGTGTCATGGAACAGTGTGTGCATGACAGAACGTTGAGAGGGTAGATGTTGGGAGTAGAGTGAAACTTCCTCACTTACTCAATCTTCCAATCTCACCCAAAAGTGCAAATTGTGTTATCGTTTCTTTCTTCTGCAGATATGAAAGAAGATCACCAAAAGAATATATTTTGAAGAATGTTTGCAACTGGCACATATTCACTGGCATTGGTTTGTGCCTATACAATTGAAATGAATGTATGCCACTGCAGAATGAGTCTTACAGGTTTCAGGGTGAGTAAAACAGTTTTCATTTTCACATCAAATTTCCTTTTCAGTTCAGAGTACGTTTCATGCGAACCCACAACACTACGAAACAAATTTCACCTCATTGTAAAACACACAGGCACTTTTCTTACTTTCTGTCTCTCATCTTAACAGCCTTTTGTGAGCATCTTGGGGAGATGTATATCATCAGGGCTTATTTCAGCAGGAGGGCCCTCATACACATCGCTTTTCCTCTGAAAAAGTGCAAGGAAATGCACTTTGGATAATTAGCCTCCTCGTTTCTGTCTCTCTCTCTCTCTCTCTCTCTCTCTCTCTCTCTCTCTCTCTCTCTCTCTCTCTCTCTCTCTCTCTCTCTCTCTCTCTCTCTCTCTCTCTCTGTCTCTGTCTCTGTCTCTCTCTCTCTCTCTCTCTCTCTCTCTCTCTCTCTCTCTCTCTCTGTCTGCTGCTGTTAGATGGTCTGTCGTCGTCCCAGCACATTGGGGGGTGGAGTAATGATGGAGGCTTTATAAGGAGGATGACCTTGGAACACAGTTATTAGAAGTTATAAGACAGAGGTCTTTCACAATGTATTACAGCAGAAGAGGATCTTTTGAGAGGGCCGGTGGTGGTAGGAATAAGAGGTTTCGTGGTGTGCGGAGAGAAAGGAGGAGAGGGAGTAAGAGGTGTAAAAGAGAGATCACAAAGAAGAGATAAAGACGATGGTTTTTCTAGCCCATGCTGAGGTGGACGGAGATGGCAGCCTTTTTTAATATTGTGTGTATGTAATAGTAGAAGAAAATAACTATAAAATAAATGAAATGAAAAGATAAAAAATAACATACAGTGGGGATAATTTATCTACAATTTACATTTTGTATGCGAATTGACTTAGTTATAGTTGACCCAAAAATGAAAGTCAGTCATCATTTACCTACACACCTGTCATTCCAAACCTTTATGACTTTCTTTTGAATAACTAAAAAGAATGTATTTGGAAGAAAGCTGATAATTAGCATCGATAGAAGTGAATGGGGGCCACTGCTGTTCATGTTCCAAATTTCTTCACATTATCTTTCATTTTTGGTTGAACTGTCCCTTTAAAACAAAGAAATACTCTTTATTGTAATGGCAGTTTGACAGGATGTCCCTTGATGAGGACATTTAATTCATAGCAAACATAATTAATTTTCAAGGATATTGAATTCATAATGTAAGCATGTTTATATGAGTGCATATGTTGGCAGTAGAAGAAGTGACAATATGTTTTTAAATCATTAAAGCCAGGAAAACCTTCATTATAATTTTTTAACTGTCAATAACACATTTCAGCAACAAATATAAACCCCAGTTTAAGTCAGAAGCTGCAGTTCAAAAACTACTGCAGACATATATTCCCTTTTATAACTGATTTTGAATAATTCAAATTTTTATTAAATTAATTTTCATTTTTGACCAATTCATTAAAAGCAGCTTAAGATTAATAATGCATTGTGGCAGTAGGAAGGAAGTAAAAACCTGTGGTGCTTCTTTGACCAGTTAGAGCAGTGTTTTAACAATGTGCGCATGTGTGTGCGTGTCGTGCAGCCTCCCTGGAAGTGTGTTTTGTCACAGAGAGAAGTGCCGCGTGGCAAGAAGCTGTGATGATCGGCAAATACACACAGAGTGAGTCATTCTGTCTCTGATGGATTCTAAGCTGATGCTGAAACGCTGCTGGCCAACACACACGCTGCCACTTTGGAACACGCCCATATTTGAGAGTTTTGTGCTGTGCTCTTTCACAAACAGCCACGCCAACTTTACTTTACCCTCTCTCATTTTTTTCTCACTCTCAGACACAAATATGTTTTGCACTGTTCTCTTAAGAGGTACTGAGCCGCTGGTACTGAGCTGCTGTGACTGAGTGCTGTGTTTTCGTAAGCGGGTGAAATCCAATCTGATTAGATTAGGGTGGATGTAAGCGAGAGGTCTGGGATTATAGGCCAGATCATAAAAATGCGCACAGGCAGATTATGTGGTGAGCAGTGGTTGGAATTTACTGTTAAAACCAGATGCTGTTTCTAAATTTAGCCAGACAACAAAAAAAAGAAACCCATCAGATTTTGACAGGCCAGACTGTTTTGAAATGGAATACTAATAAGTAGAATAAACATGACTGAGAATGTAAAAATGTATATTAGAATAGAACACTTAAATAAAAAACAACAGAATTGAATGAAACAGAACAGATCCTGAGAATAGAAAAAAAGTCAAAATTATAACACAACAGAATAGTATAAAATAAAACAGAACAGAAATAGTAGAATAGACCTCATACAATTTCTTTCAGCTAGAAAAATACATTTTAGGTATCTTCTTAGCATGTCCACATGATTTCATTATACATACTATTTCCCTCTTTTTGTGTGACTTTATGATTTGACATTTGGAGATTCATTTACATATCAATTACACCATTTTCCCTTTTTCTTCCTTCGGTTGCTTTCCTGTTTCCTTCTGCATCTTAATGAGTAAGATTTGCCTCTTTTTTTGTGCCTATCATGAGCCAGTGTACGCCACGCGCACAAGTCAGTGCAGTTTCACAGGCAAAAACAGTGACAGAAACATTCGCCATATTGACTAGTGAGTACGGGAGTACTAGTGACTTCTGCCAAAATGAGATGTTGTTCTGTTACTCTCTGCTATCTGTTACGTTTTAATAGTTCAGTCCCAGGTGAGGACGACCTGTTAAATGGAGAGGTACTGAGATCAGCTTATCAGTGCTGTGCCCTTAAGCAAAAGGCAATGGTACAGTGGGGCTGTGTGGCAATTATAATGTTAAGTGGGTTGCTTTGGATGAAAAGTGTTTGGTTAACAACAAACAGCCAGCAACTTAATAACACGAACCTTAATGAAGATCCAAAAAATAAGGCACGAAATTATAGCACACATACAAATACATTTGTTGTGTGGATTAGCTGTCTTAATGTGCTTAACCTAATTATAACATAATGTGTGCATTTAATAATGATCAAGAAATGAATACAAATCAATTTAAAGGGATACTGCACCCAAAATATGTAAGTTGCTAAAGTTCTAAACCTTTTTTTTCATACCAAATTTCTTTGATCGTTTTTGAATACGAAGGGAGGTATTAGGAAGAATATATTTTTGAGGCACCATTGACTACCCTTTTGTTGAACAAAACTTTATATTTTGAAGAAATTGGAAAACAGGGAATAGTTTTCTAGTATGGTTATCCAAACCTTGACAGAAATCTTTGATTTAAAATTTTTTTCAAATATCTTTCTTTGTGTTCAATATAAATGTATACAGGTTTTGAACAACTTGAGGTTAAGTCCTTCATAATATAGTTTTCATTTTGAGGGGAAATATCCCTTTATTCTAAACCTTTTTGCAATTCCACATTCTATTTAAAAATATATTTTTTGGTTTCGTTCTTAAAAAACACTAGAAATATCAAACCGATAAAACTTCAACTTTAGGGTTAGTATGTAAAATAACATGCAGTTTGTTTGAAATAGGAATGGTGAAATCAAGGTAAAAGATACAGAATGCAATTTTTCATAGATTTTCTCCTGATATCCGTTTTTGTTTGAAGAAAATCTGAATTTTGAAACGCTTGTTACACATACCCGCGTTCTGAGTAGTCACCTACCTTAATAGTTTTGGTCTGAAGTCGGAGTCCATTTAATGTGTTGATGGCTTTCTCTGCATCTTTTGGGTCAATGTAGTTGACAAAACCATAGCCAAGACTCTGTCCTGTTATTGAGACAAAACACAAGAAAGAAAGATTTAAATAACACTGTTAAAACCATTCTTTTTAATGCAATATACTCTCTTGAAGGGCTTTCAGTCCTTTAAAACCACTTCATTCCTAAAAAAACACCCTAAACTCTGCATATCTTATGAGACACCATAAACACTTTCAAATATATGTAGCATTAGTCTGAGTAAGTGTGACAGGTGTGTGTTTATGATTGGATAGCGATCATTAACTGTAAGCCTCGGCTGGAGTCCGCTGATAGAGAACTATTTTAATTTAATCTCTTCTAACAGTCTGTTGCTCTGTTTAAGGCGAGACAGCCATCATCTGGGTGGTGGGGCTTTTTTCCCAACTTTCAAAAGATTTTGCCACTCAAGTGCAGTGGAACTGGAGAACAGTGCTGCACTTATCCTCATTAATAGTAACAGACAGAGCTAAGTCCACAGCGTACACACAAAGTGAATCATAAATGCGAAACAGCGCTGCGCCTGGCGCCAAGCCGCGGATTCCACGGGGGAAGAGCGGACAACCTCACACTGGCCTCGCTTAAAGCACTATGTCTTCTTTTCGTTCTTTTTGGATTAGGATGGATTACTAGTCCCTTTATCGTTCATTAAGAAGCGTGAATCTGACAAAATGTGATGCAGGAGTATTCAAACCCAGATGCTGGTCTGACATGTGTTTCAGGGCCTTTCAAATTAAATGTAAATGGTACTTTCTTGTTGCTAAGCATCTGTTTTGAATACTTCAAGAAAATCTCTGTGGTGTTTATTTGAAGGTGATTTGTTATCTAAATATTACTTGTTTCCTAGTTTAATATAAACATGAACTTATTTGTAAGCCAATTGTACATTTAAAAAAATCCCTAAAAAAGTAAAAACTTATAGAAAATAACCCAGAAAGGAAATTGTCCTACATTCTTTAAAACATCAAATTTTTCGTTTAACAGAGCAAAAAATATAAGGTAATTTTTCAGGTAATGGGTTCTCTGGGAATTCTTTCAAATATGTTTCTTTGTGTTTCTCATAACAAAGAAATTAATATAGATTTGGAACAGCTCAAAGGTGTGTAAAAATTATTTCGGGTATGCCTAAAGTGAATATTACTTTTGAAAATAGTGGCATGAACAGCTCGTTTCAATTTATAATAAATAGAATAGTTAAACCTGAAAAAAGATTATATAGTATAGATTTAAATAAATTACATACAGTTCTGTCTTGGAGGAATTTTATAAAGATTTTCCATTAGAGTTCATAAACAAATCTGAAACAATGGGCTGAATAGTTAATGACATTTATGTTTATAGCTGTGAGTCTTCTAGATATAACTGAGAAAGTGCATGCTTGTGTGTGATAGAGAGAAAGCAAAATGGAAAGGTTAGTGTAAATGAAGTGTGTTTCCAAAGCACTGTCATGCAGCGCTTCAGGGATAAGAACGGCTGTGGATAATGATACATTCGGAGAGAGAACATTGTGAAAAGACAGACACCGAGAACGCTCTCTGCCTAAACTTCTCCATTTGTCTCTTTCTCCCTTCTGTTCCTCTCTCTTTGTCTGTTCCCTCTGTGGCCCAGAGCGCTTGGCCCCACGTTGGCATGCCCCGCATTGCCATTTTCATAGTGTGTATGTGTGCGCGTGGGTGGTTGCGTGTTTAGGCATGGTTGTGTGTTTGAGCGTAAAATAATGGGTTCATAAAACAATCTCTTTTATAATGCCCCTTTGCCTGATGGCATTTCCATAACATCGCTGGAAGTGGTCCTTGCCTCCTTTGGAGTTCCTGCCTGAGGATAAGGTGAGGCCGTATGAGACTAAGGCTTCAGTCAAAGGGATTCCACCCACCAGTGTAATGCACACGGATACACATATACGCACAAACACACAGAGCAGTGTGACAGTGGATATCTCGGCAGGAGACAGAAGCAGCCTTTATCTCAGAAAAACACTTAAACACAAAACACACACCTACACACCCTTGGGTTCTAATGAGTCATATTCTTAATATTTTGAGAAAATTAAGAGAATCCCTGTGTGCGTTCATTAATTATTAATTTAAGTGCATAATTTCATTATTAGGCTTTGTAGTCTATGACAATACGAAGAATAAAATCCTCCTCACTTTAAGAAAAAGAGGCTGCACATTGTTTTGACAATCTCCAAGGGCCTTTTTTTGGCAAGGCAATTATTTAGCTAATTTAATTTCCCTGTGAACAGACACATTAACAGAACCTTAAACCGATCCTCTCTATTAAATATCTCATAGCTCATCTGTGCTCCGTAACAAAGTCCAGTGACAAATCCTCAAAGAAAAAATGTAATATGTGCATGTTGCCCTATGGGCCAATAAACTGTCATAACACAAACAGTTTCTATAATACAACACAACTCAGTTTTCAGGTGCAAAGTGCTGTAGCCATGTAAGCATAAATATCATAATCATGCATACATCTACAATTGTGATTCATGGCTTTGTTAAATTCAAAATGCTTTTTATTATTTTATTATTGTGTGATTTCTAAAAAAAGTTTCTGAACCTTTTGGAGTTGATCAGGTTGGCAGCGCACCACGCACGCACTCACGCACTCACGCACTCACGCACGCACGCACGCACGCACGCACGCACGCACGCACGCACGCACGCACACACACACACACACACACAGCGTATGTGTGGAGCACCGGTAAATGATGGAGAAAGACATTCTTTATGGGTAATGCATTTATAAATCTAACCCAGACGGGACGTTTAATAAAAGTAAAGTCATTTGCAGTCTCTGTACGATGAAATTTTATTATCATTGCAGCTCAACAAGTGAAATATCACCTAGTTGGAAAACGCTGTCATCAAAGGAAATGCAAACAGCGGCAGACAACCGACAGGTCAGTTATAAGAAAAAGTAAATAAATGTACATATTTTACATTAGAAATATGTTTTAATTGAATTCAGAGTTGTATTCAATTACATGTTTGAGTTGCCATTGCGTTTCTGAGAATCTGCATGTGTGTCTATTCTAGTAAGTTATTTGAGCACAGAAAATACTTTTCTTTTGTTAAATGTGCAACACAGACACTCAACAAATCTATATCATACATATGCGTAGCACATAAGAAACTGCATAAAAATGACTGCGTACTGCACAAACATATGTGCTACAGACACCTACACAAAGAATATAATATATCTATTCACACAACATGATCATATACCCACGCACAGACAGCACATGAATACAAAGCACACACAAACACAATCTCTTCAGCACAGTCAGGGTTACCTACAATGAATGGCAGTGTAGGTACCAGAGAAGGTTATGGTCAGGTCTGCCTCATGAATTCATTAATGAGGAAAGTAAGAATCACACGGAATGTTTCATGGCAAAGGCAACGCTCTGCTGCTCGGCATCATACCCATTCTGTAAATGTTTCATGTGTTTTTTGATCCGCATATTCTTATTTACAATAACTCTTAAAATATTATCTTCATGCGCCATGCAGTAAGATTATCGATAAATAAGCAGCAGCAAACAGGATTTGGAGCCTATTAGAACCATGCACTTAACATCAACTGACAAAGCAAAAGCGAATTACCTCTATGCTGTTTAATTAGTATAATGGTTACATTAACTTATATATTTTAATTGTCAATTACAATCTCAAACTGAAATGATGCATTGCGCTTTTAATGAGCTTTTAATGAGTGTGGATTTCCATTTTTCCAGCACTCTCTGTTCCCCAGCAGGATAGATGTGCGGTTAAATTTGGAAACGTTGGAAAGGCTTTTTCAAAGACAACGCTTAACACCAATTAAAAGGATATTTTTCACAAATAAACAGCTTATGACTATTAGTGTGTAGGCTCCTGATGGGTTTTTCATTGCGATGGGGCATGACAAAGGCAGGAGTGTTAGAGTAATGCGAGAATGCTCGATTGAGACCGATGCTCTGTTCCAAGACCTAGGGAGTGCCTACCTACTGCCTGTCTGCTTCCTACACAGGCATTCAAACCATGAATGAACATCATAAGTGACTGATTTGGAACGCTCTACATTTCCTCGCATCACACAGTACGGCGTTCACATCTGGCTGGGGTAATGACACAAATACAAGTGTGCAAAAAATAAATGTATATGTAAATGTTTATGCCTGTTGCAATGCATCATGGGATTGTTTTTACAAAGATTGCATACCATGCTGCATTTTAATTTTTGTTTTTATAGGCAATATGATTCATAACGTCCACCGTTGCAAACAGCAAAATATTTCTTTCACATTTTTGTTTTGATTTTAGTACAAACATCTAAAACTTCTTAAGTTAAGATGCATTTATGCTTGTTTGGAAAAGATAGTATACAAATTAAGTAATTTTATCTTTTAAACAAGCTAAATGATACGTGATGGAGTGGGAAAAATAAATTTTAACTTAAGTTTTTTTTGCAAGTACCTTATTTAGATTTATTGCCCCCCCATTGGCAGGTTATTTTGTTTGTTTTAAACATAAATTGACTTGTTTATATTTTTTCTTGTTTTAGGAAATAAAATATAATAATCAAGGCAAAATACTTTGCCGAGTTAATTTGTCTTAATTTAAGAAGTTTTAGATATAAATACCAAAAATTAAAACCATTGATTAAGTAAGCATGAGAAAAAATATTGATATTAGCTTACTGCAGTCACAATCTCCTGTCTGTCCACTTTTCTAACGCAATCGGCATCCACGTCTTTGTGATAGCGGGGATGAGGACGATGAGGAAGGGCACATGCAAGCTGCCCCCTCTCGATTCTTTTGGCTTTTTGAAACGTTTGAGAAACACGCTGAGTTATATGGGACAAATGAGATGTTTCTCTCTCCACTAAATTGAGGCTGTTTGGAGTGGCAGGGCCCATTTGAAGAAGCCCTATTTGAACCATTACGCCTCTTCCCTCAGCAGCAGGAGCTGGAGTGTGTTAGATGATAAAATGAATGTGTGTCCGGTGGGTGTCCTTCCTCTCTCACACACACGCATTACACACACACACTCGCTCTTAGATACATATCATTTATAATAATTCTGCACGCATGATCTTTAGTGCTCGACATGATTTATCATCAAAGCTCAGTGCATGAAAGACGTTATATTTGACTGATTTTTACCGTTCAGCCGCTTGGCAGTAAGCTAAAAGTCTTTGCTGCGATTCTCGCTAATTTCCCTCTCTCCGCACATCAATTGTTGATACATAATTTAAAGGCCCAGTGCTTTCATTGATTGAAAATGAGATGAACATTGTAGCAAACACAACACTGCCTGCAGCAACACGCTCCCCTCCCCTCCGAACCCTCCGGCAGCCATGTTGTGCCGACAGTTGCAGTTCCCTGAGCTCGAATTGGGCGGAAAGCTGAAACTAGCATTCGTTCTGTGGAGAAAAGCACCAGAGAGGAGATGACAGCCCAATGAGTGCTTGACGCTAACGCACCTTGATATCATGAAGCTCTCTGGCTACGAAGGCAGAAATCTGTTTGGTCAGACTTAAATTTATTCGCATTTGGGATGTGGAAGGCTAAAAGAAAGGAAGGACAAAAAACCATTTCAATTTGTCAAAACAAACGTATCACCGCTGCTGCTGGCTTGACACTTTGCCCTTGTTGCTAAAGCATCCTGGGACATGGATAGATCCCTGAAGTTGAAGATATTTATTCATTTAAAGCCATATAGACATCTTTGTTCCTTGTTGAGGGCATTAAAGATGATATGTTTTAGGGGGGTAACTTTGTGTGTGATGATGTCGTGTCTCGTGTGTACAGGCTTTTTAAAACCTTTGAATGTTATGAAAATGGCATCTTTGTTAGGTAAAGTTTTGGAAAATCTGGTAAGTCTGATGGGGTCACAAAAAGCACCATTAATAAGCTTTTTATTGAAGGGAAGTTCACCCAAATTGAAAATGGTCGTTATTTATTCATTAACTCCCCGTTTTTAATTTCTTACCCGTATAAATTTCTTTCATATGCACTAAATACAAAATTATTTATTTTGAAGAATGTTTGTAACTAGGATCCATTGACTTAGTATTGGTTTTGTATTCATAGAATAGTGAATGATTCTTTAAAACATCTTATTTTGTTTTCTGCACATGAGAGATTTGAGAGTGACAAAAATAAATGTATTTACGTAAACTGGGTTAACCATGAATAGCACTCCTAAATAAATGTGTCTGGTTTGCAGACATTAATTTCACAAGGGACCTATTTTTTTCAAGTACAAAACAGAAGCATGAAACATCAAGTCTCTTTGTTGTTGTTTTTGACCATATTAAAGTGAAACGCTTGTTGATTTGTTAAAATCATGTCTGGTTAGTCAATAAGGCAGCACTCATGCAACATAAAAACCGCTTTATCTTACCCCATTGTCCAGCACTAGCTGTCTTTAACAATAAAGAGACAGGTATACATGCCGGAGTCTTACAAGCATTTGTGCTCATTAGTTTGCTCTCTCTCTCCTGAACCGGGAAAGTAAACTCATCCCATTTAAAACAAACTTTTTGTTATATTATTGGCAGTCGTAAACACTGCATCCGAGTTCATGTTGTGTTAGGACTTGTGTAATGTCTGAAGACGCCAACTTATGACTGAATGACTTTCCTAATTAGCTTAGTGATATGCCATCAAAAGAGACAAAAGCCGACTGAAGTGTAATTAGATAATGTAAGGTGCAATGAGATAAGTCTCTGTTCTTAATGCTGTTTATCATTGCATCTAATAGCCTTAATTCAAGCCATTTGTACATAAAACACTTAAGGGCTGCCTAAGTGCTCTCTCAGACAAAAGCATCATTCTGATTGGATTTGCATTAGAGATTCATATTTCGCTAAGAGCTCACATAAGCCCATTAGCTCACCTGACCTTGCGTAAACTTAAGGCCTGTTTCTGTACATCCACAGCCCTGCTGGTTTTGCCATGTGGCTTAAGGTCTTGAAAAGTTCGAGTTTTATGAAAACTTACTCCCTATACTGTAAATCTATCTTGAACTGCATGTCTGTGTTTTTGCTGTGCAGGCTGGCGACAGCTGGAAGACACAGGAATCTCCCACCCCCGGTTCCCCCCTCTGCTGTGCTGCAGCCCGCGGCGTGTTGGCATGTAGCCTGCAGTGTGTGGGCTGTCTGGGAGGAGCGTGCATGTGGGAACGAAAGGAGCCCCTGTAAATCTGGGACACCCCAACGAAGCAGCGTCAGACCCCGCATTTGATGACAACGCTGGCAGCCACCCCGGGGAATGCTGAAATCCCACGCTCTCTTGGAACTGCTGGAGCTACACGAAGCCAGCGGCTAATGCCAAGCTAAGCACAAGGTAATGTTTGTGACTAACTTCACCGGCAATTCATGGGCTGCTGTTATGAAACGGATAGTTCAGAAATTCTGATTGGAGGAGACACGTTTAAAGACGCTTTTAAATGTGGATAAACCTGTGAATGTGTGGTTTGCTTTTATGTGCCAATTTGCTACATTACTTGGCAACCATAAACAACCTAGATTTAGGAGATTATATTACTTGGTGCAACAATCTTTTTTTATTAGAATTTTAAAGTTAATAATTTAAGATTTTACCATTTGTTGAAATTAATGTATAAAGATTATTATTTTATACATTCAGAAATTCAGAAATCACGTTACAGTGATCTTGCATGTGTGAATATTTCACCCAAGCTTTTATTCACCCACAAAATAATAGATTTATAAAAAATGTTGGTAACCAAAAAACAGCAGTATGCATTCACCTTAGCGTACAGCACAAACCAAGTCAATGAGTGCTATTGTTGTTTGTTAACCGACATTCTTCAAAATATTTTTTGTACTCTACCAGTAAAAAGTTTTGGGACACTCAAGTAAAATGTTTCTCATCATTTAAAAAGACTTTTGATCTGAAGGTGTATGCCCTATTGTCTGAAATTAGTTTAAAAGAGACAAAAATATAATTCCTGGATTTTCATTACCAAACATCCATTTTATTTAATAAAAAATGTTTTTGTAATAGATGTCTTTGACTTAATATTGAGGGAAAACTGCCAGGATAAGCACAGAATAGACAAACACTTCTTTTAAATTCTTTAAAAAGCATATAAGGGTGAACCCTTATGAAGTTGCTTGATAAAACAAGTAGAAAACTTTTCTGCAAATTCTTGTCAAAAGGTGACTTCTGAAGGAGATAAAAAAATTTCTACTTCATTTATTAAAATACAACATTATTCCCATTCCCGGTTCCCTTTGTTTGACTTATAATTTTGATGATTTTACTATTGTTATAAAATGTTTAAAAATTGTAATGCATAGGTGAGTTTCCCAAAACATTTGACGGGTAGTGTTAGACATGCAGGTTTGAAATGAAAAAAAGGTTGAATAAACAATGACAGAATTTTCCTTTTTGGGTAAACCCTTAAAACGCAAGTTCTAACGTATGGTTGCTTTTTATCTCAGGCCTGTTTGTAGGAAGATCGAATGTAAGATTAAGAATAACAGGGTGTCAAAAGGATTTGGAAATATCATGAACGCCTAAATGTTGCCATTTGAAAGATAACAATAATTACATTCATTTATTCAGAAAGAACTCCTACCATCTCAGTGAACCAGCAAAAAAAAGTGGAAACAAAGTCCAATTTTTCCATGCACATTTTTCTATAACCCAACAATGGGAAAATAGCCTTCTGTGGAGAGAAAGAGGCCGGATGGCATATTTCTGTGCCCATTTTTGTTAGTGTAAATGAGAGTGTGACAGTGAGCACATTGTCAAACAATGTTAATTAGGTCTGAATGTTTTACCCTGAATAACTTATCACTTACTTGTTTACTGTAGGCTGAATGTGGAACACATCACACTGCTGAATTACACAACAAAGTTCATGTTCTCTGCAGATACTGCAGTTGCTCAATCCTGCTATTCTATTTAATTTTCTCCCACAACCAATTTCACCTGTGTGATTGTGCTATTTAGATCCCACACAGCATTTTTGTCTCGGTTTAATTTGGCCTTATGCTGTTTTAAACAGGACACGACAAAACACGGAAAGCAAATCATGTTTTACTTCTACGGGCGTCTGGCTGTGCGCTGAGCATGTTTGACAAGGAGGTTTCAATGCCTTCGTAGCAGTCTAACACATATTGAGGTTTTGCAAACCTCAACATCCTTCTGCAAACATCAAGCACAATGAATTTTTCATGCTACATCTGCTTATCATCTTCTGTTTTTAATCCATTTGATGGTTTGAGATCCGACAGTTTTGATGGTCAGCCTTGGTGGGTAGCTGGATTTGCCTAACCTGACATGCTTGATGTGTGGACTCAAACCAGCGTGTGATGATGTAAACTCCAAAATTCAAATCTTTCCTTTCTAAGAGTTTGTTATTAACATTTATGAAACAACTACTTAAAGTGTATTGTATGCCATGTGTAATGGGGAACCTACAGTGGTTACGGTGGTCAGGATTTGCTCTCCATATAAAGACATAAGTCATATATACGTACTAATGTCAACTCAGCGTGACTCTAAAGTTAGCGTACGCTAAGCTTGGAAGCAGACGGCTAATGCCACGTTCAGGTCGGCAGCATGACAGATGGTCGGGTGTAAGCACAGGAGCAGGATGTGTACCTGAACAAGCAGTCTCACAAAGAACACAGGCTCTTTGATGTAAGCTACATAAGTGTTAAACACAGAGTGAACCGATAGCGGCACCGCAGTCTCTGCCAAGCCATTAAATACCAACAATAGCATCTGTGGACTGGGCAAGAAGGGGGAAATAATGAAGCAAAATGGCAGGCGACAAAGCAGAATGGGTTACGCTGGGAGATGCCTGGACGGCAGGAGGGGGTTGGCGCTGTTTCTCAGAAGCCATTTTTAATCGTGCGGTAATTATTTACTGCTCGAGGAATATGAACAGAAGATTATGTGCCTTTCCTTCCCCCTCCTCATCAAATGGAAAATCACAGACGCAATCAATTCGCGAGCCCGCCTCAAAGTGTTCTTTTTCCGCCGTATCATTATAAACACAATCGTGTTCATTTTTTACGCGGCAAGCCAGAGAGACCGTCAAGTATCTAATTCTTTTCCTCGTCGAACCGCCGCTCAATCAGGATTTCCATTTTTCTTTGTGCGCTGATAGCCAGAAGCGTTAACACTTTCTTAATGTATTCCATTAAAAGTTTTCATTCAATATGCTTCCTGGCTCACGAGAAAATCACCTTTGCTCCCCACGGGCTGTGTGTTTATCCTCACTATTAGTAGAGAACAGGGTGTTGCTGAGAAAGCAGTGCCGGGTTGGGATGTGTGCATTTTTAGAAGGGGATTTTCAGCTTGACTCGAACCTTTATAAACAAAGGCTTTCCGCTAAGTTAGCAGCATAACCATCTGCTTTCTTCGGCATCTCAACACAATCCTAGACGTAATGACTTCTGAAATGCTTTCCCCACTGTGAGGAATGTGATGAATCCTTTTCTGCTGACAGTTTACATAATCGCTGATAAATATTGGCCCCGCTGTTTTTTTTTTTATTCACAGAGTAAACAGAAAAAAAATTATTCCCTGGTTTATTTTGCGCAGCCAATACAAGTTTTTTTTATAATTTCTAACTTTTATGTGTTAACATCAGTTTATGATGGCGTTTTTGTATAAGTTATTATTGATTCATATGTGAGTTTTCCTTTAACTACAGGAGCATATTTCCGTACACAAATCGTCTGTTCCAAATTTCTACACAAGATTATTTAACTTAGAATTATTTTATTCTTATACCGTAATTTCCAAACTATCTAAACAAATCTATATATATAAACAAATAGTATAATACATAAACAATTTACTAGTGTTAAAAGGTTTTAAAGACTGTTACACAGTTGCTGTCTATCTGACCAAATACTAGAATTTTACATCAATTTCAGCTAGAACATAGATTATGCAAATGCAAGTGATAATTGACATGTATGCACCAATAAAACATAATGTAAAAACAAATATAAAACATATAAAATAAATTTAAAGTAAATATAATAGTTTTCAATTGTAAACAATTCTAAGTATGCTACACTAAAAAAAGTGATTGAATGAGTCAATTGTAAAGCATTGAAATTAATTAAATATACGGTTTTATTTTGTGTATACATACGAAAAAAAGTTAAACTGAATAATTTAAATATTTCTAATAGAATTCCGCAAAAAATAAACTTAAACCATATTTGTACTTTTTAGTGAAATTAACTGTGGGATTTTCAATCAATTATTTTAACACTGATGAATTAAAAAGGTAATATGACTTATTTTTTTTATATTTGCTAAGCCAAAATAATTATTTTTAGAGGGTATGCTTGAAAAAGAGTTTGAGTCTATAAAAAATTATAAATATAAGACTAATAAACATAAAACATGTAAATTAATAAATATTAATATTATAGCTTTAGGAGGACAAAATATTTGAAGTTAAAAAAAAAGTTTAACATCTGTCATTATTGTTCTTTTATCTGAATCATTAGGAACAAATGTAATTTTTACTGCGTAAAAATGCTGAAATTTGGTGGAAACAGCATTTGTGACAGTTCAGGGGGAAGAATAAAAATGACATTGCTGGACATATTTTGTAGGCAAATGAGCCTAAATATGTGATTTAAAGAAGAACTACAAAGTGTCAAGGATAAAAGAAACACTAATGGATCTATATGAAACTCTTTACGTTTAATCATCCTCAGATTTAATAAACGGACTGGTAAACAATCTTGGGCCAAGCGGCGTACATCCTGGTTTGGCAGGGCAAGTAGACTGTAGTCGTGGCAAACGGTACTTCACTGCATTGCGTCTCATCAAAGCTGACAGGAGCGGGGGAAGCGAAAAGAGACAAGAGGAAGCCTGTCTATTACGCTGCAAAGGCCCAGCGCTTCTCACCTTGTCGAGGGAGTTGTCTCTAGCTTTTCAACTCCCGTGTAAAAGGTTCTTTTACGTCAAAATTCTTTGAAAAGCGGAGAAGTGACTTCTCGTCGAAGTCAGTACCCTATAGATGAAAGCCGAGCGTTGTGCTCACAAAGACAGATCCGGTCAAATATTATGACAGCGAGTTGCAGATGTGATCCGTGATGGCCGCAATCTATTTTGAGCCCCAGACGGCAGCTAATGATGGCAGTAGACAGAACTTGCAGAGGCATCGCTCTTTTCTTCCCAATGATCAGGAAGCGATTTGTTAGCCAAAAATTCTGAACTAGGAAATTGCACCCCTGGGAGGTCAGTGCAGAGCTGTACAGGGAAGAGCAGTTTATGGTGTGCTATGTGTTCACCGGTGAGCGGTCCACAGTCTCTACCCAAGTATCTATTTTCCCAAACTGATTCGACAGCTAGCAATTTAATAAAACACATTTTTATTCGGTGTAAGTGATGCAGTCCTAAGACTGGTGAATCTACCACATGTAAACATACCGACTGCAAAAGGAGCATGTGTCAAATCTCATGACGATGTTTCTAATGACGATTCTCTTGCCCAACCATCTGACTGCTTGGCAATGAAATCCTACAAAACTTGTAGTCATGAGCCAAGAGTCTCTCACTCCCTCTTTTCTTCCTTTTGTATAAAACCAGTGGCTTTAGGCCTGGCCCTGTTTTAATGAGATTATCCAGAGCTGAGTGTCACTAAGTAGGATATAAAATGGAGGCCATTATCTGGCATTATCTCCGAGCTGCCTCCCCTATCCATCTGCTTACCACCCACATAGTCACAACCGTGGGATTAGAAGTCTGATTAGCAGGGGAGTGTTGCCTTAAACACCTCTGTGTCTCTGCATTTCTCTTTCTTGTTCCCTTGAGCTCTGTTAACAAATATAGTGTTTACACAATCACTCTGGAATTGTGACCTGATACAGCAGTCTTTGACATGGTCTTACTCAGTCAATATTATATATATTAAGATACAATTTTTACAGAATGTTCTTTACATTATGTAGAATGAATTTATCTAGAACACAGTAAATCACAACAAAATTTAGCTGACTTTAACTGGGTTTTTATAGAATTGTGGTATGAAATTAGTTTTGGTAGGAACTCAGGTTGCAGTGACTCATACTAAACAAAAACGAATCTAAGTAAAACAGAAACATCAGCAAACGTATATACTGTAGCATGTCAAAACTACACATAGCATGCTATTATAAGGCAAAAAAATAAATAAAAAATGTCAAAAGAAAATCAACTACTCTAAATATACATGGTGTCTTAAAATGTTAAAGTTAATCAAAAAACTACTTTAAATGCTATTTAAATTGAAATAATGTTGAGAGTTTGATTTAATGTATATAGTTTTCACAATAGAGTAACTATCCTGTTTTTTGTTGAAAGTTGAAAAGGTGTTCAACTCCCCTTCACCATCATTTGAACAGTAATAAATATCTAACCATCACATTTGCTTCCCTCATAGAGAGGAAAAGTTGAAATACAAAAATAAATGACTTAATTGAGCTGTAAGTCTCTTTAAACCCATTACTTCCAAATCAATAAAAAAACTGTGCGAGTCGTGTTTTTGTTTTTACAGCATACAGCTTTGGTCTATTTCAAGCTTTTCTTTTTCAAAAAAATAGCACTCTACTATCTCCTCTTTAAGCGTTTCTTCATGCTTACAAATACATGTTGCCCTTTTCCTCCTCTTTGTTAGTACCTGTAATTTTGTCTCGAACCAACTTGCAAGACTCGATCTCGCCGATGCTTCCAAAGAGGCTGCGGAACTCTTCTTGGGTCATGTTCTGGGGCAAATAATTGACGATGAGATTAGTCTTGCTGTCGTCATTAGGGCCGCCAGTCTGCATGGGTGAAGGGCAGCTGCGACTGTTGCTGGAGGGACCGTTGGCTGTGGCGGAGTTCGGACCGTTCGTCACCTGAGGCTCCATGTTGCTGATTATCTGCATAAAGAAGAGACGGTTAAAGGATGTGCTAACGTTTCTTGTGACAAACATCTTTTTCTCACGACATATTTAAAATTTAAATATATGTTGAAATTGGAGAATAAGGGATATCTTTTGTCATGCAACTTGGGCTGCTCAATTATTTTTAATAATTTTTTTATTATTTTGCCCAATTTTGAGATGACAATATGATTTGTAATGAATAAATACATTTCTAACATAATATTTATCTCAAGAACAAATAAATATACAAAAATAACATTTGAACACTTAAATTAATATTATACAAATAATAAAAAGAAATGCATAGCTAAATGCGCAAAATAATTCTTTCTACAATATAATTTTGTTGACAAAACAGGCAAAAGCTCACAGATAAATTATATAAAGCATGACATACTTAAAGGAAACTGTTTATGCATCTCTTGACTTTCAGTAGCTTTCTTGAGATTGGCTGTGCATTTTGATGGTTTGCTTAACTTGACGGGGTAACAATGTGAGCCCTTTAACATAGAGCGACTGTCATGGCAAACAACGTTTGCCATCGGTTTTGCCACGCGCTTTTAAGAACGGATGTTTGAAGAGTAGCGCGCTTGCCCTGGGGAAGAAGGAACAGAGAAGGGCCCTAGACTGTGCAGCTTTTCAGCCTCAAACTTTTTATTTTAAGATGATTCCACGCTCCAGCTAAATTTATTCAGCCATTTGCGTAAAGGATGTTTGTGCACACGCATGCGTGTTTAATTTTGTCACTCGACTATGTTTGGGGGATTGGTTGACATCTCGAATCGTGTCATTTTCTGACTGTCATGAAGGTTGAGATGCGAATCTGTGGGGGGGGCGAGGGAGTCTTTATGGTAACATGCCTTAAAAACAGGGCAAGATGTTCTCGGGGGATTAAACAACAGCTACGTCATTCAGAGGAGCACGTTCAGTTTAGCTTTAACACCTTTTATAACACATGAGTCTGACCTTCTCAGACTGTCTGGACGGCCACTCCAAAATCTTAAGTCAACCTTATCATGCCATATCATGAGGGTTGATTAAAATAAACAGACATGGCACATTTGGTGTGAAAATTAAGCTTGTTGCCTAACCACAATCCATTTTAACTGGACAGTGCACTGTTTTTATATTAAGTAACTGTGAGGCAATTGAAAATGAAGCAAAGCGCTAATGTTCCTTGCTGATAGATTCAAGAGTGCAAAATAATAGAGATGGGTGAAGAAAAAATGGATCTAAGCTGAAATTCAGCTGGTGCTTATTTTTAGCTCTTTCGGGGAAAAAACTCCTCATCTGCACGCTGAAATTCAATTCTCTTTTATCATTGTGGGCATATTTAGAAAGGTTAAAATTTTTTCTGTCTGTGCTATTGTTTGCACTCTCTGTGTTTTTGAGTAACATCATTGTGCACTGTATTACAATAAAATGATGAAACTACAATTTAGCTGTAAGGGTGTATAAACAAAAAGAACAAAGCCATCAAAAACATTTTACATTCAAACATGTTTCAATGTTCTTTAAATTTGGCTGGAATCCATTTTTGTGTTCTAATGTTGAATTTTGTGTTTTCTTTATTTTGTTATTCAGTTTAAGTCATTAAAACGTAGCAGAATACAGGTTTGGCTTCAATACAGTACATCTGATAGATTTCAGAATATGATATAAATGAAGACTATCAGACATAAGAGGATACCTTTTTGCAACAATTTCTCTGGCTCCATTTTTAGTCTTACAATAAGTTAGTCTTTCCCAATTTGACACAGGGGAAAAAGCTGCCTGCAGCCCATAGGAAGCCCATGTGCAAAGCTCTCAGGATCCACATGTAAATGGATCCTGTACTGCAGCAAAGAGGAATGAAGCGACACAAAGGGACAAAATAGCCATCTCCGCAGCAGGTCTTGATTGGTGTGTGTGTCTACGTGTTTATTTGCGTGTGTGTTTCTGTGTGTATGTGTGAAGAGAACTTATTAAGCCTGTTTGCCATTCCCGCTGTGCGTCGTTTCTCTCATGAAAAAATAAGCGTTCAAAGCTCATGGGATGAGAGCTTTGAATATTCCAGAAAAGAAACGGATGAAAGTGGACATCTTTCATTCTGATTTCAGGGACATGTTGTGTTTTCGATGGCCAATTAAAGACCTGCCCTTCCTTTCCCAAACCTTCACCAGCACTTAAATGCTGCCTTATTATTTTCCTGTACTTGAACTCTTCTTGTTGTCATACTGACAAGGGCAGTTGTTCGTTTGCATTTGCAGTATTTTTCTACAAAAGCTGTCAGTATAGCAGTCAGTATAGCTTTTTTAGTTATTAACTTATAGATTAAAATGAGACTGAGAGGGAATTAATAAATGAAGAAATTAACAAAAACCTTCATGCTGCAGTAAATACAATAGTAATGAATAAAAAGATAGTTGACTAGATAGAAGGACACATAAAGAAGGCAATGAAGTTGTCATATTTCCTGCTAACCCCCTTGGCTTGGGCTATTTACACAATATGTAGACTTTATTAAGTATGTTTATTAAGCACCAGCTCTTTGCTAAAAGATGTAGTCCCTGGCCAAGTGAAATAGAAAAATTACAATTCATTTATCATATTAATATTAATATTACAATATACCAAGTATCAGTAAAATGCACATTAGCTAAAATGATGTCACGTGTTATCATTGCAATATTGTGTTTTCTAACATTACTGTATTACTGAAGATTTATTGTTATATGAAATGTGTGTGCATAGAGGGATAGTTCACCCAAATCATCATTTACTGACCTTTGATTTGTTCCAAATCTGTATGTCTTTGTTCTGATGAACACAGAGAAATATATTAGGAAGAATGCATATTACCAGACAATTTTTGGACCGCATTGACTACCATAGTAGAGAAAAAACAATATTTTTGGCGATTTTATTAAACACAAGATAAGATATTTTGAAGAATGAAGTACATCAAAAAGTTCTAGGGCACTTTTGACTACCATTATCATTTTCTCTACTATGGTAGTCAATGGGTCCAAGAACTGTTTGGTTACAAGTATTCGTCTAAACATCTTTCTCTGTGTTTATCCGAACAAAGACATTTACACCAAGTTATTAAGTAGGTAATTCATCACAATTTTTTTTTTTTTGGGTGACCTATCACACAGATTTGTGCCGTATCCCACTTAACCACGAAATTAGACCGCCTGTATCTTTTCCATCAACCCACAAAAGGCCCACAATGTTCTCTGATAGGCTAAAAAGGTGGGCATATTTTTGGTTACTATATATAAAGCGTAGGCCTGTCACAGGTACAGGTGTTTTAATAGGACATCTTCAGTGCTCAAAATCTGTCTAGAACACTCTTAAAAATAAGTGTCTTTGGCAGCGATGCCATATAAGAACCATTTTCTGCAGCAATCTACTGCCTTTTGGTTCTGTAAATATTAAATGTGACAGGGGAACCTCTTTACTTTGAGTTCTGTACTAGGGGTTCATTTTATGCATGTTATTAGTTATTTCAAAAATGATAACAGCACCTTTAACAGCAATCGTAAGCTATACATCTCTGGTTGGAGTGCTAGCTGGAGCAGAGCTTGGATTTTTTTATCTGCTTGTGCTTTAGCTGTAGAAGGCAGTGATACAGTTAGACAGAAAGACAGTCGAGAGCCGAGCAAACAGGGTAAGTCATCACAAAAGCCTTGGTGTCAGCTGGAGGACAGACATCATCTTTCCTTTTATTTGACTGAACAGTACCCCCAGATTACACTCCTTTATTTTTTCCAAATGCAATGGCAGATATGCCGACTGTTTCTGAGGGCTGCTCTGTTCGACTCGGGCTGCGAGCGTGTTCCTGCGTGTGTGCAGATGCTGGAAGATAGCTTTTCTGCCACTCTGTCTTACATAAGTGCTGTAGAAGATGTCAGAACGGGGATAAAAATACAGGTTCAACCAGTCCAATGTCCCTGAGTCACGCAGAGCGAAAGGTGTGTGTTCGCGGGCCGGGAAAAGATGCGTTTTGGTATGTCTGTCGCCGATACCTGCCATTTCGACGTAGCACTTTAATGGCCTTATTAGCGAAGATGATGAAATGTCAGGCTTCTATTCTGATGTCTGTTTTTACTGGTAATGCTCTCCAGTCATTACCGCTGCCTTCTAATGCTAGCTCTTCCTGTTATAGTTGTCTGCTTATATTTATCTGGCCTTATGACAGGTGAATCTAAGAGACAACATGTATAATAATCTTGTTGAAGAGAGAGGGAAAGAGAGGGAACATTTTTTTTAGTGGTTAGAGCGCGGTGCTAGCTGAGCCAGAGTAATGAGTTAGATCCCAAAGATTGGACATACTAGGGCTGCACTATTATGACAAAAACCATAATTTTCGATTATTTGCCTTGATATTATAATTGAGATTATTATTGTAGTTTAATAAATTTCACACTGAAGTTTGGGAATGTTTTATAAGTTTGTGTGAAGCAGCTGGATTGTAAATACTAAACATTCAAGATTGTATAATGTATAGTTAATAACAAGTAATTATGAGAGTTATGTTGTTGGTGAAAAGTCCAAAATGAATAACTAAAAGACACATCCACTTATCAATTTTACCATCTCTGATTTGCCACTGTATTCCTTCCTAAATATGCTGCCAAAACGCAAAAAAAAATGAGTAAAAATATATTGTATAATCTGTAATTGAGGCTTTTGGTGGTAATGTAATTACTTTTTTGATCAATTGTGCAGCCCTAGTAAATACTTAGAACTAAATGTAAACTATAATGCAATATAAGTTACTTTGGATTAAAGCATCTGACAAATTCATAATTGTGAAAGTGGAATCCAACGGCATTGCCAAACCGAATGCAAAATTAGTGTTTTACCATCTAATATAATTTCCTTGTCATTAAATAACAATGTGTTATTTCACACTGTAATTATGCATATGTGCCATAGTTTAACAAATACAAGACATTTAAATGATGCACAGACATTATACATATTGACAATACAACATCCATCCAAAACAGTTAACACATGACAACTTTATCTCTTACCCCAGTAATAAGAATAATAACAACAGTAAATTATTGTATAGAGCTCTATTTAAAACCTAATTCAATGTCCCCCTGCACACAGCCTGTCTCTCATAGCAGTAACATAACAGTATTAATGGGGGTAAAAATAGCGGTTAATGGGCGGCAGTCTCCTTACCATCTTTGGCTGTGTCAGCAGTCCCTTCTCAGCCCAGCCCTGGAGCTGCGGCAGGTCTGCCTGACGCCACTGAGTCTCTGTCGATCCCTACGGGAGGGGCGCAGGGTCAATATTGAAACATGCCCATTATCTCCATACCAATCACACACACCTTACGGTCTCCAGGCACACTAAAACACACAGGTGGCTTTGGAATGGAATGACACACTTCAAAAAAACAATTTTTAATCTGGCTGTACTGTTTTATTTATTCTAAAGCATCACATTGTGGAAATTGACACTATGGGTTATTCGCTTATGAAATGAGGTGTTTTCATGCTCCAGACCGTAGAAAAAACCTGAACAAATTTCTGGAGTATTGAAACTGCGAGTCACAACAAAAACTGCAAGCTTTCGACTACAGTTTTAATATCACAGGTTTTTCCAATAAATCCAGCTTCGTAAACGAGACCTTTGAGGACCAACACAGAGGCTGCCGCAATCACAGCTTGAGCCATGAAGCTAACAGCGAAAACACCCAATTTAGGGGAAAAGGAATACTCTAAGCATGACCTTTCCGTTGGATGGATGGGATAGAGGAGGGGTATAATAGTAGGTATCCAGCCGTACATGATGGAGGAGAAACTTCTGATCAGATAGGGGAGGGCGGCAAGGGCTGTGTGTCCTCTGCGGATCTTTAAAACGTTCATGTAAGCGCCCAGGTGTCTGGATTTAGCAAGAAATGGACTGTCAGCAGAGGGAACGGAGGGGAGAGGGATGGGCAGGTGAATTGCTGACAGCTCTTGGGATAGTGTTATCAAGGGTGTGGGTCTGTGAATTTTTGTTGGATTAGTTTAAATCTCATGTGCCACCTTGGTTTTAGTTAAAGTGGGTACCACAGGGTGCAACATCACACTTCATTGTTTCAGTGATAAAACTTAAAGTGTACATTTGATTTGATTTGTGACTTTTGTGTATTCTTTCTCTATCTCTTTTCCACATGCTGAATCGTTCGAAACAAAACCAGGATGACAGAGCCAACTGATGCATCATTTTTTGGTGAATCATTCTCAGTAAGGTATCGAAAACGCTCACTGTTACTCTGGTTACAGAGGACAGATCAATGTCCGCAGGCGACAGCAGGGAGAGGACAGACTATAAATGAATTCATCTTCTGTTTTCACTGACCTTTTCTCAAAGCTCACAGGAATCAAATACGGAATACACTGAAGAAATAGCTTTTGTTCTATGCCATTTTCCCTACTGCTTTCTATTTTCCTTTTAGTGAGGAAACAAAACAACTTGTGCAATTGTTCGTTGCAAACAAACAAACAAACATGTACATTAAATGAACATTGCATAATACAGATGTGATTTATTTTTTCTAGCTCGATAAAATTACATAAATACATCCTTTTTTTACTTTTTCCCACACACATAGACACACTTAAAAACGATTGAAACTGTTTAATGGCTGCATTCATTATAGTTATGATAAATAGTGATGATTTTACAATATAAGCAACATCGACTCTTTTATTTAACAACAATATAACACCAAATGACCGTTTAATAAAAACACAGTTGTTGCCTCACCATATCATACAACAAAATCTCCCACGCTTCTCTGTTTTGTCCATGTAACACGCAACAAAAAGCCACTTCATTACAGGTAGAGCGTTCTCAGACAACCCTACTTAACACCATCCGGAACCAAACTGAATCCAGATTGGCATCATCTCAATGTGCATCTCAATAGGCATTATAGAGATGCTGTTAAAACAGAGTGCCAGCCACAAAACATATCTGGTCTTTATGTATGTTTGTATCATGCATTAAGATCCTTCTGTACAATTTAAAACATAATTTCTCAAAACTATTTTTTTATTTATATCACAGGTACACGTGGCCGGGAATTAACTGTTTCCTTCATTTATTTTTTACCTTTTTCAAGAAACAGCAGGAGTTTGGTAAATAGCCTTGGACAAAATCCCTTAAAAATAATTCACAGTTTGATAAATAAACAAATTTTGAGTAAACAGAAGCTCCAGGCGGTGGGTACAATTCTCCTTAACGTTCGCAGAGGTCGCTGCATTTGCCCAAGATTCTAAACCTCTTGTGCACTGAACCGCCAGAGGGGATGTGAGTTGTCAGAACGCATTCAGGTACGCAGCCTCATACATTTCTTGTATCTTAACGTCAGGTCAGTAAAGTTCTCTGTGTGTATTGATTTTTATTTTTTTTCTCCCCGTGTTTTGCGTAGGCTCTCCTTCTCTGTGGGACACCTCCTCCGAAGCCCCGGGGTCATGCTGCCACTCCTGCAGATCAATCAGGGTAGTAATGTGGGACGGCATGCGCCGAGACTGCTTCGCTCCATCACCATCGATCGGCATCTACTTTACCAAATGGATTTTTTCTTCTCTGCCCTCCCTTGCTTCTCGCATTGAGTACCTCTCTGACTCTCCCTCTGAGGGATTTGGAATAATAAATGCCTCGGTATAAAAGCAATTTTTCATTTAACTTTTGCTTGACACGTTTTCCTCTTCTCTCTGTATATGAAGTCCAGTCTTATGTTGCACAGGATCGATAGAAGGACGGTTCTGTGTAATTTCTTCCCATCACTCCCTCGGGTGTTGGTAATGGGTCTGGTTCAGTCAGGATGGTAGTGGGTAGCAGAGGACCACACCCTGATTACATTACAGTGGACTCATTAAATCAGCAGCGATGGCTTCTGTTCAAGAAGGCTCATGTTCAATCTCTGTGTCTGTTTTCAGAGATGGGTTCCATGGTTTTGTCTGATAGTCCAATGAAGATCTCGGAGGAATCTCTGTGACCTTTTGCTGTTCAATGGCAGGATTCGCTTCCTGGGGTTAGGTAGGGTGACTAAATAAAAACTGCTCTGTACAGTAATTGATGGGGTTGAATGCAGGTCACTGAAGAAACATAAACAACTGAATGCTGAAAGCAGGTCTTGGATGTCATGCGGTTTCAAGAATTAATTCACCCAAAAATAAAAATACTGTCATGATCTGTATAAATTCCTTTGATAAGCACAAAAAATTATACTTGAATACGTGAAACCAAACAGTTTTTGACATTTGTCTTGTTCTGTTAAATACGAATGAGTAATAGGACAACAAAAAGTTTTGAGGAACTTCTGACTACCATAGATATTTTCGTACCCTGGTAATCAATGGGGTCCAAGAACAGTTTGGTTACAAGCATTCGTCCAAATACCTTTTCTGTGTTTAACCAAACAAACAAATCTATAAAGGCGTGGAACAAATAGAGAGTGTGCAATTCATGACAAAGCTGTCATTTTTGGATGAACTTTCCTTTTAAGTGTCATTTTAAAAGTCAGCTCAGTGTTAGCTTTGCTTATAAAAGTCACCTTGAACTCTTTTTGTCTTTTTTGGAAAAAAGCAATTTTTCGCTAAAGTGTCATTGCAGAAATGTTATTCACAGTCAGCTAATGCAAATAAATATTATTTTTACTTCCAAATATTCCATTCATTTTTTTATGGGGTTAATATTTCGCGGCCCCTTCTCTTTTGACTTACAATTACTTGATTTTGTGGCAAACTATGCAGCTTTTAGAAGGTACACTAGCAACATGATTGACCCATGTCCAAATTGAAATCATTTAAGCTTTCGAAAAAAGAATCAATTTTCCCACAAAAATGACTGGATGATGGAGTAATTATTGATTGTCTGAGAGTTTAATAGCCTAAAACCATTATCAGAGAATTTAATTCATACGAACTGGAGTGGGAGGGCAGGATACAGACTTATACTGCAAACATTTGAGATGTTTATTTTATGTTAAAATGACCACTAAAGAATAAAAAAAAATGGGAGAAGGAATGAAATGACTGGAAAAGATAATGGAGAACAGACGATGTATCTTGAGAACGGTGGAATCAGTGACAAGTGCTGTGTTTTTCCTTTGGGCAGCGGGTCTGGTGGAACACCTGCGACTCTCCCTTCCCTCTTTTTTCAAATCTCACAACGCTGACCTCATCAGCTGACCCCACTCTCATTCTCTGTCGGTCTCTTTCTCTCTATCCATCGTCTCCTGTGCAGTTTCTCTCTCTATGTCTCTCTCTCTCTAGATGAATGGCTGTATTTTCTCTCAGTGCGTGGGATCTCCTTGGCCTTAAATTAACCTCTCTCGCAGATCTTCTGTGGAAACGAATTAGCGCCCAACGTGACAGTGCGGCTAATGTGTTGGTGAGGGTTCAGCTAAGTTTTCAAATAAAGGCAAAGAGCTTAAGCACGGCGCTCATAAACCGCTGTGCACAAACAAACGATTTCATTTGTGCCACGTGCTGATGAAGGTACTGACGTGATACGCCAGTTTTTACCTCAATAATAATGCTGTATTTCACGATAGGAAAAATATACATGTGCATCCACTTTCTGGTACGTGGTGTTGTGGGAGCGCTCCCTCCGTTAGCCGGCCTGCTTTCTGCCAAGGCGAGCAGAAAATTGGAGAGTGTCTTGATTCAGGGATGAAACTTGAATTTGTGGGGCTCCAGTGGCCAGCGTTATCCTCCGGCTCCTGATGGAAATTTCAGAGAGCTTGGCGCATTGCCTTTTCCAGCAGCCCATAGGACCAACCTCCTTAGGGCAGGATGGAATAATCAGCCTTCTGGGCCTGTATTTGTGTGCGCCCACACCCAGTGGCGTGTCACTGCTGACATATTCTCAGCCCTTGGCCATTCCTGTAATAGCTCACATGAAGACAACCACAACTTGTGCCTTTTCACACGCAAGTCTCTTGTGCCATATCAAAACAGATGTTTGATGGATTTTTGAACATGTCTTTAAAATCAGAACTGTGATATGAAGATCAAAGTGAGATGAGGTAGATCTCCGGGTGTATGCATGTTCCGTCCTTGTTTGTCAGCTAGCCTTAGACCTTGAGCTGATTGTCAGTGACAGGCTCACAGATTCAACGCCCAAGCCTACACTCTCTTTCTCTTTCTCTTACACATACCCTTCTGCTCTCTCTCTCTCTCTCTCTCTCTCTCTCTCTCTCTCTCTCTCTCTCTTTCCCTTTCTCCATAACCTCTAAACATAACTATACAGAATACACATATTACTTGTGCCTCCGACATAAGGGAATTCTCAGCATTAAAGGTGACTTTGTAGTGGATGCATGTTGGCATCTCTGTGCTACAATGTGCATGTGGATATCCTCTTCTCTCTCAAGGTTGTGCGAGCAAAGAGGCCATCCATTGTTGGTCTGGTTTAAGCTGGTCTTCCAGCTATTTACTTAAAAAAGTGCTCATGAAAACCAGCTGAGACCAGCAACCAAGCGTATATATTTTCAATGTGCAGTCTGTCTCTCTCCCTAGTGTGTGTATGTGGTTTCCTTTTACTCTGTGCATGCAGTACGCAAGGCTGTGTCAGCTCCAGGTGGGGCGTTGACATGGCTGTGGGTTGCTGGCAGGTGGCAGAATAGTGCTGCACCTGTGCTAGGCAGAGAGAGAAAACCGAACCTCGTTCCTCCACGCCCCGAAAACATACTGCGCACCCCTGAACCTCTCTAGCTAACAAGCTGCTTTACCTCCAATAACAAGTCACACTGAGACCACATAGATGAGGTTTAAAACTGCGCTTGGGAGCCCTTGGTGAGTATTTCAGAAAGCTGGAGAAATAAGGATGAATGTGTTTTGTAACGGGGGTGTGAAATCCAGCTAAAGACCTTACAATATATATTTGTCTTTTAATTATTTTTTCTGTTTGAGCTTGTCATTCGGTATTTGCTCATTATAGAGAAACATTAAATTCTCTACGAATAGCATGAAAGTAGATGCGTGTGTTTGTGAGTGAGGGGAGCCGAAGGGAGACGGCTAACTATGGTTTCATGAGAAGATGAGGTGGGTTTCTGTAAACACATAAACACACTGAGCTCTTTCTCTCTAGCACTCCACACACATGAGCTCTGGTTAATCCAATCTCAGCCTCCTCATCTTCCTGCAGCTGCTTTCTCACAGATCCCTGCTCTCCTTCAATGCTCCCTTTTCCCCAAAACACCTTCTTTTCCCATTTTTTTTCTACAGATACTGCACACAGTTCCTCCTCCTTCTTATTCCCCAGTGGTCTTTTGGGTTTTACTACTTTCTGCGATGTTATATACAAGGATATAAAATCCAATCATTTGCATAGGGATGCAATTTACGTATGTCAATGACTATTTTTCAAACTAAACAGTATACATTTTTGAAGAATTAATTTAAATATATTTTTCAATCTTGGGAATTTATATTTTTTTTATCACGGCCAAATAATTGATATTTTTTAAATATTTTTTTCTTTAAATTAAAAATATTTTCTGCATATCATATATCATAATGTCGGAATGTCTGATTTAAAGTACATATTTATATTTGCAATTTTAAGACTGCAACAAATTCATGTTTTTTATTTAAATAGCTGCTACAGAATTTCTATATCATTGCATCCCTGTTAACAAAAAATTAACAAATGAACCAACATTAACCCTTGTTCATGTTTTTCCTCCAAAGAACACATTCAATTCCACACCAGGTAAAGAAACATCCCATTGCATGAAGCCAGTGAATTTATTAACATCTACACTTGAACTCATAAAGTAGCTGTGAAACAGAGCAAGATCCCCACAGCATCGGCTTTAATGAGAGAATGTTGAGGTAATTGATGGAAGATTGACTGAATGACTAACAAGGACAGGCAGTTAATAAATAGCACCAATCTAAAAGACAAAGAGGTTGAATAAATTGAATCTGTTAGCTGTGTATTAATATAAGCTCCAAAATGTAGAGGAATTGGTAGTGTTTATTATTTATTTGTGCCCATTGTGATTTGTCCTGTAAACTTATCATTTACATATATTTTTTCACAAATCAGCAGTGACCTCAAAGCTGTGGCAACACACCTCAATCTTTATTTCTAGTAGGGACATAAAATGAAGACGTGTGTAGAAGGTAAGGAGATGGGGGCTTCATGTAATCCTGCCGCTGGTTAGGTAAAACCTCTGCAGAATAACAACGAAAGCAGCAAATGTGATATGCATCCAAAAGACCAGATTAATCTTCAAATGCTGCGGTATTGTGTAATTGAAAATGCCTTCAGGGGGTCATCTATGCTCATATAGAATGTGCCACAAAAAATTTGAAGTTATCCTTAAGAGAGAAGGATCACATATGATCATATAGTGTGTGGTTATACTTTTTTGGAGCACTTTAAGGTGGTTAGCGATCTGTTCGTGCCTGGAATATCTAGCGGTGTTAGTCAGATGTGCTTTTGCTAATTGATTGAAGGCTGATGTAGATGTAATTGAATAAATGCTTGGCTTCGTTCGAAGCCGTAGCGTCTGTTTGTATAAGGGAAGACATTTGCTCCTGGACAAGACAGCAAGTTCTGCTAAAGGTCTGCTCTCAGCTCTAATCAGCCTAACTCCTCTCGACAGCGAGATAACAATATCCACAACCCGAACACATCTACAGGGGCAAGACTTCACGCAAAACAATACCTTCGTGAAATGCCAATGGCTGTATCTATGGTTATTGTTGTGGGGAAGATGTTTTTTTCGGGCCACCCCATTTCCCCTTTCTCAGTCTGGATTCATTGCAGGGGCTGCCATGGTTCGTAAACTCAGTAACCCTTAAATTCTGTGAGCTCTGACCTTTGGGCCCTTAAATTCAGAGAGTGGAACAGTTTTTGACATTTATACCCATGTTCCTATCTCACTTCTTTTTTCTCAATTTTCCATCTTCTCAACCACAGCAACAAAGATAATAGAACAAATAGTATCTCTCTGCGATTGTGTTTTCCGAAAGCCTAACCACATAAATAATATTTTAACTGCACCTAATGTTTTACACTCAAATCTTTTTGCTTTAAATGTTTAAATTTCAGCTGGATTGCGTGAGGCAAGCCACCATGGTGCAAACGACCTTGAAACGTCCTTTAGCGTCACGGGAGGTGGGTCAGTTAATTGGCTAATGGGCAGGAGAGAAAAGGAAACTGTTTCTGCAATAGCAGGAGCAAAGACTCGCCTGCTGCTGCTGTCTTTTCCTGGGGTGCAAAATGTAGATCAGAGAAATGTGCAGTTTGTGCACAGTCTCGGGAGAACCTGCCACTCAAATCCAAACGTCTGTATGAATACCAAAACACACAGGCGAGGAGAGAGAAAAAGAGAGTGTTAGAGAAAGGGAGGAGGCGAGAGGAAAAGAAATGAAACAAAGGAAGTGGGATGGAGAAATGAGGGAAACTTGAAAGATGGGGAAAAGAGCAGAAATGGGGAAAACAGAGAAATAATGTATTTCTTTTACCCTGTCAACTTTCATCGAAAAATCGCTGTTTTTAGGGTTTTTTCTTACAAATGTAGGACATTTATTGATTGCTCCAGATAAAAAACCTGAACCTGGAGAATCGTCAGTCATTGGGCCAGAGCATCCTGTTGTGTATTTTCGGCTTATTATCATCTGTCTGTCAGCGGCACTTTGAATTTGCACTAGAAGAATTATGCTTGAGCTCATGAAGGCTGTTCCCCGAACAGCTCTCTCCTTCAAACTATCTCCATAGCTGTCTTTAGGGAAAATAACGAAGAATCAGACTGATAGATCACTGTGGACGTCTATTAAAATTTGTGTTCATGTATATTTACTTTGACACAATGAAAGGACTTCATTGCAAAAGGATATGCTTAATATTTCTCACTGCATATTATTTATTATTATTACACAAATATACATTATTATTTTTACATTATTATTTATTACATATTATTTATACCTGAGCATTATTATAACATTAAGTACAACAAACAGTAAATGATTTTAAAGTTTCATTTTAATGAAAAAAATTTTCTCACTTGTTGCTCTTTAAAGCTCAGGAGATCTGTAATGTTTAATTTAAGTGGCAAATGTGGGTCATAATATTTCATAGTTAAGATATATTCAGACAAAATAGCTGAAATTTAGTGCAAGCATACAGTTAAAAATGAACGCTTGCAGCGCAGGACTAATCATTTCATCTAGAAAGAGTCTTAGAATTGTTTTAGTGCATGTAAATATCTCACTTTTGCTTTCAGACCTTTTGGAAAATCCAAGCATGATATATAACGGTTACGATCTTGTTTGAAATGCTACAGAAAAAATGTCAGAAATCTAGAGAACAGAAGGTAGATTTAAAAAAGCATGAACGTCTTCTATCTATACGCGTTAGGGGAAATCTAGATATTTAAGATATCTCATTTGTGATTTGTGCCCCTGTACGCCATTTATATCTGAACATTTCTCAGATCCATTTTCATTCGTGTGAGATCAAAATTTACACGTAGAAATTTGTAGGTTTCCATCCTGCTCTTGCTATTAAGGCTAGGGGTAAAACTCCCTAAAGTGATGTGATCGCAAATATAGAATGTGATGAAAGCTCACATTAGCTGCTGAAATCTTTGCTGAGTTATTTAAGTCTGAATGTGAGACGCGTCTAATAAGCGCATACTGCCTTCACCTGTCATGTGCTCTATCCCCCCTAGAGCTGGATGTTCAGTTACCTCAGTAACTCTCAAGGCATTTGCTCTAATCAGTTGGCAGAGAGAGACTCATTCAGTAATTACATTCCGAGGTTACATTTGTGCTCTAAATCTGTCAGAGCCGTTGAAAACGATTATGTATCAGGATACTTTTTCAAATCGGAATGAAGAGCATAGCAAATAGATTAAAGACTGCTGTTTACTCTTTTAACAATGTCATGTTGGAAGAGCGACGAGCATAAAGACTTTGAATTAAAACCAATGCCAAATGCCATTTTCGAGACTACGGAGAAGGGTAGTGCACAGTATTACAAAAGACAGAGAAATAAATCTGGTGTGAATCCTGTTTCATGTGTTCGCTGTCTTACTTGCAAGAAAAATAAGCTTATATTGCAGCATCATTATTACGTGTGCTGTCTGCCTTTCCTTCAGAGGCTACTTGTCCAATTTACATATGGATTTATATTTCTTGAGTCTCATGGTGTCTGATCTCATTTCAGTTATTTAGTATGTTTGTGTGTCTACTACTTCTCAGGCAGGGCGGAAAATGGATTGTTGGAAAAACTTTAGTTAATCATTCATCCACTTAGTTTTTGTAAAACTTTTTTTCAATTTCAAGAGGAATTATGTTGAAAAACTTAATGGAATCATGTGGAGCCAATGAACATGATAAAATAACGTTATCCCCAAAACAGTTTTTTTTCATTGTATGATCTCTAAGAAAGTGTGTTGTAAATGAACTGAAAAATGCACACCTCTCTTTTCTATTTATGTCATTTCCTGTTAAATTATTTGGTTTCAAATTTTAAAAAGTTGATTGAAGTTAGTTTAAGCTCATGAATGTTTCGTCAGCTCAGGAAATGTACGATATATATCACAAAATGAAAATGTCTTTATAGAGAAACACCTTACTAAAATTGCCTGATGCTTGGATGTGAAGGTAGTGTCTAAAAATCGAAACTGAAACCTTCACATGTTTTAAACTTACAGGTGGAAGCTCTACAGCGCCACCGTCTGCGGACTCACTGTAAAAGCATACCAAGGCAGGCTGTCAGATGGATGCTGCTGTTCTCCTGCAGTGGAACTGTGAGAGATGGATGCAGTGACACGCACACACGCAGAGCCCCGAGTCTACGCCGCCAGAGGGATGCAACCTGAGCCTCTCTCTTTTCTCCCCAGCTCCTAGAAAAATCAAGTGGCCCACTTTGACACATAGCTGTCATGTGTAGTCGTGCTTTGTGGAGAGGGGCTGTAAACTCTTCCACCCAGCCATCACACATCCTGGGGCATTTTTCCCACCCCTGCTGCCCAGATTTCAGAATCTTTGCAGCCCGTCTTCTGCTCTCTCTCTCTCTGTTGTCCACCTGCGCCCTCGTCCACCCTTTTTAATATTCCATCCAGCTATAGCCTTATTAGCATTGATATGCAACCTTGGAGTCGGACAACAAAGGAGAAAGCCTTAAAGCAGACTAGGGAGGTAGGAGGGAAAATATAAGGAGAGAGGAAGCAAGAATAGAGGTGAAGAGAGAAGGAGCAAAGTGTAAGGTTGGATACAATGTGAGGTAAAAGCAGAGTAAATAATGAGCGGAGAGATTTACAGATAGGCTCGATCAGCGTGGCCATAGCTCTGCGTAATGGCCATTAGGAGATTGTGTCGCCGGGACGTCAGCATTTTAGAGGAGGTGGAGTAATGTATAGGCCTACGTGGAAGCTCTTTCCTGTTAACTTCCTCCCTCCCACACCTTATTTCCTCTCTCATCCTCTTTCACTATAACCATCTTCTTTGTGCTTGTGGACGTGCATGTTTTTATAAACTGTATTTCCACCTTGCACGCACCAAAAATGGAAGCGAAAGGTAAAGCGGGGATTCACTGTTGGGAATTGCTTTTCAATTAGCATTTTGATTGCATGTTAAAGCCCACACACAAACAGTCAAAGATTTGCCTAAAAAATGAATAATGCTGCCCACATCTGAATCCAAAGACCTCCAATTTGGGATTTGACAGTCACAGCAAGTTTGTAAAAACATATATCTGTTCAGCCTCAACCATTCGAAACATTACAATTATGCTGTCTTGCACCTGTATATGATGTAACATTATAGGCCTAGGATTTTTCTTACCCAGCTCTGTTGGTAAGCTTTGCTACTTTCTCTGTTTCTGTCTCGGGGAGAATTGGTTCCTGGCAGGCACAGTCTCCCACTAGCCTGGTGACAGCCGGGGGAGGCAGTTTCTGAGCCCTTAGTCAACAATGGACACATACACTTACACAACACACGCACATCGCAGCATGCTTAGTGCAGCCTGTCCTATCTCTATAAAACTGATAGCAGATCGGTTAGCACAGCCGATGATCTTCAGACATGCTCGAACACAAACTACACTATGCAAGGAAACACACCCTCACACATCGCTTAATAGATCCTTATAAACACGTACACGCACAGAAACACACACACACACACACACGCACGAGGTAACTTCCCCTCATTATTCATTTACAAACTTACAATCTGACATATACACTACAACACATTTACACATCCCTACACAATCTTGACATTACTGTAAATGTAAAACAGCGTAAATTTAAATCAGGTATTATGAAAATCCTATTTTAAATAAAATGCATTACTCTGATGAAACATATGGCTGTTTCGAATTTCAAATTTCGAAGGCAAGCACTTAAATGACAAAGAAATCACGATGAGACCAAAAAGGTGAGCATTAGGATTCTGTACTGCTTCGGAAATGGGTTCCACGCCGCAGCATATAAGAACCTGCTACACCTGTCCTTTCTCTCAGCTCTACTCCATTCATCTCCTCTTTCCTCCTCTCTTCAGCCTTGTTCTCAAATAAAGCTCTTCTCATCCTAACATAAACGGGAGGAGTAGCAGCAGAATTGAAAAAGAGATAGAGGAGAGAAGGACAGAGACTCCAATGCTGCCGCTGCAGCTGCAGGCAGTAAGACACAGCAAGGGCAAACACACACTTGCGCGCTCACACACACACACACACACACACACACACACACACACACACACACACGCCTGTCTGCACAAAACCTATGCAGCATCCTTACCATCTTAAACCCGTTCCACTCCATTTGTAAGTCGGCGGCCAGAGTTCTCGCCTATAGCCTTGCTACCGTCTCCTCACTTGGAGATCTCTAGCTGTCTCTTGTCTCTCTCCGAACGTATCTCAGCGGTGGCGAGGCAACGTGTGGCCAGCAGGAGAGAGAGTGGGCATTCCTCCTCCGAGTGAGGCTGCTTGTGAATGCACGGGCTTCGGCATGAGCCTAACGCTGCAGCCCCACTCCCTGCCCCCTCCTCATTGGTGAGCTCAGAGGAGCCCCCTCCTCCTCGGTACGCTCACTGGCTGCATCAGCTGTCCGTCGTACGCTCTACTCTGAAAAATTAACACTTTCGCTCTGGCAGCCTCGCAGACGGCGGCACGGGCGTCTTGGCTAACAGAAGCCCTTTCAGAACCAGCAAAGGCAATCCATCTCTTCCGAGGTCTCAGCTTGAGTCGGTGCAGAGTGATTGCACCTACAGGCTTTATGCTGATAGGGTGCATGCACAGCACTGTTAATTAATGCAAGTTAAAAGCATGAACTGATTACATATCAGTCCAAGGGTTTAAGTTGCAAAAACGTGTCAAAAATAAAAGACAAATTTGTTTCTTGTATTCATAAAAAGCACTTTTTATGTTATGTAACTGGCTGTAAATCTGTATTTTGCTTGTAACACTGTAGACAAAAAAGGAAAATGGTCAAAAATGTGATTTAAAGAGTTGACAGTAATTTAGATTTTAAATGAAAAGCTTAGAATTAAGAACCTTTATAAAATCAAATGTAATCAATTAAGAATTTTGATGTAATGTGTTTTAACCAATGTTTTGTTCAGGATTAAGAATGTAAGGATGTTACACACACACACCTGCTGTGGAGAAATCACACATTCACACACCTTAATATTTCCAATAATAATGTATGAGATAACGACAAATATTGCTTTTTATCTTATATATTGATCAATATGAAGGAATGATTTAAAGGCATCTCGTAGTTGTGTTGCAGAGATTTTCACCCCAGTGCCATTCTTCAAATGAGAGCACATTACTCACCATGACCATTCTCGTGTCCTGGGGTGAGCAGGAGGAAAGAAAGCGCTCGTTATTCAAATAAACGCTGAAAAATAACCCGAGAGCGTTTTTTTTGGTCAGAGTCGATCCCGAAAGTCTTCAAGGAGGTTCCGCGTGGACCCAAGGACAGAAAGATGGAGACGGGTCGGACAAACGGAGTCGCAAACTTACAGGTGCGGTCGACGAGCGCTTATTTCTTGTATGAGAATGGTCGTGAGGGTGTAAAGTATCCCAAATAAAACAATAAAAACAAAAAAGAGCGCTGCCTCTGTGACTCTATGGAGCTAGTAGTGCGAGCATCCCTCTTCCTCCACACCATTTATGGAGCGCCGTGTCAGGCTGGTGTGAGATCTGATTGGCTGAGCGGGGAGAGACGGGAGGGGGGGGGGGTGACGCGCTGCTCCTGAGGAGACGGTTGAGGCGAGGCGGGAGTCACACAGGAGGGAGCGCGTGTCTTTAGGGATGATTGACAGCTAATTTGACCTTCAGGGACACAGGTACAACCCAAATACTGCTGATAGAAGAGTAAGGTGTCACCAAAAACGGTTCCACTGATGGTTGGAACGCTGATGGGGATTCGTTTACTTTTAAACCTGAGGTGAAAGTGCTTGAGGTAAATCACAATTTACGCGCGCTTTTTTTTCAACGTCGAGGATTTTTTTTTGTTTTTAAATTAAATATTTGTTTAAAATACAAGAAACGCACACATACACGTTATAACACTGTTTGTTCAGGTGAAAGGGATTATTCTTGTAAAATAACCTTACCAAATGCATTCTTTTTTTAAGTATCTTCGACTCTTCCCACGTGGTCTGTTGTTCGCAGCTGCACGTGTTCTGAATCAATAATTAAGCTGGAGCCCAGCCGCTCCCACCCCTGACAAAACCCATTTCACATCTCCACCGGTGAGGGCTGCCCAAGAGCGACTGCTCGCCCAATGAAGGGATTTCACATCTTGTTTTATTTACCGAGATACGGAATTCATCACGGCCAAAACACATTTCCTGCTTGCACCCATTTACTCCGCACATACGAGCCTAATGCCGAGCATTCAATGGGTCTTCGGGGAGCTTCCTGCGAATGCATTTCGCTTTCAGGTTTGTTGTGCAGGAATAATGGGGGTGTCGTTTTAATATGGTGTGGGTCTTTGTGCTGCTGTGGTGAGTTCAGCATAGGGCTGGGAAACGTCTTATCGGCCACGCACCTGCACTTCCCCTAAAACCACAGCTGAGGTCCCTCACGGTGGGCGCTCGACTTGACAAGAACCGCTTTTGGCATGAGAGTCCGGCAGAGCCATAAAATATGAAAGACATGTTTCACTGGCCTACCAGTTAGGGACAGAGCATAAGTGAGCTTCCAAAACTTCGCCTATTCATATTTGAAATGTCTTAAAACAGAATCTTTGTGCTTGGATTAGATTCGTGTTTTTTGGCTACAACATAAATATTTTATTAATATATAGTGTACAATGCTGAAATGCCTAATATAACCCAAAATGTATAGGCCAGCCGGCATCACATTTTGCTCATTGCACCACGTGGAGGAATGTGAGTTATGGAAGTTATTACCTTTTATCTTCTTCACAACAAGACCTTAATTCAGGTCCCTCAGGTAATTCAGGTTCATATTCAGGCCGGATTTGTGTATACGCAGGACTTCTCATCAGGTGCAGACAAACTAGAGTTTATTTATTAACCTCTGTATAAGTTCATCGGAAGTCTAACAGCCACCAAACTCGTATGATGCTGTGATCATTTGGGGAATTAATGACAAGGTGCACTCTCATTTGTAGCACAGATTTACCATATGTATTCCTATTGCATGCGGAATAGGTGGGGTCAGTTGTGGTCTGGTGGTTATAGAGTTGCACTTGTAAGTAGAAGGTTGTGGGTTTGAATTTCAATGCCAGCGGACAATGACTGTAGTGCACAAGAGCCACACACCTTACCTCAGTGTACTCCGCAGTGGTAATTGACAACTGTATAATACTTGTAAGTCGCTTTGGATAAAAGTGTCTGCCAAATGAATTAATGTAAATGTAAATGTAAAACAGGTGTGGATAGCTTAAAGTTACACCAAATGACTAGCAATGACCTAATCTAACCATTGAGTCTTTTGAAATTAAATGTATATATTATATTCTAGAAACACATACTTTAGTGATGAATTGTATCGTAATTGAACCATAAATTCACTGTAAGTCACGATAATCGTGTTTAGAAAATGGATAAATGTACTTTCCTTTCTGACCTTTAGTTTTTTTGTGTAATCTTAATTTTCCCTTTGTTTTGTATCAATAGAATAAAACAAATTAGATAAAAAACTAGAAATTAGATTAGACCACCATATAATATCTATAATTATTAGGTATTTTAAACTATGATTACTTGTGCCAATACCAAAGACACAATAACAAATCATTGTTTGTTGTAGTTATTGTGATGGTAATAGCACTTCTTTCTCTTTGTCTCTCTCACTCACTTCCTGTTTTTCTTAGAAATCTTGACAAAGGATTAAATGTCAGCTGTTTGTCTTTGTACAAGGTGATGCAATGAGAATACAGAGAAGGAATGTCCACCCGGGAGATTGTCTCTGTTTTGAAATATGAAAAAATCATGAAACATATATGAACATACTTTTACCCTTAGGCAAATCTGTGCACTAATGTTCTGGCTTTTGGGGTGGTTTTAAAAACATGTGAGTGAAATAATATGAAAATCTTTTGGTCAAACAGTAAATAAATATATAATTTTTAATATACTTATAGACATATATACTGGATATACATCAATACCATGTTATTATATTTAATCTACATTGAATTATTGTGTTTGTATTATTGATTATATGAGAACCCTTTGCAACATATTTGCATATCTGTTGCATGATATTCTTCCATATGAGAAAGTGGTTTTGAAACATAGCCGTATACAGCAGCAGTAGACATGCAGGATGAGGGAACGCGTCCAGTATGACTCAGAGGCTGCTTGTGACCCTCTGTTTTCTCCGTTTGCTCCTGGGCTGGGTGGGGACAGATGGAGGGAGGGGTCTTAGGGATTAGACAGGCATGAGGTCTGTGGTGGGTGGTTTGGCCAAGAATACACGGAGGTTTTGAGTGGGAGGAAGTGACCTCAGGAATCTTTACTATGGCAGAAAAGTGTGCGTGTATATACACATAAATGACTTTCATTTAGTCATCATGCGTTGGATAAGCCTCTTAGACAAGCGAACAGCAGGTAAATGCAGTCAAACCAAGATAGCATCATTTTATGTAAGACACAGTCATTTGTCCTTCTACCCACTTGTATTGTACGTCAGCCATTTTGCCAAATGGGCTTTTTATGCAGGTATTGTTGAGCTAAAGGATAGCTGTTCTGACCACCGTTGGAGCGGTTTTATTACGGGCCGGCTAATGTAAATCGCATAATTTATCAGCTGTCAAAAAGCCATTAAAAGTGAAGCAGCATGTGAATTGAGTAACGAGCTAAAAGCAACAAGGCTAATTGATTTATTTTCATTCTGTAAAATGGTCTTTTATATGCTCGGCAAACTAATTGACACTGAAAATGTATTCGCTCATGTTTTTATACCAGACACATTCGGTATAAAGTGGATAGTAATTTTTTTATTGAGTACCATCGTAAGAAGAAATTTAAAACATTCTCAGAGAACACATTTTATCTATTTATGTGCAAACATGCATTGTAAAATTCATGTAGAATTTCTTATATTGTGTTCAGATGAGTGTGATCTTGGCACAGTAAGAGGTTTGGACAAAGCCTTTCCGAGCTGAGCATGTAAAATGTCATTTAACTTTTTGTTCAGTCATACACACACACACACACACACACACACACACACACACACACACACACACTCTTTTTCTTTCTGTCTCTTTTGCGTGTTCTCCTTTGTTTCTGAAGTACCTCTGATCCTCTGTGGCCGCTTAGCTCCAATTAGAGCATCCCACCAGCCTGGCCACACAAATACACTTAAACACACACAAATGCTTAGCCCCAGCCTCATGTTATATTGCCTCATTTCAGCCCTCAATCTGACTAATTACTCTAAACTTTTTATGTCCCAATCCCTCCCTGTACACAAACATACACACGCACCACCTGACTTTCTCACCATGCCACAAGCACAAATCTAAGGGCTCTTGTTTGTCAAATATTTCAAACCTACACACTACTTGGATGAGTGTGTTACTCATGCTCCATCAGTGTCCCGTCAATGGTATCGATTTCCTCTATATGCATCCTACACATTCACTTTGGTTTCCAGTACCCATCTATTTTGAGAGCTGAACACGTTTAAACATGCATCAGACATGGTGATAATTGTTTCAAGCGAGCGAGATCTTCCAGTTAGATGGAGCATTTATTTTGTCTCAATTTTCACCTTGAATAATAACAGGTTTATTTAAAGAAACTAAAGTGTAGATCCCCTGCAAGCTGTCGGCTCATTGTGTTAAAAATTGCATCTCATTTGGCCTTGTGTAAAAACTTAAACTATTCTCTAAAATAATTTTACTTCGTCCCCTTCTTTAAATATTTTGTGGTAGACTGCTGGAGGGACAATATTTAAAGTATAAACATTAAGCATTGCATGTAAAGAAGGAAAACTGATGTACATGTATGTAGTTTTAAATTGAAGTTGCTGTAAAATTCCTTTGCAATTGATTTTATACTTGTGTAAAAAAAACTGAAAGTTCTGTTAAGTTTTGATTTCATTTGTTAAAAGACAAATACTTCTTTCTGTTACATACCCCAATTGTCACAATTCTCATTCGCTTTAGGTGTAAGGGGAGAAGTTTTTGTTCCTCTAAAGAAATATAGCTTTCTGTCAGAGGACGTGAGTACCACCTAGTCCAATTCCTGTTCCTTACACATTCTAAAAGGAGAACCTTGACACCACATCAACTCTTTTTGGTGGCTTTAACGGCAGGCAGCACTGCAGGTGTCACGCTGCTGATCTCAGGCTCGGCATATTTAGATGGGGCTCGCCATGTTAAAGTATGAACCTTTTAAAAACAACTTTCATGAAATCTGCACTGTGATTTAACTCCACTTGTTTTGGATCTACATTAAATAATTATTGAAATATTAATATATATAAAGGAATAACTTTTGTGTGACAAAATAATATAAGTAAAAAAAAGGTAAATACACATTTAAATACAATATGACCAAATAAATATTACAGTGATTTTAGTTATACTTTATTGAAAGTAAAAGCTTTTCTTTAACATTAAATCAAGTTAATAATGTGCTGCTGATAAATCTTTGAGTAGATCTATAACCCGATGGGAGACTCTCCCCATGACCTTTTTTGAACAAAGGTGACATTGAGACACTTCAACATCTTTCTGATCATTAACATCACGGACAATTCTCTCCATCTCATTTGCGTGTTATGTGCTTGTAGTTGACTGGAGGGGGACAGAGTAATGGTGGAGATCGAGTCGTATGATGCTTGGCTGTAGGGTGGCCTTTGCTGTGTTTGATCGCAGTCGGAGCTCACGATCACGATGAGGAGGACCGCTGTGGTCCATCTGCCCTTGTCTTTAATCAGTGCTTCCCTTCAGCGAGGAGGGGGGCACATTTACTGAGCTGACCAGGCCTGCTTTTGCTTAGAGCAACCATAAAATGAATGTTGCTTTTGTGTTTCACAGAACAGCAAAGAATATTGGATTTAATTCTTTTGTCATTATTTATGTTGTATTGTTTAAGGTCATGGGTTAGAATTCCCAGGATTCCTCCACATGCTGATAAAATGTACAGCTTGAAAATAAAACTTTGGATAAAATATTCTGACAAGACATAAGATATATTTTTTAGGAACTATTTTTGCTGCTCAAAAGGAATTAAATGAAAAAGTTAATAACACCCCGTCACTGGTATTCATCTGACTAATAGTAATAATATAATGTTTTGCTTTCTTTTTTAAATGAAGCCGCACCAACATAATAGAGTCAACAACTGCCATGAGTTATCTGTAAAAGCAAATCAATTTTGCCTCATTGTTATTATAAACACAAATCATTTCTCTGTGGTGAAATTGAACAGAAATGTAGCATCGATCTCTCTTCTTTTCTTCCCCCTTTCCTCATGTTCTCAACCTATCTTTCCTTGTTTGTAGATACTTCATCACCTTGTCCTTCTGAGCCCTGGGAAAAGCAACGTCAGTATTTCTGCACCACTCCCTCCATGCTCGCTGTCTTTCTCCCAGAATGCACTGTGCCTTACTTAGCCCGAACCAAAGCAAGAAGGGAGGGAGAGATAGATTTATTGAGAGAAAAAGATACAAGCGCCACTAGTTGTAGACAGAAGGAATGCCTTAAGAAGCAATTAGCATATGTAACTTCTTCCTTTTTCCCGATTTGCCAGAAATGGGGTTATTTCAGTAAGTTTGTATTGATGTTTTTGAACAGGCTTCATGGCAGAGCATTTAATGCTGAACACTGCTGTTAAAGTGAATGCATTATTAATGCAAGGGGAAGCTTACAGGGACCAGCGGCTCCTCGGGGCTGTGAAGAGGACGGTTGGCGTCTCAGAGGAAGCAACACCACGCCTCAAAGGTCTTCCTCAGTAATGCACACATGCCAGGCATCCATCATTTATTCATGACAGTCAGGCGCCTCCAACTCCCCCGAACAATTAACGAATCAATGAAATGTATGGGCTCAGAAACTATCAATTCGGGGAAACAGCGCCGTTCGTCAACGTGTCAGCTCTTGGGCACAGGCTATCATTCAGGCAGAGAGCACATTTATCACTTTAGAAACAGCCCGCTTGTCATAGCAACGCGGCTAATCCCACTATAAAATGGCCGCTCAATTCTGATGGATGATTGGACCTCTTTAATAACAACCAGTCTGACTGTGACTGCTTTTCCAAGTTCGTTTAACATGTAATCCAACATTTTGGACTGAGTTTGTTTGAATGAAACGCAGCTTCTGTTCCTGGAATGGCATCTTGTTTTTGTGGGATTTAAAGAGGGATAATCTCTTCTTCGAGTGGTCAGTGTGTTCTCGGTGTGAATAAGAAATGTCTTACGAGTCATGTTCATCTTAGAAGATTACAGCAAAATGATAGTAGCTTGTATAATTCATCAAGCAACATTGCCTTTGGGGTGCGTTTGAGCTGTAGAAGTAACATGCATGCGAAATAAAAGAGAGAAAGAAGAGAGTGAATTTGATGAATTAGCGGCGCCGCTTTTTACACTACAGCGCCTTTGCAATTCCTGTTCAATTAACAAAACCATTAATTACAGTGCTTAAGCAAAGCAGGGTAAACCAGACAAGCGGGTATTCGTGCACTTAACACACATTCCTGCCATTCCATTAAAAATCATTCCATCCTGAAAATACTCACAAATGTGTTTAAAAGAGAACTGAATCGTTAAAATCCCTATGTCTGTTTCAGGAAGGGTACAACAGCTCTATTTTTTAAATAAACATGAACTATTTCTGCATTTGAAGATGAGTTTGCATTCTCTGCAGAGTGCTGGCTCAGCCGTAGAAATTACTCCTCCTTTGTAATTTTGTTTTATTTTGAATCTTTTTATGGCTCTACTTAAATAGTCTTACTTGAAACATAAAGCTTTGGCTGTTCACTGAATCCGCTGTTCTGATGTTCAATTTCCCTGCAGAAATCACAGCCTTGAAACTCCAAATGAAGACCTTTATTCTGTACGTGGGGAGAGGTACGTGAAATTGTTTTTCTTTGGGGACCATCATAGACCCCCTGCCAGCAAAATCACAGGCTTTTTACTTCCAGGTCATGGTGTCTGTATCACTCACACTGACCCTGTCTTTGCAGACTCTATATAGCTTTCTTTTCAAAGAGGAAAGGCGAGAGCTTTTAAGACCTCCAATCTGCCTTCCTCTTCAGTCTCTGTAAAATCATCAAAAAAGTAAAGGCAATGAGAAAATCAGACCTTTTCATAGCGACACAGGGCTCAGAGATTCAACAGCAAAACTGAGGTCCCCGGAGGGACAGTCTTCCACTAAATATGCACAGGGGCGAAATTTCACCTGTCCTCCCAGGCGAGGGGAGCTCTGGTGGGGCTAACATTCAGCTGAGGCACGTTGCCCTGGTTCTCTCTCTGCCCGGCTGGAGACACCTGCTCCTCGCCTCAGTGGTGACAGCCCCCATTGGAACGCTTTCTTATTTATGGTAAATCTCGTCCTCAAGCGCTAGTGTCCTGAGGCATATATGTGGTCTCTTGCGTGCACATTATTTTGTGATGGTGTGCATAGGTACACATTAATACGCATAAACGTGTTTTGGCAATTCTAGGGTGCACGTCAACATAAAGTAATAACTTAAGCTATGGATATGTCATCACATTATTTAATGTGCTAGTTGCAATTTTCTCTTTAATTTGAATAATTTTTTGTGATGTATTGACACGCATAATACCCATTCTTGTCTTCTTTCCCACTTAACATGCTAATGCCTTGAACGTAAAATTGCAGGCGTTTATTCTTCGAAGCCAGATTGCTTGAGCTAATGCATCCTTACACATGATACATAGAAAATCCCCTGTGTATTGTAGCTCATGCCGGCCTTTTAGTTCCACTCAAATGCAGTACATGACCAAACCACCATAGCGGTATGTCACAGTCACACAATGATTCTGAATGTGCTTTCCTGTTTTAGCATTACAGAATTCTAGTGAATCAAACTACACAAAAAAAATTGTTGTTGGAATTACTTAATTGTATCATGTACATTGATTCCACAAGATTAAATCAAGTGTTTTTTACAACGTTATTTCTAATTTCAGGAGAAAATGTCAAAACAAATAATATATTCATGTGGATCTGATAACTTTGATAAATTTAATTAGTTCCAACTACCCAAATTTTCAATGTTTTAAAAACAACTTGCAATACACAATAATGTGTGAAAACACCAGAATAGCATGTTTTGTAAAATAAGTGATTTTTATCTCAGCAGTTTCCCAAATTAAATTAGGAAAATCCTTTTTTTGCTTGTTAGGTTATTGACCCTTTTTCACTCATTGTGTTAAAAATGTTAAAAAAACGCCTCCTCAGATTGCATTGGCTATTACATTCATATTGATCTCAAATTCGTCATTATTCTTGCTAGGACAGACAATCTCTGCACTTATTGTATTTAATCAGATTTCCCTTACTTCCTTTATTAATAGAATTTGCAAATGTGTTGCTTAGTTCCACTTAATATCACAGCTATTGACAATACATATGAGGACAGACGATCACCATAATTCTCTAGAAATATTTGGATGTCATCCTGTGCAACATTTGGCATACGTCTATTAAAAACAGGTGGTCCTGCCTCTCTAGTGCACATTACATCAGTCTGTGTTTCTGCACTTATGTCATTTAAACATGCATTCACATGAGTTTCAGTGCCACGAGGTGGCTAATTTTCTGATGAATAGCATTTACATGTATGCATGTGACCGCAGAGTGACCTGCAGGTTAAATAGTTCATTTTTGCCACCCTTCTTTTAAAATGGAGAAGCGCCCTGATGATATCAAGAGCCCGTAATGCTACAGATGATAATGAGGTCTATCTTTATACGGACGTTTTCCAAAAAAAAAAGAAACATCCTAAAATCTTAGCGACAAGAAGCTGTTTTTGATTTAAAAGGTAACTTTTGTGCCAATTTATATACACAGAGGTAAAAAGTATAAACGTCAGTATTCCGGGGCTAATAACTCTGCGAGAGACGTCCTACTAGAAGGTGAAAAGAGACTTTATTTCTGTACAGGAAGTTGATCCACTGCAATCTAGCGCTATTGTGTCGTGAGATGTGAATCTTTTCACAGTTGATGAGTCTGCTTCACTCGCTGCTCGGCTGCTCTTGTGCAGGATTCACGCACGCGCTTACACACACGCCAAGGCTTTGTGCGGGGGTAGAATGCAGCACCTGTTCTCAGTACAGTTAGGCTGAGGTTGAGCAGCACAAATGAACTAATTTCCAGGGCTACATTGAACCGAGAACACTGCAATCACAGCAGGAGGAGCCCGTCGAGCCAGCAGATGGGCAGAGCTAATCATTGTTGTGAAATAGAGATGACCCTGCCTATCTCTCATACTGCCAACAGACATTTGCCAATCGCTCCTCAATTCCCTTTCCTCTACCCCTCGTCTCTGTTTGTTTCTCAGCGAATTTAGGAACAAAGCTAACGTTCACAGAACGGTCCAGATCGAAGTTGGAAACCCGAAACACTGCCATTGGTGATACGGTAGAGCAGCAGTAACCCGTGGATTGCTGCATCACGGCGTCTCCAATCAGTAACAAATCTGCATCTGGGTTTGGATTAATAACCATAACCTTACAGATGTTTTTATGATGGAATATGCCTTTCGTCTCGTGATTGGGCTTTGTTTGATGTTTTGGAGGCTTTCGTTGCTTGTGCTGAATGTTAAAAATGTAATTGGAAATCACATCGATATTTAGCCAGTATCTCTAGTAGCAATGTGTCACATTTAATAAAAAAAAACACTTAACCATGATTAGAAATTAGTTCTATATCTTTGGATGTTGTAGACTGTTTGGCACTACGCTACCAAAATCTAATGCAACTACTATATGATGCAATTGTAGGTGAAATTAGTTTTATGTTCCGATTAAAATATACACATTCATTTCCAGATAAGTGCTATGTCTGAATAAGGGTTAGGGATTATGCTTGACATGCTTTGAGGTGATGTTTTTAATAAAAATGTGCACGGATCATGTTTTCATTTGCTTGATTTATTTCCTTAATAGTAAAAGCTAGTCGTTATTATGTTATATTGCATACTGTGCGTATAGAACAATAATTGAAAAAGCTGCTTCTAAATAGAACATTCTAGTAATTTCCTCTGCAAGATGTATGAAGAAACCTAATGCACACAACAATGAACTTGAAAGGAGAACAAAATTTTCCTCTCACACAAAAAGGCAAACACAGACAGACCTCTACCTCTTGTCTGTACAATGATTTAATGTATGCAAATGATCTGGCTTCAGTTAATGAAGGCACCATTAATCACTGTAACGATGCTCTGGTTTAACCTGCTTAATTACAATCTGAAATGCGAGTTTTGTATTTATGGATGAATGCGAGTCAGAAATGCAGAGGCAGAACAGTGGAAAATTGAGAAAACATATTTTAAAAACAGCATTTTTTGTGTTACGATATTGAAATACGGAAATATTAGTGAAAGTTTCCCAAAATACCAAGGCAATCCATAAGATATATTTTGTAGTAATATGTGTTTAAAAACAGCACCTATAAATGTGAAATGTATATATTTAATGTACTGTTTAAACATATAACATAAAACGTCATGGTTTGGTCATATTGTCATGAGGGTTGAAGAGAAGATCCAGCCATGTTTATCTTAAAAATAAGAATCTACGTTGTTAAATCCACCAGAGTTCTGCCAGTTTGAAAAATTAAAATAAATAGAACATTTTGCATAGTTCCCTAATGTTAATGTCACATTAATCATTATATTTCACATCATTTGCCGCAGAGCCTTTTTATGATTCTCTGCAAAATAGTAACTGATTGCTAAGTCACAGATTTTTGTTGAAGCATTTTGTAGTTCAAATTAAAATATTGTGGTTGTGACTCTACATGCCTTTCCTCTCTTCATCTTCTCTGAGCTCACTGGGATGAATAATCAGAATGTTTTGAAATCCCTGAGCTGCCAGGGATTTAAGGAAAACTGCGGACGCACCTCAGAGAGGTTGCGAGGAAGGGTTTAAAAATCTGCCTACTAACACCCATCTGCATGCGATCGCAGCGTGTGTGTACACACTGTGTGTGTGTTTGCGCTGGCAGAGGAGCTCCTGTGCTGTCACTGCGAGTCTGATTTGTGTGAGAATGTGGTGCGGCTCCAGGCAGGCAGGCTGATCCTGTTTTGTGGAGACGAGGAACGAGAGCCCATCACAGATTAGACACCCACAGTTTCGTGTCGATTTAATGCACCAAGTCAGGGATTTATTCTTAACCGACCGTCGCTTACAGCACCAGCCAGCGAGTCAACCATCCAAAGCTTTTCCATACAGTCTCTTTCTACCCTTCAAGACTGTCTTAGAAGATCATAAATAACTGTATTAGAACGTTGTTTCAGACAAAATAATAATAAAAAAGCTTGCTTTTGCAATATAGAATTTATGTATTATTCATTATATAGCAAAATGACTGTGAAATAACTATTTATTTGTTTTCCTGTGTTCATCGGAGTGCCACGATGGAAATAAAATATGGAATAAAACAGTATGTCACAGTCACCTTTTAATGGAGGAATAAATGATCCTATGCTAAATGTCCTATATAATACATTCCATAATACCATCTGCATAGTAAGATTATAAAGAGCACGATTCACATTCGGTTACTATCATGCCGTTGTGCCAAAAAAGTGTAACGCACCCAGATATTCACAAACTTTGGTCGTATTCTAAACACAACACTTAAACCGGTTCCCTTCAGGACAATAAAACAACTTTAAGCATATATGTGCACAAATATATACATGTCAACCATTAAATTTCAGGAATCAGTACACATGTAGCAGCATTAACAAACATTTTTGAGCAGGAATACATGAACCGTGCACTTAGACAACCCCCTTTACCTCTCTCAGTCTATCTTTCCAACCGAGTCAAAGTAGATGGCCACAACGAGACTCGAAAATGAAGTTACCATTCAAAATCAACTGTTCTATTGTTACTGTCATGTATTTTCTATTTCGTTTATCTAACAGGTCTGTCTAACCTTTTACCCCCAGCTACGTGGTCCCCAGTTGGCTAGATGGATCTCGGGGGAAAGCAGCGAGCCCATGGCCGGAAAGGTGCCTTCCGCATAGGCTGCTGCAGAGTTCTGTGAACACCTTACCATCAACATACGACACTGCACGTGTTTAGAATTCTAGCCAGGATGGTAAGGAAATACTCACGCTAAAGAAAAGCAAGTGCACAAAAGCGACAGAGAGCGGTCTGCTTACATTTACATTCATGTTACACACTCGCAAACACGCAGGCAATCGGTATGAGCCCCAGATGGGCAAGTCATCAAGCAAGCTCAGCAGTTACAGCTATCTTGCTTTGAGTAAATGAGAAAATGAAATGATTGTGCGTAGGAGAAGAACACAGAGAGAGAGAGAGAGAGAGAGAGAGAGAGAGAGAGAGGGAGCGATCTGGGCAGAGATCGGGTCTCTCATCCATTACAGTTTCAGCTAGCAAATCTATAAACTAGACCTAAACGCTCCATCCCTGCACAGTCATTTAGACCTGTGACAGCTGCAACATTTGAAGCACAGGTACGTTGACAAAACACCGAAACGTATGTCACACATGACGGAATAATGAACAAACACTTATAGAAAGTGAGGTGACTGAAGAAGAAATATCCAATTCCTTTACCTCATTGCTCAACAAAGCAGCGTTCAGTGTTCGGCTGATTTCAAACATCTTGTTGGTGGTGGTTTGTTTCTTGTCGCCCGTCTCGTTTTTTGTGTAGGTTTTTGTGTGCGTGTTCTCGTAGCTCTACGGCTCCTTTCGCTCTATCGGAAATGGGAGTCAGTCCCGAGTAAAAAAGAAAGAAAATGAACAGATTAAAAAAAAAGAAGAAAAGGAAGCAGAAATCCTCTATATGTGCTGTCTGGTTGGATGTATTTTCTCCTCTCTTGCGCTCTGTTTTCTGGTGCACCTCTGTTAAATGTGGCGCTAGTGCCCTGGCTCACGGCATACGACTGAAGAGTCAATATTTTTTTTTTAATTTTAGCTCCCCAGAGTCAGCACATTAAAACAAGCAGTCGGTCTGCCTGGCTTCTTTCCTTATCTGTCCTCCACACACTCGCTCACACAATGCGTTCCGATCCTCACACTGCTCTGTAGCAGATTAGTCCGTCCCAAAACATAGCTCTTAGTTTAACTCCCCTCTCTCTCTCTCTCTCGCTCACTCGCTCTCTCCGTCTCTCCATCCCTCACCCATTCTCTCTCCTTTCTTGCTTTCCCTTCCTCTCTCTCTCCTTCCTCCCCCACCCCACCCTCCATCCTCTCTCACTCCATCACTCCTTTTCTCCAGCATGCTTTCCTGCAGCTACAGTTCACTGTGTTACCACAAGGTGGGAAGACTGTTCATAACAGACATGACACAGTCACATCTGCCTTTCCTGGCTCATCTTTTCCTCTTCGTTTGGCTTTGTGGCTCTTCTGACACATTTGTGGGGAACACACAATTTGCCTGGCGCACTCACTCACCTCCCTTTTTCCCTCCTCCCATTGCCTCGCGACAGACACATATGATGTATGGGACAGGACAAGGCTGATTTATAGACCAATAGCATTAGAAAACTTTGACCAGAGGCACATTAATTGGGAAAACTCCTGCTGAGAACATGGGAGATAATAATGTTCGCAGGTTAACATATAGTGTTTTGATAAAAAGAACCCAAAACATATTTGAATAATTAAAATGTATGGAGTCATTACATTAACCAACAAAAAGTCAAACTATTTATTAAGTGTCTTTTAAACATGAACACAAATATGGTGTTTGTTTTAAAGTAAAGAGAGTTAGATTGTGGGACTTGTAGGAACAGGGTCAGCAGACAATGTCTGAAGTGTCCTTGAGCAAGTCAAATTTTCCCCTCTTTGCTCTGCATTGATCAATGACTACTAAGCGACTACTAGTCGCTTTGGATAAAAGCGTCTGCCAAATGAATAAATATAAATGTAAAAATGTTGCCATGCAAGTCAATGGGTACCACTGCTGTTCAGATTCAGACATCCTTCAAAATCTTTTCTTTGTCTTCATTGGAGGGAAAAAGTCATAAAGGTTTAAATTGTAAATTAAGATCCAATGATAATTTTGGGGAAAGTATCCTTTAAATAATAATGTAAATATTATTATTCATATACATAGGAGATGATATTGGACATGCAATGAAATAAACCCTCTTCAGTTAAAGAAGGTGAAGGTAGGTGTGTGTCTAAATGTGTCTCGTAACCACTAAGAAAACTGGATAAGCAATCATAAAATTATGTTAGATTGGATTGTGTTAAAATGTAATTGTAACAGGATGATTCACACCTTGTTTCATAAGTAAGAATGTAATACATTGTTTTGAATATTAAACTTGAACACTGACTCACACACGAGCAAGCTTGAAACATCAACATTTTAATTCTGTTAAATATATTTGCAACCTTTATCATTTAAAACAAACTGCAAAGCTCCTTAACGTATTTTATATTTAGGTTTAAACACATACACAAAGTTTCAATCTCAAATTATTGCATTGATATTTTAATATCTTTTGCAATAAATATGTATGTTTGGTGACTTTGATGACTCATATTCTTGGCTTATATTTTTGATAAAACTTATTATTTTCTTAATGTTCCTTTTGTAATTATGTTAAGTTCACCAATATGAAAGAAAGTATGACCAAGCATGAGATCATTCTTATGTATTGATTTATTCATTGACTCACAGATGTATTCCCACCAGCCAGTGACCGCACAACACTGCAATCTTAACATCCTCGGTATGCATACACAATTACACTTTTACAAAATTAAACGTTTATAATGTCAATGTTAAAAGCTGTAATTAAGAAGAGTGGATGAAATTCGTCGGAATCAGATTAGAGGCGTCCTTTGGGTTAAACAATTCAATCTAAACATTAATATTAAATATAATCTTGTCCGTATCAAAGAGGCCTTGTTGTTAACAGAACGCCAGCATAATCAACAGCTTTGTATCACAACAGTTGCAGCTCAGCTCGGGTACAATACAAACCATATGTTTCTCTATCTCTCACACAAAGGGAAAAATAAACAAAGCTGACAAGAAGTCATTTTCAGCCTGTTTCATTGCAAGAGATCTTCGAGTGGGAAAAGAAGAGGTTAGCTAAAACTGGCTATGACTGCAGTAAAATGAGCCGTTACTTTGTTTTTAAACAGCATGATACAGTATGATCCGGTTTCCAGGCCCCATGAGAGGCGTGCGTCCAGTTAATAGCAGCCTATTGACACCGACCCATCTGTTCGGGTGGACTTAAGCCAACAGAAAAGAGCGAAGATGGATAGATAAAAAGAAAGAAGGAGCAAGCAACAGAGAGGAAGACATAAAAAGCAGACACATTTATACATTAGGGCGGGTGGGGAAAGGAGGTATATCTGCATGTCTTGAAGGCGTAACCCTTTCAAATACCTACGACATTTGGCTTATGCTATTATAGAATAGATTGTCACCCCAACAGTGTTTACTTTGTAACTTTAAATGCTAAATCCATTTAGAATAATACGGTTATAGGCGAATGTTATTAAGTTACCAAATCCCCCCGTGTCTTGCACACTACTTAGGGATCACGTAAACAACACAGCTTTCTGTAATTATATCTTCATGAATTTTCCATCTTCCAGTTTGTGCAACATTGCAGACTTTAGCATATACAACAGAGCGCTTTCAAAATCATTCGGGAGACTGCCTGTGTACGTGTGCTTGCGCTGGGTTGGGCTGTCACTTGAATCATGGAGTCTACTGCTTGATTCTAGAGTCAGCTGCCTCTCATTCCCCTCTCTTCTGTCCGTTCGGGTGCCAGGGGGATTCTGATTGCTGTCTCCATAGTGATTCTATGTGTCTTCATAAAGCCTGTTCCGAGCCTGTCTCTTCCCTGTGTGCTGTCTGCGCCATGTAGATGACCTGCCATTCACTGCAAGGGACTCAAGCGTGGAATCCCAACATGGTCCATCTAAAAAGGATTTCCCTGTTCCACCAAAACACATTGGACAGGGAAAAGCACACCCCATTCGCAGACACTCAGAATGGCACTAAATAGCCCCTCACCAGGAGTCTAATCTTTGAGTTTCGCCATGTTTGGAGTAGTCCTGTGTGATTGTTAGAGGGTGACAATAGTGGGGCAAACTTATTTTGATGCGAAAAAACATCACGTCCCATGGGAACCAATTAAAAATCACAGGCTCAAGAAGTGGACTGTACTTTGGTTTTGTGTTTTATGATTGATGGGTTCATTAAATCATCTGTTCACTTGGAAGACGACATGACAGGACCAGCATGCGGAGAAGTAATGCTGCATTTGCTGGCATGTCAACATATAGCTGGAAAATGTGTTGAGAATCTTGCAGCTTTACGCTTTTCTTTGCAGATCTACCCATGCACTCTCCGATCTCAGCAGACACAAAAGAACAAGAAGGCGATCGTTTCGAACAATCCATATTTTTGCCGCCCGATTCGTAATACGAATTGACAGTCTCAATAAATAAACAGCGAGGCATGGAGCCAGATAATTGGAGATGTTAGCGAATGACATAGCATGAAGGACAGCTTTTCAATTTTCGGTCTGAAGGGTGTACGGCGCCGCACAATTCCTCCGTATTTAAAAGCAGAACTACCCAGGCTGCCCCGCTGGTTGCGGTTTGCCATCTAAAATGATCGTGGAGAAAAAATCATTGCCAATTTGGTCTTATTAAAGGTGACTCCCGTTCTCTTCATCTGCGTCTGACATTCGCCGCTCTGCTCATAACCTGAAAATTAGCAGCTGAGGGTCTCCGTGCCTGTTTCCCCCCGAAACTCAAGTCATAAGGTTGTTCATTTGCGGGCTAATCAGAAACCTGCACTATTAATGGAAAATGAACGAGGTCGGATATGATTGTGCTTGATGGCGCAGGCCATGCTCCGATTGTTCTGGAATCCATGCACTTTAATCAATCTAAACTGAGAGACGGCATGCGGCCCATTTTAAGGAGCATCTCCTCAATACTGTAAACAAGAGATGGAAGCCGTTCTACACTCTTTCCCTTCTTGTCGTGTTGGGAGATTCCTGGATCCTTCACGTTTTCCAGATTCTTATAACTGTCTTTAATACAGCGCAAGGCTTATCATCACCTGATAAGAGTCGCTGTGTTTTAACAATCTCAATAAACCCAATCCCGACATTTCCCTTCTATTACACTGCTTTATTAACCGGCCTCTTATCTAACAGCATGCGGTGAGACATCCGGGTTGCTGGGGGTGCTGTGCGCGCTTCCCGCGCCCCCACCTGCCGGTTACGTCAAATCCGCCGTTGCCTGGAGACGCAGCCTCGGCGTCTGGAGTCCAGCCCGTGTGCGTGACGGAAGATGGAGGAAAACAGCAGAGAGCTTCCCGAAACTGGTGTGTAAAATATCGCGTTCACACACGGACATGTTTGCGTTTTGATGTTGGGGACGCGCACTGTGAAGAGAGTGTGGCACGTGATGCGAGTGTTTGTAAACAAGGTGTTTGTTTACTAACGTTAGCCGTGCTTAGCTGTTTATAAATAATAAACAGTATTTTATAATACGGAGATGGTTTGGATTGTACACACAGTCTGTGTTTGGGATAATTGTAGCTTTTATTTCATGCGTAATAAAAACAACAACACCACGTGCGTTTGTAGTCCAGCCTTTTAAGGTGGAAATGTGTAGATATGTTGGGTGTATTTGCAGATAGTCATCACTATTTACTATATAACTGCATGACATTAGATAGTGTATATATGTTTAAAGGTAGTATGGAAGGGATGCACAGAATCAATATTAAATAAAGTAATGCTAAAGTGCACTGATGTTTAATGACAAGACAAACTGTTTAGAATGATCTGGATGCTCGATAAAATCCCCAAATCATAATCAAGATTGTTAAGTTGACATTATTTACGATTAAGGAGGTTATTAATAGACAAATTGTTAATAAATTATAAACAAACTTTTCACCTTATGAATACATTTTTAAGATATAATAAATAAATAAGAAGAAGTTTTTGTTCACTGGCTATTTTGTAACGTTACTCCTGAAATAATTCTATCTGTTGTTTTATGTTTTTGTTTCTGCCCTCATGGAAATCTGTGTTGGAAATGAGTCAGTGTTAATATAATAATCATACATTTCTGTGTTGTCACTTTGGCTGATGCTCGAACATTAAGAGGTGCACACACACAACATTGATAATAAGTTACACAATGGTCTTAAATGTTATGGGTGTTTGTTCGTGTATGTCTGACATTTTGTTTTTGGCAGATACCGAAGCAGGAGGAGAGGATGCTCTGGTGGGGAATGTAAACAAACTGATGGTCACCCCTCCAGGGTACTCTGGACCACCCAGGAAAGGACATCTCATCTTTGACGCCTGCTTTGAAAGTGGTGAGATCATTTTCTGATTCATGTGCTTGTTTCTTTTTTCCACTGCATAGCAGTTAATGGAATACGTAGATCAGATTGAGAATGAAGTAGGTTAAGAAAAGTTATCCTTATTCTTAATTTAAAACTTTATTGAAAATTCTTTTAATTTATTTACTGATGTCTTGAACTCTTAATCTGGAATTCCTTTTTTTTTTCGTGTAAAACACAAAATTAGATATTTTGACAAATGTTGGGAACACGAAACCATTGTATTGTAAATTTCTAGTGTATAGATACAAAGCTAATGCAAGTTTGTTAACTATTAATTTTGTACTCTCTTTGACTTCAAAAAACAGAACAGTGTTGAAGGTTCTGCAAAATACATTTTTGTAAAAGAAATTATAAAGTATTACTTCAACATTCGAAGAATGTGTTTGGACCATTTTAAATGGCATAAATCAGCTTTCACTGTGTATTTATGTAAATACATTTCTTACAAAATTATATTACTTAAATTTACCTTTCTTTACAAATATTTAATGTGTTCAAAGATATTTTAAGATCTCCAAAGAAACCAATTTTCAACTATCATCATGAGTCTTTTGGTCTAATAGCTTAAAGGAACAGCTCACCTCACAAACAAGAAAAAACATATTGCATAAGAAATCATGAAATTTAGTACATGACGATTTTTATTTTTACATTAAAAATATTTTGCGGTTTTCTAAAAAATGGTGCTGTTCTCCTTGGTGCTGGTCTTGGGTCATTGCCGTAACAAGCCTCTGCTGAGATTCATAAGTATCAAGTTGTATAGTAATGACAGGAATGTGAGTTAAATGTTCATTTTGAAGTAGAGATGCTCTGATCTGGATTTTTTTCCTATGATACCGAGTACCTTTTTTTGTCAGAGTGATCGTTTGATGCAGATGCAGATTCTGATGCAAATTCTGATGATTAGAGTTTAGTAATGCTATAGATGTTGCCTTTATAATATTTTATACTTTTGTTACATTTTACAGTAATTATGTTATTAATGCAGTGTATCTATTGTTTTGAATGGGTACATAATAATTATAGAAAAGGATCATTATGTTCGTAATTATTTAAGATTGGTTCGTAAAATCGGGCTAGCGTAGTTGGTTCCGATTGAGTCTTAAAAGTGGTTATCGTCCAATACCGATCTCTAGCATCCAATCTTGATCAGAGCATACCTTTTTTATTAAATGTCAAAATGCAATTTATATCTCCAAATATTACAATTGTCACTTTTTATAGTAAACAATTAGAAGTACGTTTTGTCACCTTTAAAAATAAGATACACTTTTAAAATTGCAAGATAGCATTAGCTATCTATCATCAGACATAGTTTGACAAAAATGGCAGTCAGTATCTTTTGTTTAAGCGCACCATTTCAGCATATGGCAGCAGAGAGACACTATTGTCCATGTGAGTGGGGCTTTTAATGGATAATTATCTCCCTATAAATGCAGGGGGTTAAATTGAAGCGTTTCATTTGAAAGTGACTGCTCTTGTCGGTCTACCTCGCTGAAAACTGTAATTAAAGCGAGTTATGATATTTTGAAGAATGCTTTGAGTAAATGGCCTTTGTTTGGCACTTTTTGCGGGTCTGAATGAATGGTGATGTAATGAAAATAAAGTGCTTTTGCGGTGACAAGGTCAAGTGGGCAGCTGAGAGCAGCTTTGGGCCGGATTGACAGTGAATCAGTATGGCTGGAACAGGCACAATATCATTCTTTGCTGGGAGATTAGGTTCAGGGTCTCCAACAGATGAGACTCAGCTTTCATATTCTTGACAGCCAACCAATTCGCAGGGACAGCGCTCGCCTATGGCTCAGCTCCCTGCGGGAGTTTTCTTTTTTTTATAGATTTTTGGGTTTTGGAAATATTCTGTAATGGTACGAAATTTAAGTGAGTTTCTGGTCATATCAAGTAGTTGTTAGTCCTTTGTCTAAAACTCAAGATTGGCGGTCTTGAATCAGTTCCAAGGTGACTTGATGATTTAAGTTAATATTATTCAGAGCAACAGACTATAGAAAAACCCACAGTACAACAGTGCTCACATTTTGCTTCAAGAGTTGGAGCATCCATCATCTCAGAGATGTTTATTGCTTGTTTGAGACAATGAATAAGTGATTCACACACGCTTGGCTGTTGACGCTGGTGATGTTTGTGTAACATAGCCGAGAGTGGGAGAAGGGCAACCATAAAAGGACGTGCCATATTAACATAAAGTTACAGTGCTGACGTCAATATAAATAAATAATCAGGATGTTTTATAAGTTTCTGTTTTTTCCCTTTAACTGGCCCCCAGGACCTCAAGGCACTGATTAATGGACATGGAGCCGCAAGGCCAGGATCAGCTAACATATATGACATTACCCCCATGTCTCTTGCTCGGCAAATTCTCTGAATGATTTATGGAATAGATATTAATCTGCTTCCAGTAAATGCATTACCCAAGTTGGAAAATGGAGAGGAATTGATGTTACAGCGCTAATGTCAAATTAATGTCCTGTTGCTGTTTCAGCAAAGCAACACTGCAGTGAAATGATGTTAACCACTTGCACACTGACAAAAGAGAAGTGGCGCTTTCTTGGCAACATTGTAGGCTTTTGAAGTAAGTGACTTTGGGAGCCGAAGCCCCCGTGTCAATTGAAGGACTTCAGACCCGATACTTCTATCGAAGTTTGAGGAGCGAGACTCACCAGATCATTAATCAAATGCTCCGCTCTTTATGTTAACGGAGATCTGGAAATATAACAGTTTGTGTTGATATGGGCTCATTTGTCAGAAAGCCACCTGTCAGCAGATGATAACCGCACCTTTCAGAGCCTTTTCTTTGTTATGTTGAAAGTCAGCACCTTTAAAATGGAAATGGTATTAAATATACAGTCTGATGATATATAGAGGATAAAATGTCCCTGTGGATGGTGCGTCAAGTATGAAAACAAATGGTATAGATGCTTAAAATATTGCCTTGGTCTTGAAAGCACTTTTCAGACAAAAAATACACAGCCAGTATTCATGTTAGTTTCAAAATGATTGCTAAAGTAATAGTCCACTGAAAAGAAAATTTCTGTTATCATGTACTCACACTTTTACTGAATTGTTATGTGAAACAATTTAAATAAAAAAAAAAAAAGAAATTTAAAAGTAGGGAAAAGGTAAAGTCAATCTGATTAACTCAAATATTTATTTATTTATTTAAAATATTTTATTTAGTTGCTATACCTGTTTATTTTTGTGATATTTACTAAGCCACATGTGATATTTTTTACAGTGTGTTAGGGCTCTGCAATGCATCTGAATATCTAAAAAAAATATAAAATAAAGTCAATATGTTTTGCTATAAATAAGCTAATTAATTCTTTGACAAGTTTTATACAAAATAAAATTTATACAAAATAAAGGAGGGCGGGTAAGTACAATTAAAATAATAATAATGTCAGACTTCAGCAATTTGTGCCTAAATATCAATCAAATTTCCTCCTTTTACCAGGCAAATATTTCTTCTTTCTTTCTTTCTTTCTTTCTTTCTTTCTTTCTTTCTTTCTTTCTTTCTTTCTTTCTTTCTTTCTTTCTTTCTTCTTTCTTTAGACAGCTGTCAAGCATAAACCCAAAAAGTGGATCCAGAGAAATATCTCATATCTTTAGTGTCCGTGTAATAAATTCTAATTGGTTAATTAAAACAGACCATGGATACGTAAACTGTTTACTGAAGGCATAAAACACTTAATTTACATTTAGATTAAATGTAACTCATTTTCTTGTCAGCCATATGCAGATTAGGTCAGTGGTATATCTTTTTTAGGTAGTTGGGCCTACAGGTTTTTACTTTTTTCTCGTACTCCTTTCTTACTACTTTTTTTAAGAGAACTTATTAAAATAACCCCCATTATGCACAGTTTGATAGTAAAAAACATAATGAATATTTCCTCAAGGCGTCATTAAAACGGTATTGATGGCTCTATAGATAGTTACGTTTGCCGCATTATGTAAATCCCACAGATTCTTAAATTATAAACAGCTTTAATGGTTATAATTGGCCCTTTTGCATATCTAGGTTGTTTAGTGAATGTGATTTTATTCTGGTTAATAAATATTTGTTGATGGTTTAGTACTGAGGTAGTAAATACTATATCCATGCCATAAATACAAAGATGTTTGTTTGGAAATGGTACAAAGTCTGTATTCCAACCACATTATTACGTTTAATTTACTGTAAACTTATTTGCAATTAGAGTAGATCTTGAAGATGTTACACAGTTTTATCATTCATTAACTCACACCCTCACTTTTATTTGTTTCGATGTCTTCATATTAGTTGCATAATTCATTGGGGGAAATTATGTCAAAAATATTTCTCCACATGCTGTTTTTTCCGAGGACCTCTTTGCGATAAAACTTATTGACTGTTGCTGCTGATTTAATCTGGTGCCAGCTAGAGGCGGAAGGAGGTGTGTGTGTGTGTGTGTTTGTGTGTGTGTTTGTGTGTGTGTGTGTGTGCGCACAAGTGTGTATATGCGTGTGTGTTTACATAATGATTCAGATCCTAGCAAGGGCAAAATATAAACTATGCACCAATGACACTGCGAGATGTACGGTACCCCTATGCGTTTAAGGGATTTGCATTGTGAATTTTAAATTATCCATTGTAACTGTAATAAACGAAAAAAAGAAAAAGATTTAGCGAACAAAAGAAATGTGTTCGTACAGGGGACAAAGCCTCTGCAGCACGATTGCTAATGAGTATAAACAGTAGGGAAAAATCTTGTTCATTTTCTGCTGATGGGGCTTTAATTGTTTCGCTTTGTCGTGCTGGAGACGTTTTCGTTTTCCAAACGTTTTATCTTGCCTCAAAAGTCCCCATGTCGCACGTCACTCTTACAAACTGCATCGAGTGGATGAATGATTACATTGAACACCCCAAAAGACAAAAGCGAGATGAAGGCAAAGAAATACAACACACGGAGGTAAAGCACGAAAATAGTAGTAAAGCTTGCAAGCAGTTATTTATGTACTTCACATGTAGCCTGAATTGAGACAGTCAGATCCCCATTGATTAAAGAAGTGGAGACGTTCTGACAATCAGGGTTTATGCTCTACACAAGTGGCTCCAGGAGACAGCAGGGCTTACCGAAAGGATGAAAAATATTTAGCAACATATGAGGTTACTGAAGACATCTTCCTGCTTTAACAAAAAAGATAAGCGAAGGACGTAAAACAATTTGGTTTGTGCATTTTGAAGATGAAAGTTTTGCTTTTAATGCATTAGAGTCCTAACTTAATGTCATGTGTAGTGCTAAATTGTTTTCTCTTATGTGCTTTTTCAAGGAGGGGGCTGAGTTTAATTGATTTTGGCTGTTTTCTGATTTATTGATTTTATCAAGCATATTTTCTCCACATTGTTGGTAGAAACTAGCCAGCTTGCCCTTTATCAATTTTGTAGCTTTATCTCCTTCATTCCCTTTAACTTATATTCAGTCCTGTGGTGTTATACAGCTCTGACCCTGAAGAAATATTCCTGGGCTCAGAGACTATGTGTGGACAGGGTTTCACGCTCTAACCTCCTAAACCACAAGGCTAACAGCTTTAGTTCTTGAGTTTTACAGTAACGCAGTCCTACTTCAGTGGGCCTTGACTTGTATATCACTCACTCAGAGGACAAATCCAAGCCGGTCACAGCTCTAAAATGTTATAATTTTATAAAGCAGCCTGAATAGTTTCTTTTTGTGACAGAATTTGGTATTTATTTATCTAAAATAGATAGTTCACCCAAAAATGAATATTCTGTGTCATAATTTATTTCTGATGGCCTGCATTATATGGAAATAGTCGTAAAGCTGTATCTGTCTTCTTTTAATGTGAGTAAACCAAAAAGTTTTCAGAGATAGAAACAATGCGATTTTACACCATGTGTACTTTAAATAAAATTGTAAATTATTATTTATAATCAACTATTACAAAATGCACTTTGATGAGAACATGCATACACCCAGTGAGATGAACTGTACGTGTAGGTTGACTATTTGACTTGGAATGTCTAGATGTTATCCTCACAGTCTCATGTACAGAAATGGACTGCATAGCTAAACTGTAATTTGAATTGGTCCTCACATAGCAACTTCCTCTCAAAGCAGAAGTGCACAGTGGTCCGCTCACAGTCATGCTGTAATATTTACCCACCCCTGGAGTACTCGGTTATAGTAGAGCATCTGTGCTTTGGAACGAGCGAGGCGAACAGATATCTGAAATGTGTTCAAGCAAATGAAACAGGTGATAATCCAGCCTGACATTCCCAATGTCAGCCACCGTTATGTTTAAACAGAACGCTGCATCCGGAAGAGTATTAGAATTAAACATAAGCTCAAGTAGGAGTGTTTGAAGCTTGTTAAAAGTCAAGATAGATGAAATGGTTTGTCATGAAGTGGTTGAATTTTTTTAATGATTTCTCAGACTTTTCCCTGCTGTTATTGTGCTCTTTAAATGTATGTGGCCATGTGGCTTATGTGTTTATTTGTAGTCATTGGTTTTTAATTGAAATTATTCATTTTTGTTAATTATCATTCATATTAATCATTATCTTTTGATGGTAAAGATGAGTATATTATGGTTTATATTTTGTTTGTTAAATTAATATTACTTTACTTTCTGAATCCTATTAATTATAACTGCTATTAATATTTAACACCAAATTAGTAATATCTGTAAACTTTTTATATACACGGAGCTCAAATTTGTTGCAATTTAAAGGATATATTGGTAAATATATTTGTAAATGATCTTCAGATATTTGATAATGGTTGATAGTCGCTAATGGGCAAAAAAATGCTTTAATTGCCCAAAACCATTTATAGGCTTATTTATCAGCGTTTCTCTATTCTTAAAGGAATAGTTCACATGAAAATTCTATCATAAATGACTCATTCTCAAACCTACGTACTTTTCTTTGTTGGGTGAACATGAAGAGACAAGGACAAATGCTTGTAACCAAACAACTCTTGGACCCCATTAACTACCATACGCTGTAAAAAAAATTTTCATGTGGCTTAATAAATATCACCAAATAATCAGTTATGGTAGTTAATAAAATCTTTTAAAAACATTCAATTGATTTTTTTCAATGGAAAATATTTAAATTATTGAGTAAAATCCAACACTTAATTTCTCCAAAATTTTTAAGTTATTAGAGATGTAATGTAATGTAATGTAATGTAATGTAATGATCAAACATATTAAGTTATTTAACAAATAGATATATATGTAATGTATACGAATATTATTGGTTAATTCTAATAGAAATATCCGAGTTTATCAGATTTATGCATTTCTTTACTCACATATACACAACTTTAAAAAGTATATTTACTTTATTTCAAAGCCTTTAGATACTTGTTTTTGTGTGTAAATTGTTTCCATAAAAACACAGTCATTTAAAGTGTAGGAAGAAAAATGAAAGTGATTGTCAAAAGTAAAATGATGTTTTTTTCCTTTAAACTATTAGCTATTAACCAATTTTCAGCCATTTTTATTCTTTCTTTTTGTTCTTGCAGTAGTTTGATTGGTAACCCTCGTCCTTCATGCCAAGATTAATTCAGAAGAATGAACATGAAGTATGTGCCGTTACTAACCTTCCTATTGGTTCAGCTATATCAAATTAGATGCACTGAAGAACCACATTTATAACCGTACAACACGTTCTCACTTCCAGCTACTCAGTTTAGAAACTAATCCCCGCCATGTGTTTTACTGTGAATGTGACACATACTTCAATTAGCACCCTTCACATACTCTCACCAGTGCATTATAATGGGCGGTATGAAGACTAGCATAACACTCACAGGCTCAGCGTTTTCTATTTTACAGTTATTAACAGGAGGTTAACTCAGAGCACAACTGCCTCTTCTTTAAAGCGAATGGAATCTGTCCAGTTTTAGCCGGACGCTGACCCCTATTAGGAAAGACTTAAACAAACTGCGGGTGATGGTGCGGGGTCATGCCGTATGTGTTTTCTCAACGAGCTCTTTAGCTCTTGCACCAGAGCAGTCGGAGCTAAGCTGTCACACTTCTGTTGAGTGTGTTTAATATACTAGGTCAAGTGATCGAGTCAGAATCATTTTTGGCTCTGTTCCACTTTGTGTAGTAAAGCACTTTTAACTTTCCACAGTTCGGCGTTGTTTAGATGCTTCTTTCCTGTTTAACGCTCTAAAGGCCCTGTCGAGCCATTGTTTGTTGTTAAACTTCTTGATCAAAAGCACAAGGTTTTCAGTAGCTACGTTCGGAAACCATGCAGCGAGCGGGGAATAGAGAATGTCTTGCAGGTGAAAATGACTACACGCAGAGCCACGTTGCGATACATTGCCGCATGAACACGCTGCACTGTGATGATGGAGTAATCCATTTCCCCAGCAGCTCTCTTGATGCCATAAACACAGGCGCTGGGTAGACGTGTCATTCCTCATCCTAGGCAAGGACGCGCAGTTTGGGAAAATGCTGGAGATTTGTAACGCTTTGCCGCTCTGTGTTTTCCTTTTTCTTATTTTATACCGCCTCTGTTTATATTGCTGATTTATTTAAGACATTTTCTTTCAGATGAAGTTCATTGATGTGTCAGGTTCCGTTTGATAACACGCATTTATATGCGCCGGATATGTTTGTACACTGACGCACAAGAATGGAGAGGAATTTTAATGGGAACACAATCTGTTTGAGTCCTGACAGAAAACCAGAACATGTTCTGTACGTTTGTAGGGATTTGTCACAGTATAAAGACGCATTTTACTATATAAAGAATGTTTCGCAAGCCGGAAACTTCTTTATATGTGTTGTTGCTGACTTTTATTCAACATCATTTGAGCACATTCCCCCCCCACAAAGATAAAAGCTCTGATTGTTGCTCTCTGCTGAGCTTGTATTCAAACAGTTCTGCATTACGTAAAATCACAAACGGTTGTTGTGCATCCAGATTTACTAACAACATCACCTTCACTTCTCCTGTGTGCGATTCTTTTGTTGTTTCCCGGTAAACTTAGCATTCTGTTGTAATCCAGAGTATTGATCTATAAGTGTTTATCAGAATATTGTCTGGTCTAAATTTAGCACGATAGATGCATTGCCTTTTGTAACTGTACTTCTGAAGTGTGTCGGAGAAGATTTTTGTGTAAAAAATGCTAAATTTTAACAGGAACTTGATTCTAGACTGTCTTTTGATTAGAGAACATTTTAAGTGTGCAAATACTTTTCCTTTAATTAGTAGATAGGTCAAGGAAGTTCCTTGTGTTGGCAATCAGTTGCCTCCTGCCATGCGGCCAAAATGGCTCTAGATGATTATGTTTTTTCTACTAAAGTGGTATACATTGTAATACCTAAAAGAATTATCTTTGTTCTAAGGGGTAATTTATTGATATTTTGTGTTGTCTTTATGTGTGAATATGTAAGTAAAGTAAGCTGATTACCTTAAATATTTAGAAATCACCAACATCGGTGTATATTATAATATATATATATATATATATATATATATATATATATATATATATATATAGAATAAATACTTTTTTACATGAACATATATGCATTTTATCATTTGTCAGTGCCATTATTTTGGATGCTGAAGTTAAAAATAAAGCCATGTATTCATGTTTCATTATAACATGGATATTCATTTTACTTGGCCATATGAATCCTATTTCCTATATATCCTATACAAAATATATATTTATCTTTTGCCTTCTAGAAAAGTGTGTTTAACCCCCTGTGACCTTTTCTACTACTTTTATTTATTTTCTCTTGTTTTATATTTAGTGCACATTTGCTCAATTTCTCTTAAGTAATTACACCACAGTGGGCGTAGTTTGCTAGAGTGTGCAAAGACAGACAAGAATGAGCTGCCAAGTTTTTCGAACAGCTTGCAGTTGAACCCCCAGTTCTTTTCATTTCATTGTGAGTCTATCAGGCCATTGACAGTAGCATCACTTTATGTAATTCCCTGGTTTGAAAAGCTTTTGTATGTTGAGAGATTTTTGTGTCTTTAGCTAGTGGTGGCCAAGAAGCCTTGCTGGCTTTTTGCCGGCATCCTGGTCCACAATGGCTATACACTATTGATTTAACTGGGTTTTTATCACACTGCTACACAACACAACAGCGCAGACTAGATGTGCGCTAGTTACTGCCTACTATTGTACGGGATCGACTCTGGGTTCACTACTAGCTAAGCCTTTAGCTCTGACTGTTTCTTGCTCGGGTAGTCTTTCTTCACTGCAAACGGAATTATGGGTATAGTGTAGACCTAAGTTGTTGGACATGCTATAGTGCACCAGGTGTACCATTGTTTTAATTCACACTTCTATGTATAGGTTTACTCGTGCTGTGGAGGCAAACAGTTCTATATACAACAAATTACTTTATTTTTGTTAAATACAAATTGAAAAACTTTGAAGGATGTAGGACAACAAATATTTCTTAGGAAATTTTGAAAACCATTGTTATTTTTCCTAATATCGTTGTCAAGGGGCTTCAAGAACTGTTTGGTAATGAGCAATCATCCAACTATATTTCTCTGTTATCAACCAAATAAAATGTTTTTTATACAGGTTTGGAACAACTAGAGAGTAAGCAATATTTAGTGTGAACTATACCTTTGAAAAAAAGACATCAGACAGGAAGCAAAATAGCAGTTAACTTTAGAATGACTTCAGTAAGTCATAAAATAACTTTATGTAATGTTTGACGGATTAATTCTTCAAAAAGGAAAAATATGTCTGTTTAATTTTCTTAACTAATGACCTTAAAGCATTATAAAATGTTTGTTTATGCTATAGAATTCACATATTTTTGATGTTTGTATGCTGTATTTATAAATCCTAAGGTTAAGGCTTCACATGTGAAACTTAATTATATTATTTAACATTTACACAGTAGGACTAACTGTGAAGCATGTGTTCAGCTACGAAGTGAACAGATTCTACAATGGTAAAGACATTACTCATGAAGGTTTAAGTGAATGTCCAAGCTCTGTGCTTATATTTTATGTGTGAATTGCTTGCTTCTGACATTTCATGCCTCTCATAATGAACACTACCCCAGTTTATATTGAATTTACTCTTTCCCCGCTCTTCCATTGGTGCCCACCTCTCATTACACAACAATCAGCTTCTGGCACTCGAACACACACCGACAGGGAACAATAACTGTAAATAAACAAGGCTGCCTTTTCCCCAAATAGGATGCTGCCACCCTGATAACAGACCTCTCTTAGCAGAACTGTTGACCTTCTTTTCGCCACAGGCTCACCGAGGACCCTTCAGCTCCTTCTGTCTTTATCTCACAACTCTCCGCAGGACAGATTATTCTTATGGCTGTGCCAGGGATATAGTGCAGGAACTAGAGTAAGAGATAACGCTAGAGAGAAAAAAACAAGATGAAAACAAAGAGACAAAGCTTAAAAACAGCCTCTCTCGGACTGTTGTCCTGCTGGCAAAGACTTTTTTGTCCTTTGTGTGGCTCCATATAATTAACTCGTAAAGTGATAGCATGAAATTTGAAGTGAATGCTACATAAGGACCCGAACCGTACAACTAGCAGAATGAGAAGAATTGAAATGAAAGGAGAACAAAGAAGTACATAATCTAAATGTGGATTTGAAGGGGTAACATTGTTAACCCATGCATTTTCCTGCAATGAGACGACGAGGGAAGACCAGCGTCGCCGATTTGAGTGCCTCTTTTCAGACAAAGCACTTTCAGCAGACCAGGGCTTCACAACCAGTAGTGTGTTTCATTGCTGAGATCGATGGTACAATTTAGTACATTTCACAGTGAATGCCTCCCTTTGACCTACCGACTGTTATGAAATGAACACACTTGCTTTGGGCTCTTTTTCTTTAAGAAATACCGATACAAGGCCAGCGAGAAAATTTGAACCTTCTAGGATTCATTGGCCCCTTTATCACTGTTGCTAGGGATGGGGGCTGCGGACTGCGCCACGTATTCTTACAAAAAAATAGATCTCAAGCAATTACAACTCTTGCATTTATTCCCTGCCTTGTTTATGATAAAATGCTAATACACATGATTATTTTACTATTTAGTCACATTTTAATGACAGTCTACTGATTTGGGTGACATTCTGTAATTGATGTCATTAATTAGCATCTAGTACATGCTTAGCTTAAAACCCACGCTCATGCACACCACAGTTCTTCTCGTGGGACTCCGGGAAGAGGGATGGAAACACAGTGTTGTGATAAATGCTAGTGGGAAGGTTTTCACAGCTTTGACACCTGCTGCAGACGTGCTGAGAGTTAGAGGTCGTGGCTCTATTCTTGTCCAGATATAAGGATAAAAACATGAAAAAAAGTTTAGGAGAGATAGAGAGAGAGACAGAGAGAGGGATTGATGTTACCTCGGTGACACCTTGCCTTTAGACAGAGAGGAGGAAAAGCTGCATGAGCAGAGTTTGGCTGGAGGTCTCGAGGCAGATACCTTTCCCAGGGTTTGAATCAATTCCAGCTTTATCAGTTGTCTGTATCCAGGTATTCTCACCCGTGGGAGAGGCTGATGTGTTTTCCAATAATGAAAAGGAGCACATGGCAAAAACACATTTAAGAGGTGGCCAGTCTCTAGAGTCGCTTCTAATTTTCAATGCAGTTTGTAAAAGAAGAAAAAAACAAAGGCTGAAAGATGTCTCTGTCCAGTGTTGTTATCAGTGCCTGGAATGCTTTCGATGCACAACATAACATCATTTATCAGTACTGCTGGTCAATAGATAATGGTTGTGGGTTAACACACTGGTGTGTTTGTTTAGTGTTTTGTAATAGAAATGCATAACATGGTCTTACTCTTATGACCTACTATAAGCTTTTTCCAGTCATTTTCTCTCTTTACTGAAAGTAAATATTGTGTAAAACAACATTTTCTCAGCCAGAGCATATTTGAAGCATGGTAGATTCATCATTTTCTGTTGAAAGCTGTTGTTTATTTCTGTAGCTGAAATGCATTTATTAACACATCATCTTAACTGGCCTTGTTAGGATGAGGTGTTAAACAATGTAAATAAATGCACTTTTAGCTACAATAACAGTGATAAATGTAGCATCTTGTTGAAACATATTTTTGCCTGCAATAAAACAAATGCTACATAAAACAAATTCAGAGCCATATAGAATATGTGATTTGTTTATTTAGATAAATACAATCAAACTTTTATTGATTTTTGCCCCATTTATAATTGTGATCTGTGCAAAAAAGTTTGTTTTAACCCATAGTTGGGTCAATCATGGAAAAACCTAAACGTTGGTTGTAAATCAACCTCTGCTGGGTTTTGTGGACCCAAAATGCTGTCAAAAATCTGTAATTTACACTTATGGTTGGTTTTGTCCATATTATCCAACCATGCACTCTAAAAAAGCTCAGTTATTTCAACTCAATTCTGGGTAAAAAAAAGACAAACCAGGGGGTCATAAATTTACCCATGCTAGGTTATTTTACTCCAAAACGTTTGGTTGTTTGTTCCCAATATAGGGTCATTCACAACCCATTTTCTGTTGGTTTGTCCATTTTTATCCAATGTTTGGTTGAAAACAATTTTATTTTTTTTAAGTGTGGCTTAAACAAGCTTTTTTTGAGTCCATTTGTTCGAATTATGCAACGTTATAAATTTTGCTCCACATGAGGTGTTGAAAATTATATAGTCTTGCAAACTGAAAAGTATAGAAAGTCATATGAGAGCCAATGGGCCAAATGTATGTTTTAGAAATACGTGTCTAAATTGAACAGCTGGAAGGAAGGAACAGTGCGAAAAAGCTGAGTGGAGAACACCCACATGCTTCTTCAGACAGCAAACACATTACATTAATACGTATTCTCCATTTGCTTTTCTCTTCTACATTTATAACAAGGTTAACCACATGAGACACACACACACACACACACACACACACACACACACACACACACACACACACACACACACACACACACACACACACACACACACACACCACTAGATAAGATGATTCAACCTCCCACTCTTTTCTCTATATGGAATGTTTATTTCAGTTTGCTGATAACAGTGGGAATTAACTCCCTATAAATGAGAAAATGTCTCTCCTCTTGTGAGAGCAAACAGGCTAGAAAAACAACACTGTCTTAATTCCCATTGAACTCCATACAGTTCTCCGCTGAGCTGAGCTTGTTGCGTTATTTGCCAAAATCCCAATTTGTTAAATCATAAGCGCTGCCTTGAAGAAACAAAGATGTCTCTAATGACAGTGTATGTAGATGAAATTCTCGCACCAAAGTTGAAAACTGGAAAATGTGTATACTTTATCTCTTTTAGTCACTCACGCATTTGCTTGCTCTTTTCCACACGCTTTCTTCCTCCAGCGCACACATACACTCCAAGGACCAAAACTTAAAATACGATCATTGATTTTTCTTCCCCTGGTTATACATGAATTATCTGTGTTGTCAGTGTACTGTCATCCAAAATGGTGTTCGTTCTCCATGTTGTGATGGCAGGACCACTCCCTTCACTGTAGTATTTATGCTTGTTTAGGGCAGGCCGAAGCATTGTAGATTATAGCTCATCATGGTGTGACTCTGGATTCAGGCACCATAAAATTAAAACTCAAATCAATGGTGTATCATATCCTCTCCTATCAAGCTTAGCTCAGTGTTGTTGCCCTGAAGCCCAGAGGAGAGTGGTTTTCACAAAAATAAGGCTGCAGACATTATATTCTAGCTGAACATTGAAGGAAATGAATCAATCACTTCCTGCTAATTCAGCATTTTTGTTTACACTTAAATTGATATTGAAATTTTGCCCATGCGGGTATCAAAGGAGCAAGAAAATATTGTTTTTCAGTGTTTGTAAGGTACAGCCATATGTTTTGAACTGAGCTCAGCTTAGGAGAAGAACTGCAGTGGAACTTTCAGAACCACGGACAGCAGCTTTTGTTCTGCTCTCTGAGGAGGTATCAGTGGTGCTGAAATCCCTGGTAACTGTTTTGGGTAAGTTAAACTTAAGGGAAGGAACAACAGTAGTAAAACAAAACAACTTTTTTGGACATTTTTTACTCAAGTTTACTCAAAGTTATGTCCGTCTTTCAAAGTTTAAATTAAATCATCATTCTGCCACCTCCTTTTGCTTTTAAAATGTGATTTTAATAGCCTAACTAGTGTTGTAGTACTATAGATCGGATTTGGATTGTATGACTAATGTGTCAATATCATTCATGTATTCGGATGTAAAATTTTAATTATGACATATTATGAAAAAAACAAGTTTTACAGTGAATGGGTGATAAAACATGAAAAAAAACATCCTATAGTAACTTTTCTGCAGAGTAAATAAAATAAAACAAGCTACTTTATCTATTATTATTTAATTATGACTTTTTAGTGTTTTGTGCTGGTCTTGGTCTTGTATTGGTCTCCACCCTCATAGTCCTGGGCTTCTCTTGGTGTCAGTTTAGGTGGTCTCGTATATTCATATTTTTGTGAATAGACGTAAGCAGTGTTGCCAGGTTGGCCGGGTTTCTCTTCTTTTGGCAGGTTGATAAAATGTGGGTTGGATTCCCATCTTGAGCATCCTTTGCTGGTCCAATGTCTCTAAATGCCATGCTTTCCTGTCTCCTCTCCAATGTCATGTCCCTTTAAAGGTAAAAAAAACATATAATAATAATAATAATAATAATAATAATAATAATAATAATAATAATAATGATAATACAAAGTTATTTTAAGAGTAATTTAAGAGAACATTATTATTTTTTTAATCTGCTAATTGTAGCCAGTATCATAATTACATGAAAACCTTGAGATGTCTAATCTCATCCAATTAAACTCTCACAATTAAGACCAAATCACTGGATCACTGTTACTGCACATCGACGGGCTAAGAGTGGCGTAAACGGTTAATGTGCTGGAATGGATGAATGATGAATTAGCGAGAACATCTGTCTGGAGCAGGTGCAACCACCAATCTTCCATTCGCTCTCTTCCACTAACCCTCCCTCTTTCTCATCCACTAACTGGCTTAGCTACTGATCTCTGTTTTTTTGTATGGTTTGCTGATGTATAAAAAATACATGTTAGTGCTGTAAAACAGATGTTATTCTTGGTAAAGTGTGTTTGACATGACTCTTTTCAGCCATTGAGAGCTGCAGTGTGGGCCCTATCACTGCTTATGGGATCTCGTATCTGTCATTCACGTTAAGATATGAAGGAGAATAAGAAATGGCAAACCATCTTGTTCTCGGCTGCTCTAGAGATTTTTGACTCAAAAACAGCATAGAGATGAATTTTAATATGCGTTTAAGCGGGATGCTTGTTTAGGGTTGTGCGGTGCTACAAAACATTTGTGAAATATTTTAATTATTAAAGTATTGAACATATTGCCAGCTTTAGTTTCTGTTATCAGTTCCCTGAGGCTGTTTAGTTCAAATGTATTTAATATTGATAACAAAATACCTTATGCTTGTGTCATACTATAAGTAAAATGCTACTGAAGCTTTCAAGCCGTAGCATGTGCTACGCATTCAGAAACATTGCACAAAACATCTATTGATCCATGCATAAAATTTTATTCAATTTCTCAAAGCTACATGTCATGTTTGAGTTACACATAGACCTTTTCATTTCATCTGGATATGTTTATAAAGGTCACTCATTGACCTTTGCGATAGATGTTTGATAATCTATAAAAACGCCTTTCTGTCAGGAGTCTGGTATTGCTGTCATAGTCTGATTCCTTCTTCTGGAGATTTGTGTTTAAACGAAAGTTACTTTAATCAGCTAAAGTGCCAATATCCATTTTATCCGGAGAGCACTATCAATCTGTTCCCAAAACACTGGAAGAAAGAGGCAGTGTCCATAAGAACCATTGTACAGCTATTCAGAAAATGGGTAGAAATACTGTATATAAACTAACTTGCATAACCTGACAGTTTTTTTTAATAATTTATTTATAATGCAGTTTTTCTGGAATTTGTTTAGGACTGCATCAGTCTGTTAAAAATTCTCAGTTTCATGCTGGGACAGGCCAAACCCGCTGGTTTGTTGATGGGCAAAGTAAGTTTGCGACGAGTTTAGGAATGTTGGGAATGTGTGTATGGTTGAAATGGGGCTGTGCCCTGGCAGAAGGATGATGCTGCGCTGGGCTCCAGTGTGACGGAATGGTGGTCACTCCATCTGTCAGTAATTAGCTCTGTGCTGGCTTCCACCTAATAGTGACTTCCACACTTCTTTCCCTTAATGCAGTCTTCATGAGCAGGGCCAGATGCATTCCCCCCACCCCCTTTCCTGTTCATCCAACCTTAAAAATTAGCTCTCGTTACAATGAATCCCGTACAGTGCAGCATTTTAGTAGGTAGTCATTCATCAGATGTGACCTGTAGGACACTTTCTGTAAATTTGGGAAGAATCTGCAAGAAGGTTAAGCTGTTTAAAGTCCTTAAAAGGAAACCATTGATTGTTAAGATTTCCGTTTGTTGTCCGTGATAAAGTTGTTTCAGAAGATTCCAATTAGTCTGTTTGAAGTTTATTACTTTAAAACAAGATATTAGACATTTTGTGGGACCTGCCGAATAATACGTTACCGACAAAGCATCTTCTCTGGTATGTTAAAAAAGCGACTGCCAAATAAAATATCTCGCTTGGTATTAATCTTTGAGCTTTATCATTTTACATTTTATATTATTTATACTCTAATAACAACATTATACACTTATTAAAGTTGGAATCACGATGAACTGGACTTTTAAAGTGATATTTTACCCAAAATTTAAAGTTCAGTCATCATTTATTTTACATCTTGTCCCTTGTATTTGTTTGTTTACCAACTTTCTTCAAAATATCCTCTTTTGTGTTATGCAGGAGAAAGGACGTCTTACAATTGACAAGTAGGATGGCACATTTTTTTGGCCAAACTGTCAATTTATATATATTAAAAATATTTGTTTTAAATTGTAAATAATGCTTCTGTTTGCAATTTTTAAAATCTGGTAGGAAAAGTAGACAATTTATATAACATTATAGATAAAAAAGGATAATTCTCTTTCTCTCTTTAGGTAATTTGGGCCGTGTCGACTACATCAGTGAATTTGAGTTTGATCTCTTCATCAGGCCTGACACGTGTAATCCTCGCTTCAGGGTGTGGTTTAACTTCACTGTGGAGAATGTCCGAGAGACCCAGGTGAGTCCAGACCTGTTCAGAGACAGAGATACTTTATCAGACATGCAAGTTATTATTTAATTTTTTTGACTATACTAATACAAATATTATTGAAACCCCTTAAATAAAACTTTGGTTTTAAAAACAAAGAAGATGCAAGTGATTTCTGGCAAAGCCTTTTGAAAGTTTGAATGTCAAGCAGTATTGAAAGATACCAATCAGTGATGTCCACCTGTCATCATTACATTGATGATATGTCAAAAAGTTTTCTGAACTTTCTAAAATTGTCATCCGCTCCAACTCCTTGCAGTCCCAAAGGCAGACAATTAGCTGCCCAATAAATTCATCGCTAATGCTGATGTAAATTCTCAGTAGATAGGATGACAGATGCTTTAAATGACATCTCGGGCTCCTGAAAGAATCGATATCGCAAATTAATCTTAAATCATGCAGGCTTACATGAATGTAAATTACTTTCTTGAAGAACGTGAAGCTTAAGTGCCAGTTCATGCCTATATTCAATTAATAGAGACTACTAGGTACACTAGTACTTAGGCGCAGATTGCTTAATACGCAACAGGCGATATTGGAAGTCATTGGCACATGTTGTTTGCAGATGACTCATGAAAAGAATAAAGTTTGATCTTTGCTTTCTTTTATGTCTTGTGATATATTACCATACATTTAACCAATACATTACATCGTCCCTTCCAAGAAACACACAAGTTAAAAATGACAGACCTGTCTTGACTATTTTGTCCATTTTGCCATTGTTATGTCACAGCGCAGCCAGTATTCACTTGTACGCTCGGGAAAATGTCATTGGTTGAAAAGAACAGTCACATGGCACAGTGATATGTGGGTATAAAAGGGTGTGTCGGCTGGAGGGTCCAGCTGGCTGGGCTGGACTCCAGTTGTTTAGGCCAATCAGATTTGTCATTTTTGTTTATTAACTGCAGGACAGTTTACACTACGATGGGAGGGGCAAATAAGCATGCACATGTTATCTTATCGACCTAAGATACCTCCACATGAAGATAGCTCCTACAAGCGAGAGAGAGAGAGACTAGATGTTATTAATAGGAAGTGCTTTACAAAGAAATGTAAAGCGAAACAAAATATCATGTGTGAAAGGGAGAGAGCGAGTAGATAAAACTGTGGGAGGCTTCTGTCTGTAGCCCTGCTCTATCAGCCAATCTCCCTCCAGTGCTGTAGTCAGCGCTAATCAAATTTTATGGGCAATAGTTGAATGGAAGCCCTAGCCCGGGAGTCTGATCGATTTTTGGGCCAGATACCACCCAGCATCCTACGCCAACAGGATATTTGCTGCTGTGGCAAAAAAAAGATCAGGGAGGGGGGAGAAAATACAAACCGAACGGACTACAGGTGGCAAGAGGAGACGTTTACACTATTAGCTTTTGAGGTGCTGTCTCTGTCTGTCTCTCTCTCTCTCTCTCTCTCTCTCTCTCTCTCTCTCTCTCTCTCTCTCTCTCTCTCTCACTCTCACTCTCACTCTCACTCTCACTCTCACTCTCTCTTTCTCTTTCTATTAGTCTTACTCTCTCTCTTTCTCACACACACACACACACACACACACACGCTGTCACCACCTTGTCCTCTCTCACCGTAATCTTTCCCCATCAATCCAATTTCCGTTTAAAATGAGGACTAGTGTGAATTTAATCTACTTCAGTGGGAGGAGGTGCGGGTGGTGGTTCAGCAAAATGGAGTTTGTTTGGCGGGGATGGTGCATGTATGGAAAGAACCTCCTTGTGCTGTGATTTGTTTGGAGAGAACCTTTAGGAGGAAATAGGAATACACTCTAAAAAATTAACAGTTATGTTCACTTAATGAAATCTTAAATATGACATATTAAAAGAATTATTTTCAAGGCAATATAGCTTTATTAGGTACGGGCGCACATTTCGTTTTGTGCACATGCTCTTTGAGATAGTGAAGCTGATTGTATTGAAGTATATGTAAGCTGGTGAATCAGATTATGTTGTGTCTGCTTAGCGTTTTTGCAGAAATTTCACTATTATGATGGAAAAATGTCTTACTCATTTTTTCGTCTCCAACTAAAAGATCTTGTACTGGGATCCACCCTCTCATGAATTTCGTAAATTATATGGGTTTTGTTATTTTGCAACGCATGATGGAATTGAATGTGCAGGGAATTTGTAACTGCTATTAAAATTGATCACTGTACAGTAATTGCTGTTGCTTAAATACTCATCCAAAAATATATTGGAGGAAGGAAAGTGAGATTTAATAGTTTCTAAGGCACTTTTGCTAACATACTAAACTCAAGCTTGATAATATATCTGGGATGTGCCCAGGCTGCTGTAAATCTATTTTTATTCTTTTTTAAAATGCATCTCGCTGTATGTCTATTATATTTTTATATCTTGAAGCTTTATAAATTACAGCGGCTTTGCTGTGGGCCTTATCAATATCTGAATCACAATGTAATATTGCCTGTGTTTTTGTTTAGTGTAATATAATTGGAACTGTAACTTTTTTCCCTCTCCTCTCCTCTCCTCTCCTCTCCTCTCCTCTCCTCTCCTCTCCTCTCCTCTCCTCTCCTCTCCTCTCCTCTCCTCTCCTCTCCTCTACCCTCCTCTCCTCTCCACTATTCTCAGAGTACACAGGGATGTTCAGAATCCTTTTTATGACGTTCCTAATTAATGTCATTTAGGCATGTGTTTCTTCCCGTATGCGCTCTGTACAAGAGTCAAAGACTGCTATTAGCTCGTCAGGGTGACGGCAGCGCAGTATAAACATTTTGACGTCTTGTATCTGCACAAAGAAAGGAACAGTCGAAGCATAGAAAAGACAGAGAGGGAGATGGGAGGAGAGATCTTGACCCATCCGTGAGTGCTGTAATGGATGAGATGCATATTGATTTTTCTGTTGTAGTGGTGGGGAATTGGGTGGAGCAGGTATATGTGTGTGTGTGTGTGTGCGTGCGTGCGTGCGTGTGTGTGTGTGAGAAATGTGCGGGAATGGGCGTGTGCTAAGTAATCTTGACCGTGTGTTCTGGGAAGGCTGCTGGAGGTAGTGCTGTGTAATATCAACTCTTTGGCTCACCCCAGCCTCTGCATCTGACTCTGTAAACCTGCATAATGGACTCTTATCGCGCACACACACACACGGACACACGGAACAATGTGTGTTCTGACAGGGACATTTAACCCTTCTAGTGTCCTTCAGACTGGACTGAGAAACATGATGGGAGGGGCAGTGAATGTCTGTAGCTCCATCTATAGAGAATCTCTAGATATGTGTGGTCATGGGCGGTGCCTTTTGTATATCTGTGTGTAAGTGTTTGTTGTATGAAGTGAAGAGAGGTCTCCAGTTTGTGAGAAAATCTTAGAATCGTCTATGGAAAAATAAACTTTATTGGGTCAGAGCTGGAGGGTCAAGTTTAACTTCCTACTAAACTATCAGTTTTGTTTTTATATATAGGGCTTAAATGCAAACTAGAATAATTCAAAACTAACTAATGAGTCTGGAATCAGTGCAAAACATCTACTTTACATTAATGTAACACTTGAGATGAAAACAAAACACTCAAAATATTAATACATTATAACCATGAGCCGAAGCCATGTTTTAAAACGAAATATATGCTCACCTGGGACCATACATTGGTTGAAATCTATATTAATGCACCAAGTTACAATGTTGCTTGGCAACTATAGTCAACTAACAGTTATATATTTTACACTAGAGACATGTCAAAATTAAATAGCTTCTTTTATCATAAAAAAAAGATATCAACCGTCTGTTGTTTCTGCACAATACAGATAAAATGTCAAACAGTCATACAAAACAGCTATAGCCTTGGCTTTAAAAGGATTTTTATTCTATAAAATATTTTCACCTGACAAAATTAGTTTGTGATGAATGTATAGTTTGCCCAAAATTTGACACTCTTTAATCATTTATTTACCCTCAGTGGCAAATATTTTTTTTATATTTGCCACTGATTTTAACTGAGGTTATATCAATATTTATCTGAATAATATTATATCTATCCCTTCTTGATTCATCAGTGTTTAATTTTCTTGCAATAACCTATTTGTTTTTCATTTTAATCTCATAACTTCCTCTTCTTTTTAAATGTCAGCTTTAATGTTGATGTTACAGTGTCTTTCACTTCAAAGACACAATGCTATGAAAGTAATATGCGTTGCAAACGCTGTTTCCAGTGTTTGTAAGACTTAATTACACAATAAAGAAAGCAAAACAACTGTTTACATTTGTCTGTTCTGTGTCTTTGTGTAGTGGCTGATATTTTCTCCCGTCTTGTGTGAAAGTGCTTTTAAGTCATTTCCTTGTCATCCTTCTGCCCACCGTTTCTTAGAGATTTCTCCAGAGGGGGTGGAAAAAGAAAACAGATGTCTAGGATGTGGCAGGGTCCTGTTCAGGTTGTTTGAGGATTACACCTGTAATTTCGGTAAAGTAGCCCCCCCAGCAAGACAAAGACTTGTATATTCTCGCGCAAGTTAGGCAATGTTGTGTTTTTAATGAGAAAATAGGAATACATTATAATACTTTTTATCTATTGTTATTAGTACAGCAGTACTGTTTTTTAAAGGAGCAGAAAGTTTAAGCAAAGTTGATTTTTCTTAGGGCACATAGTCTTTACTCATTCAAAAAACATTTCTATTAGGGCCCAGCTTTGTTTTGCCATCATTCCAAGCCGTTGCTAATGTGGTCACACAAGCAGAGTGTTTCCTTCCAATATGGCGCGTCTATTTACAGTCTTGCTATACAAGCAGCTAATGTGGCTAATGTACTGTGATTTGGCCGGGCTGCCGGGGATCTGCGCAGGAAGCTCATTTCACAGATATCTAAGCACGCTGCACAGAGCGGCTTCAGCAGCACCTCGACTCCGCGGAGATCATCCGGATGGCGGGTGCATCTGTGCTCCATACGGAGTCCAATACACTCCCTCGGCAGGGAGGACGGAGTGCGTGCCATGCTCGGACCCCCTGCCAACACGAATGCTTCTGATTATATCCGCAGCATCCCTTCCCCGAAACACCAACCAGCTGGGCAGGTGGCCCATTTATATACATTAAAAGAGCCAAACATCTCACGCCTCAACTTCAGGGCTTTTGTATAAAAGGAAGGGGATGGACTCCACGGGGTCCTTTGAGTGGCTAAAAGACTGAATTTGGCGGCTGCCATTGAGGCAGCTAGCGGGACGCGTTGTGAGGGGATGGCACGGGCAACGCAGAGTGCCGCGCATCTGCACTAACGCACCATCCTTTAACAGGCCATAATGAATACAGATTGCGCAGCCGTATAGAGATGCTCGGCAATCTGCTGCGCCGAAAATGAAACAACTGCTGCTTTAATCAAAAAGTCTTTTCATGCCAGTGTACTCCTTAAGTCGGGGCTTAATTCGATTTCAGGATTTTGGGGTTATAAATTTTGTAATTAGACCATTGTTTTTTAAACACAAGGCTGTGTCTGTCTCACTGCTTTTCACTATGATCTGCATCTCCCACTATCTGCTTTGTAACCTATTGCGGCCCCAGTGTGCTGATTGTGAAAACTGAGGCTATAGACTCTTCGGGGCCCTTTAGAACCTCTGCCCGAGTCAGATTCATTATGCTGACTAGCATTCAGGGAGTCTGCAGTTTATTAAACAAAGAGAAGCTGGTGAGCAGCGGCGCGCTGATGGTTTGTTGCGGCTTTTGTTTCTGTTTGTGTGCTTAATTCAATCAACACCGTGCCCCCCTCTAACCACACTGTTTGTTCTTCACTGTTAATTACTCTGTAAATTGTTCTCTTGATGTTATATCTGTGTTTATTTACAATGGGGGGCTGTCGAGATGGCTTATATAGAAAGGTGTGCAGCTGCTGTCAGCCCACTCTACGCTTGTATTCTCTGCCTACCAATAAGAAACCCTGTAGACAAAGCAAATAATCACTACGCTGGAGCTTCCAATAGTTGTTTGTGTTTGGGCTTTAATACAGACAGGGCTGCAGAACTTTGGAAAACACAAGGATCGGGTTAACATTTGGGGCAGCGTTTGTTATTAATATTTCATTAGTGTTTGTAAAGAAAAGCATGTTTCAATTGTTGTGTTTATGTTTATTAGCTGTTTATGTTTTATGGTCACTTTTAGTTTCAGCAGCACCTGGAACTTCAGAGTATGAGTGGGTGGAGGGGGGGCTTATTTGCATATTCATGTATCTGTCAATACTTGAATATAAACTGTAGAGGTACTGTCCAGCTATTTTATGGCATGTACAATTATTTTCACAGGAGAAATGTTTTAATTGATAAAAGACAAAGATTAATTTTAATAGGTAAATTATCAACCACATGTGGGTTTTAAGCAATGTTTTATTGCTATCTTACTATTAAACAGGAATAATCGCATCCAGAATAAAAGTTTGTTTTACATAATATTTGTGTACTGTGCATATTAACTTCCTATTCAGAAAACACAATTACATATAAAATATACATATTTTATACACTAGATTTTATAAACACTATATAAAAGTTTATGTATACACAAACTTTTATTTTTTATTTTATATCATGATTTAATCGTTTTGACAGCCCTACATTTTTCACATCTGTACATGCTCCATTCCATACAAAAGTACTCTATATAAACATTGATAAAAGACTTTTACAGTTGTGGTTGTGATGATTTTGACTGCATCATGCAGAATAAAAACATGTTTTTTGGTCATTGTTGTTAAGCCCTGAATCCCAACTTCTATAGGTCTCCTTCCTGGCATGTTTACATCCTTGGCTTTATATTATGTTAATTTGTACCTATGATTCAGTCTGTTAATCTTTCATTTGTAAGGCAGAGTGAGTTTGTAATATTATGTCCTTGCTTTGCATTGTTGTATTAGCGGTAGATGAGCAGGTAGAAATTACAGGTCAGAATTAGTGATAGATGAAAACACCGCTCAGGGCCTTCATGTGCACCTGCTGCCATAGCTCCTGGGCACCGGCATCGATTAGAGACCACTGTAAAAGTTTATTGGTGGTTATGAAAAGGCCAAAATTACAAAATGCAACCATGCTCTGGCTTTGTATGACAGTTTTAATGCACTGAATGTGGACATTAGGAAAGGCATACAGAGGCCTGGAACAAGACGCGTGCCAGGAAGCTGTCCGTATTTGCATTTTCATCCCATTCAGTGTCTTCCACTTATTGCTCTAAAATTGTTTTTGAATCTCCTATTCTGAGGTTATGAGGCTGTATTGAATGCCATTTGCTCTGTATTATTTGATGTGGAGGAAGCGCATAGAGGGGCTGTCAATCTGTGTTCACGGCTAATGTGGTTAAGTAAAGCCAATATAGTTGTTTTCTATGCACGGTGTTGCAAAAGGGGCGGTTGGTGATATGGGGAAGAGCGAGGGAGAAAGAAATGAAGGAGATGGTGTGCTCTTCATTTAGCTTACATTTTGTCTGGCTAGATGTTAATTCATGGATTCTGTGTGTAATTTCCCAGAAAAATAGGTTACCTGTTATTTTGTTTTGAAGCAGAATTTATCACTTTGGTAGGAATGAGTTGTTGCCCTAGACAAGTTTGCTTATAATGCATACACAAGCCGGAATCCAGGCTAAAAATATCAAGGCAGACACTGGCTCCTTCAGGGAAATATTTGGAAAGCAAACAGCCTTTTTTTAACAGCACATGGCTGTTATAAATTAATGTTTACATTCGATTGGTGTTTATTGCAAACTTAGAGCACCATTGTTGTACGTAATGTATAATAGTACAGTATTGAAATACCAAGTAAGAATGGAGAAAATGTATAGTGTTAATGTAATGCTATATTTTCTTATATAAAGATTATTCAGACAGGTGAGTTGAAGATAACTCCTAAAGCCAGATGGAAGTCAGACAAAGCTGTTGTACCCACTGTGTTCTGGGACAGCAGGGTTCAGCCCTGCCCGCAGGTCCCATGGGAGAAACGACTCTTACCGCTGCCAGCAGCTTTTTAAGGCCTTCTGCGTCATGCCCCACCCCAAACTCCATGAATCTTTCATAATGTTGCTTTATCTAGAAAGCGAATGAGCGTTGCGAGTGACCGAGTGCATGCGTACAGGCATACTGATATAAATTACATACAGACAAGATCATACATGACACTGTCTGATACTTTATGATACAAATAAGATATGTTATGATTTATCTCTGTTTACTGAACGTTGATCCTGTAGAGAGCATGATTAGAAAGTTTTACATGCATGGCATTTACTCTGAGATTACCTTCCTACCGCATTGAAAATAACAAGGTAAAGTCAACAAGTAAACATGTCCTTTAGTACTTGATTTTCCTACAAGCTAGTGTTGTAATGCAAAGGAGAAAATATCCAGCTCTGAGATGATATTCTGTATGTTAGATTTTGTTTTAAAGTTCAGTTAAAAGTAGAGCTGTTGGAAACGCTACTATTCTGTGCAGTTCCCCGTGAAGGTTTCTCAGGTACAGATTATGTCTCATACCTGTTCAAATTTCATTGTCACTGGCAATTTTATATAGAAGAGTTTTAAAGTCTTTGTGGGGGAGAACCAACTCTTTAACCTGTACGGAGAGCTAAGGGAACCTTCAATCCATGTCATCCTTTGACAGTCTTTCACGGTAAAGTATAGCTTTTTTTTGAGGTTTGTGCTCGTATACACATACTCAAAGGTGCATACTTGTAGGTACACAGAAGATTGAGATTTAGTTAACCGCTAGTGTTTGTCTTCTTGAAGGTGTAAGGTCCACTCTCTCCAGAGAGGAAATAAACCTGAATAACCTCTTAAACCTCTCAACCAAATCACTATCGGCCTCTTTGCATTACCACCAAGTACTCATAACTCATGAAATGGAGTCGATATAATGTATGATACAGCAGTTTTTATGGAAATATAAGATAAAATAATGACACTGGATAATAATCTCACTAAGAAAGCGTATTAACTTCACGTTTACCTCTAACGCAGGTTGAGTTCGCTTGTCATTAATAGCAGAAACATATGCAGAGTCTTTGTTTGCACAGATTGTATTATCGCGGTTCAAACGCAGACACGGCCGCCCGGCCCCTGCATTCCATAATTGCTTATGCCATTGCTCAGTGGCTGTCATTTCCATTCAGCGTAAATTGCAGTATGCTGAGCTCACAAAGAGAGACACAGCCAGCCCTGGTTTTCAGCGCCGGGATGCAAAACAAATGATGTTTTCATCAGGAGACTAGTGGGGAATTTGATCAGCAGCCCTAGCTGGAGCTCTAGGCGGCTCATCGGCCAGATGTAACGCAGTTAAGGCGTACCTGAAGGACCCTGATTAACAGCCTATAACACTTTCCAGCCTAAAATTAAAACCCTGATATCAGTAAACATTTATCGGGGTAGTCGGAAATGCCAGAGCCATCCAGGGTGGTCCACGAGTGTGGAAACAAGTTCAGAGAGGTTTCCTGTTTGTTTATGAGACCAGGTATCTTTTCTATCGTCAATTTTAATCTCAGGCTGGGCAACAAAATAAAATTTCATCTCAATGGATTAGGTAATCTGCCAGATCTCCTTCAAAAAAGATTTGCATTTAAATATCAATGAGTTATGAATTTATTCCTCACAGTCAGACTGAGTAATTGAGAGAACATTTGTCGATTTATTAAAAGATTAACATTACATTAATTAAACCACTAAATGACATCCATTATGCTGCAGGTTTTGAGTAGTTTGTGGAAGACGTCAACAATTTTATTACATACTCTTAAAGAAAACTCTGAGAATTGTTTGTTAATGGAACTGAAAAAAATAGGTTGCTGGAATTACTTAATTTTATTATTTACATTAGTGAATGTCATGTACAGGATTAAATTCATTTAGCATCATTTATCTTGAAATTTGATTAAAAAAATGAATGTTAAAACAATTTAAAGTTAGGGTCTACAAATTCTGGTAGAAAATGTTGACATTCGAAATCCCCAAAACAATCATGTCCCTTCATCAAAAGAGTCTCGCCCCTTTTTCGATTTCTCCGCCCCTCACATACGTCTTCATTCACTCATGGCTAATGCTCCTCTACACATCAAGAGAAGACACGCCCCTTACTGCTGATTGGCTGAATGATTGCTTTTGGACTCGGACCCGACTCAGTTTTCTAAATCATCTTTTAACAATCATATACCCTCCTAAAATTTAATAATGTGGAACCAATATACTTGATATAATTAAGTAATTGTAACAAACCATTTTTTCAGTGTGGAACCATAAATATCATTAATTGAAGTACATCATTGTTTTCAGATTAACCGGGTTCCCCTCCTTGAAAAACGGGCCTCTGGTTGAGTTTAACCAATGTATAAAACAAAACCATTTTTCTAGTGTGGAGCCATAAATATCATTAATTGAAGTACAGCATTATTTTCAGATTAGCCGGGTTCCCCTCCTTGAAAAACGGGCCTCTGTTTGTGACTTCAAACTTTGCACTATAATATTTTAAGAGATGTTCTGTGGATAACCCATTTGTTTGTGGGGTTTCTGTAATATTTTTATCATGCCAATTTTTTATGTAATGGGGCTTTTTTTAAACTCGGAGGTATTTTTCTCTAGTTCGGCTGGAAACCTTCTATCCAATCTGGCATCTCCAGTAGCATCACTACCTAATTTATTTTTTTATGTTGTCATGTGATGGGCTTTCCGTGTTGTCAGACCCATAGTCCCCTGAGATCCCCAACATTTGAAACCCTTTAATTGAACTTTGAATAAATATTTCTTTAGATAGATATTCAAATAAGGGGAGCAGAGAAATGGTGTGCAAACGGAAGACGCTGGAAAGTTTCTGATGTAATGATGCATCAGGACGAGACTTTTGCTGAATTAATCAGCGAGCAGAGAAGGTGCCGTAAAAACACACTGAGAAGAGACTGAATGCTTCTCTTGTGACAAATGTGTAATTAAGAATGATTTCATACTCTCTGTATTCACACATTCAAGGCAAGCAAGACAAAGAACTTTCATCTGCTCGGCAGTTTGATGAGAGGCAGATTTTAATTACACCTCCATTACAATGACACCAAGTTTTACTGTCATTGTCCTTCTTTTTGAGCTGTTGTAGCCTGCTGTTGTCTGCAGGGATGACTTTAAAGGATATAAATTCACATTTTTTTTTTTTATAATTTACTTACCTTCTTGTCATTAAGCACCTGTATGGCTGTGTTTTTTATGCAGAGCACAAAATAAGATATTTTGAAGAATTCCACTAACTTTGCTTGTTAATAACCTACATTAATTTCCATTGATAAAAAAAATATATATGAAATATTTCTCAAAATATCTTTAGGACAGAATCATACAGTATGAAAAAAATGAAGAAAATATTTTTCATTTATTGGGTGAACTGTACCTTTAAAAAACAGACCTTTTTAAGAACCCTTTTCCCATATTGTGCTTTATATTTGATTCTCTAATGTTAAAAATTCCCAAAAAAGTTCTGAAACCTTAAATCGTGGAATCAAATTATGAGAAAACAAGCATTAACGCTCGATTTTACCTATTCATTTTACTATCAGTTTATAGTTACTCAGTATATATCAGAGTAATATTCTCACAATTGTTCCTTACATTGTGTAGAATGATTTTATGTGTAAATAAAGACTTAAGCTTGGTTTTCACAGGCAAGGTCACATACGGTATATAGTTTATTAATGTGTTTGTGTGTTTATATATGCTTTAGTTAAGGTGTTATTGCTCAGTTACTAGGGGTATTGTTGGGAGCTGGTACAGCTATATTCCTGATCAAAGCCCATGAGACACACGATGGGCGAATCACAAATGAATGTTGACAGAGAACTGGCAAAGAAATGAGCTCTGGTTCGGCTTGGCCTTCATTTCAGGTCTGGGTCTTGAGCAACAGGGTACACGATAACCCATTTAAGGCTGTACTCTTTTAAAGGAATATAAGTTACATATTTTCATTTATTTATTTATTTATTTGTTCATGTCAAGGGATTTATTGTTGTTACAGTGCATTGAGATAAATATAGGAAATTACTGGCTGATATTGTTGTCGCATTAGAAGAGCATAACAGTTTAAATTAAAACTGAACAAAAGCCAACTAGACACACTTGTTTACACAGACAAAGAAAAAGTTTTAAGAGGATGAAAAATACAAGTCGGTATAGGATGTAATGTACAGTAAGTGTTGTGATTTAACACTATTAATTCAAACTGTGTTACAAGTGAATCTCAAGGCTTCATAAATGCAAGTCACCTCACGATACTAAATGCCAGTTTTTTTCCTCCTCTGAAATGCATAGACACTTACATAGATCATGAGCTTGTGTAGGTGTTTATTTACCTGTCTATATGGCTGTGTTGGTGAACATATAGTTGATATTAGTGATATAACAAGTATTAACCTGCGTATTCAGGGCTCAGAAATACAGGTTATGTCTAAGGGCATCTTCTCCTTACTCTTCAAATGGCTTTTTTTACTGTTAAGGACCTTACACTGTACCAAAGCTTTAAATTATATTCATGAAAACACTTTAAAAGCATAGATAATCACTCACTTATCTCTACTACTTTTTTCTTAAAAATTAGCATTCAATATGAAATTGCTCTAAATTCTAATGATTAAATATTTGAATGTAAGTCATCCATTTTTATAAAAAAAAACAAAAGTTTGTCATGATAAATATTTTTTTATATTAAAATATTTTTTGACATTTAGGCATACCTTAAAAAAAAATTAAATTCACCATAATGTCTCAAAACATTTTGCAGTTTATAAACTGGTAGTTTATAAATAATAAGAAATACCTATCTACCAAAATGTTTTTAATCCATAAAAAATAGCGTTAATCTCAATTTCTTCATAGTTACACATACAATTAATTACTATTTCTCTACAATTTTCCCACCACTTTTACTTAAATTTTCTGAATTAAATATTATAATATACAAAAATGTTGTCAAGTGGTTCTGTCATAGTTAATTGGACATTTATTTGGAAAGCAATTTTGATTTCTTTTTAGTGCAGCTTTTTTAACATTTTTAAAATGCCAATTTGCAGCTCTACTTTCTTGTTTCAGTTCTTTGCCATTTTGTGTTAGCCGTCAGAATAAAAGTCCTTACATTTGCCGTTCTGTATGAGTTTTATTTCAAAGGCTTGATGCAGAGTCCTATTCATTGCAGCTTTTGTCAAGTGAAATGCTGAAATACCTCAAATTTCATTAGTATGCCTGAATTGCGCAGTTTCTTCTGTGTTTAATGAATCAAGTAAATCATAGAGGCTACCACGGATTTAGCTATGTGTATAAGTTTGGAAAAATAGACGGATAGTTAAAATGCAAAATCATTCACTTGAATGGTAACACGCTTCATCTAACTTAGCTGGCTTGAAGATTTTAGTTTCCCACAGGTAAATATGATTTTGGTAGCTCATTCATCTGCACAACTCAAATTAATATTGTGTACTGCACTTAAGCCCACGTCAGAATGGATATAAATCTAAAATATGAACTTTGAAAATATATCAGTACTTTTAAACAAGTGGAAAAGGCATCAAAAGGATACAGACATTGAAGGCGGAGCCCAAAGTTTTCTGTGTGCTCATTGGACAGACGGAAAAATGATGTTTACTCTTTCTGATGACTTTTATGATGAGATACTTTCTTCCAATCATAGTTTTGAAATCCAAGCACAACACATAATCTCTCTGCTAAAGGATTCTCTCTTTTTCTTTCTCTTTATCTCTCTCTCCCTCTCCTCATGAATACCATCTCTCAGGGAGCGAGCTGTTGCAGGCACTTTGTTGCTGACCATGGTGCTGAAAGGCCCGCTGCCTTCTATTGCCTGATTGTTCATTTCATGGTTCATATAGCCCACTCGCCATTTGTCAGTGCACCTGCTTTTTCGCTTTAACCCCTTCCTTTACAAACCATAACAAATCAAACCCACATTTGTTTCAGCTCATGGCTGACAGCTCACTGCCAACGCTTCTGTTTCAATTAGAGCGAAGCACGCGAGCGTGTGTTTTACGAGTGAGACTCGATACAGGCTCCGCTGCTGCAGTGGGAATAGGTTTTAGTTCGTGTTTGATCTCCTATAATGGGATGGCGTGTTTGGTGAAGTGGGAGTTCTGCTCAAACACAAATGGGAAAGCCTATACATACGTGCCAATGTATTTATGAACTGGTCACAGTCGTAATTGTACAGATTTTTTTCACGGCAGAGCTCAACATAAAGCATTGTTTTCGGCTCTGAGTTCACATCTGCACTTACTCTTCCATATTTGTAGTACAAACAGAATTTAGAGGGGAAGTATCCCTCTGTTTTATTTATTCATACTTTTGGATGTTTAGCATATTAAGTTATCGTGTTTATTGTGCTACAATTGTCAAAAATCCTAGTTTGATGCATGACATAGTATTTATGTGTTCAATACACTCTCACAACAATGTAACTCGTTCGGAATTTCTATTTTAATCTAGAACTTCTGACAATCAGGAACAATCAGAGTGCCAAAGAGCATGACCATCAGCATGTACAGACCAGCAGAAGCCCTTGTGAGGAGATCATGGCCTGCTCATAGCCCGCCCGTAGGAGTTTGGCTTTTTCTGGAAACAGTCGTAAAGTGGTGTCTGTCTTCTGTAGATGTGATTAAACGAATACTTTTTGGCAATATGAACTAAGCGATTCTATACTACAGGTACTGAAGAATAACATAATGGTTGCAGAACGTGCATGGGATACTCCCTCTTTAAGGAATGTGGCATGTATATTGTAAAATATATTAAAAGTGCAACATTTCCTAAAAACAAAAAGAAAGTTGAAACATCTGGCCCATAACTCTCTCTCAGCTTATATCCAGGTGTGACAGACACACAAATACAAATGCCTAAACATGACTCCTTTTTTATGCCACTGTCCTTTATAGGGTGCACTACCATTTTTGGCGCCAAATTGTCCTTCATGCTGGGCTGAATTTGTGAGCAGTGCGACAGACGCTAAGTAAATGTGTTTTCCAATATCCCCCCTCCTCGTCCTATTCTATCCTCCCCTTCCATCTCCCCATTTTCTCTTTTCAGGGTCTTTTACCTGTCTGTTCTGAGTAATATTGTCTTTCTCTCCTCCTCTTGCATGCCTGTTGTCATTTCTTTCACACTCTGTTGTTGTTTCTGGCTGGTCTGGATAGATAGCTTCACTCACATTCACACACAAACACTTGCTGTTTGTCCAATCCCATTTGCTAAAGCATAACCTGTACAGCTAAAATAAGGTAATTTTAATGTCCCTTGATTCAAGAAGAGTCTACAGGACTCCACTATGGCAACTGCAGGCCTGACCATATGTTCGCACCTATATTTTCTGTAAATTTTTGCCCTAATTGACTGTGTTTTTACATTTTTCATTTTGAAAAAAAAGCTGGAGACTATAAAGCTAGAACTCCGCTACAAAATCAGAAACACTTTTTATTTGTTTTATTTTTAAAGCATTTCTTAGGCTTTCCAAATGTCACTGCCCTGAGGCATTTGTGTACTGTATCTTTTTGGAGATCTTGTGAAATTAGCATCCTCCGTACACTCAAAACAATTTTAAATGTTTTAGGACAAACACTCTACACAAAAAATGTGTAAATTTAAAACCTTTGACATCAAATAAATATACTGTATTAAGTTTGCATATATGTAGGTAAAAGCAAAACAAATCTGATAAACTCAACAATGGATTTTAGGATTTACCAAAAATAATGATATACTTTACAAATATATATTTTAAATTAACAATTATGTTATCATTAAATAAACTTAAAAATAAATGTACATTTTAGACAAATTAACTATTGGATTGTACTCAATTTTAATATTTTAATATTTTCCTCTTTTTATATTTAATATTTAAAAAATATTTTATTGGATTATTATAACTTTAATTATGTGTTATTTATTTAGCCTTATAAAACATTTATTCAGTGTATATTTCATGTGATTGATCACTCCTAAATTCTAATTGATTTTCAAATAATTGTCATTACCTTTATAACTGTGTTTGTATTTACTTTGGCAAAATCTAGAATTAGATATTTTTGAAGAACTATGAGAACTTGAGAAATTGAAACCCATTCACTTGCACTGGTTGTGTCCATACAAAAGAACTGTATAAGGTTCCATTGCTGTTCGCTTACAAACTTTCCTCAAAATATCTTCTTTTCTTTCGAAAGCCAAACAGGTTTAAATAACAAACTGGGGAGTAAATGATGACAACATTTTACATTTTGTGTGGCGTACTTTTATAAGGGGCATGGTGTTGCAATGGGTCTGTGAATATTTGTGCAATTTAAGTAAAATTCTGCACTCTAAATCCATAATTAATTTTTATGTGCTTTTTTCACACTTTACTGGCACATTTCAACCCCAGCTTATTAAAAAAAAAAGACACAGAGAGAATAATATTTGGAAAGACATCGCTCAGGAGGACATTTGTTATAAGCCATTAGATTGAATGCAGCATTTAATTTGTTGACTGCCCCCAGTTGCATTCACATGGAAATGAAGATTGAGAAACACTTTGCCACTGATGAACACACACACACACACACACACACACATGTGCGTGCACACAAACACAAATTGCACTATATCGGGCACAACAAGGACTGTTAAAGGGAACTCCATTAGGTATGAAAAACAGTTTCTCTTTCGGTTCTCCTCTATTGCTTATGGAGACCATTGGAACGGAAATTCCCTTATGACCAGGTAAGGAGCCTTCTCCCAGAAAAGTGCCATTATCCAGATGGTGCCATTAACAATTAAGCTCCAACGTTTTCTCTTTTATAATTGACTCCATAGACTATTAGGCAGGTTGGCATCAGGTTTGGTCAGCTTGAAACTTGTCCAGATGTTGTGGTGCAGACAGGGGTGACTGGAGAGGAGATTTTGAAGGGAATTAGGGAGCAGGAGGGAGCGTGCAAGCTTGTGGCTGGGGTGCTGTACAGATGGACAGTGGCGGTGGGTGGTGATGGGTAGTCATACTCGATTAGATCAACGTCTCTATCACTCCATCTGCACCCCACACTCTTCTCTTTCTTACGGGAACAGATGTAAAAGTGCTCATTTGTTCATGATTTAGATACTGGAGTGTGACCCTTTGACTTATAAACTTAAGGTTTTATGTTAGTTTGCTACAGGACCCTGCATTTTATGAATAATTGCAATGTAGAATTTACCCCAAAACAAAGATTCTGTCATCTACTTTACTTACCCATTTGACATTTCAACCTAATTGACTTTCAACCTTTATGACTATATGACTGAACACAAACATATGTATTTTGAAGAATGCCAAAAACTGATGGTCCCGATTGTCTCGTTGAACATTGGTTTTGAGTTCATTCTAGATGTCAATTGAGAAAAACAGTTTTATATTATCGACATTCTTCAAAATATTTTCTTTTGGGTTCTGCACAATAAATACACATGAGAGATAACGTGAGAGGGAAGTAAATTAGGATGACATTTTAGTTTTTGGGTCACTTTAAAATCATTTATCACTTTAAATCATTTGTTTGTAAGTTGCTTTAACAGACTGAATAAATTAAAGGGATGGTAAATGCTAAATTATTTATGATTCAGACAAGTCACTCACTGCCTGTGTTTATTCAAACCACAGCTAGCAAATGTAATCCAATCGAAAGATGTATTGTCTTTTTATTGTTTTTGTATTATTTCACAGATCCCGGTCTGTTTATCTCATCCCGCTCAATTCAGACTCATTTATTTTGCAGTGTTGCTTTAGATGTAGCTGTTGTGTAGTGCAAGAAACATTGATGTGTATTTTTATTGTTTGCAGTGTACACAGAGTTATAGAATGGTGGAAAGAAAACTTGCATTATAATATTTGAGGTTTTCATCTGTATTCTGTGCCATATCGTTAGGATTTCCTGCGAAACAATGTTTTCATTTTATGTGTGATTCTAATAAAACTGTACAATTGTTCTCTCAAAAGAAACAAAGTTTCATTTGAAGGGCGTTACGTCTTATCCAATACTTCACCTTGTAAACAACACTAGAATCTTTTGTGGCTATCAGTTTCAGGCTGTCTGCCTTCCCAGAAGCCGAGGGATTTTGCTAAAAGGTTCAGCTTTCTCCTTCCTTGCGTGTCCCTCAGATCAGAATCAGCAGTGTCTTTATAGCCTGAAAAGAACGAAAATGATATTGATTATTCAATAGCCCGGCCAGCTAGAGAGCCAAGAGCCAGTCTGCTGCATCCATTCACTATTAGTAAACAAATCAATGGGCCAGGCTGAGGCTTTGGTTAGAATATGCAGAGCATTGCCTCACTCACCCCAAAAATAAAAACACAATTTGAGAACTGGCTTTGAAACGTATGTTTAAATTAATAGTTTATATATTTTAGGAGATATCTTCTTAAGGAAATATGTTAATTTAATCAAGCAGAGCAGTACAGCCACTAAAGTAAAGTGTTGATAGATGCATTTAATACATTTATAAATCCACATTGGCGGTCGGCTTGTGCCGTCTGTCCGTCGATCTCATGAGGTGATGAAGGCTCTGGCCCGAGGATGTAGCAGACAGGCCTTTTAATCTGGGACAGAGGAACACTCGTGGTGATGGATGATTCAAAGGAATGCTGGCTGGAGTTCTACCTGAGATGGATCAGTGACTCCAGGCACCGGGCTCAATCCATTTCCATCTCCTCCTCGTCGCCACTATTACTGTCAGTCACTTAATCAGGTCAGAATTATGCGGCAGTTGAGGTGGAGCCACAGAGGATGGAAGCTCCATTTATTACAATTCTCTGTGCAATAAGCATATGGTATGTTTTATGCCCTTGTGGGGGATGTTTTTTCATTAGACCAGCTGTGACAAGCATGACCGAGCTGTCATTTGCCTTTGACCTTGACTCCAGGAGAAGTTAAAATTACAAGAGGGCTGTGGAAGATGTGCAAAGACTTTTTTAAATAATCTAGTTTATATATTCTTTCTTTTTTGTTTCATCATTTCTCTCCCTCTTTTCATCTTAAACCTGTATGACTTTTTTCTTCTGCAGAACACAAAAGATATTTAAAAGGATGTTGGTGAACGACATTCATTTGAAGAAAGTTTGTAAACGAACGGCAGTGGAAGCCAATTCCCCAAGCTCACAATATCTTATTTTAGATTTTGCTAAAAAAATACGGACACTGTTATAGATAAATGATAATTATTTAACAATCAATTTTTATTTTTGGGTGGTCAATCACGTTAGATATACACTGAATAAATTATTTATGTGGCTAAGTAAATATCTCAAAATTAACAATTATAATAATCCAATAAATTTTTTTTTAAAACATTAAATATTCTTTTCAGAGAAAAACATAATTACATATATTTCTACAATTAACAATTGTTTATATAAAATATATATATGTTGGTAAAATTTACCAATATTTTTTGGTGAGTTCTAAAATAAATTTTTGAGTTGCCGTTAATAACATTCTTCAACAAAATCTTGTGACCCGAGGAAGCAAAAAAGTCATAAAGGTTTTAGGAGGGATACAATTGTAATCTGGAATGTCCCATTACACCAACAGCTGGGTTCATTGTCTAGAGCATATTTTAGGGTATACATTGAAAATGTAACATTCATTTTTAATAATCTGACATTCGTCAAAGCTGAGTTACTCAAATATTCTAATTTTGTGATTTATTAACATTATGTCATTGTCTTTTCTTCAAATTTTGAGACCTTTTTAGGGAAACTAAAATATTTTATCTGCTAAGTTACATAATACCTAGAAACTTTAAATTTCATGTTTGCAGAGTGAACCTATAATCCCAATGAAAACAAACATTACTCATAAATTCACATCAGAATATATACAGACTTTATTCTGCCCCATCAAGGACAATTATGGCAATAATATCAATTGCCCAAATGTTTGCAGATAAAGTTCCCCTGTAATTGCCGTAGTTGATATTTCGGCCTTTCACTGGTGATGTGTTTACATTTGGTGCAGATGGGTACAAGCTGTTACAATGCTACCGATGGCATTTCACTGCAGAGTTCCCAGCATGGGCCTGTGGAGAGAGGTTATCCCTGCAGGTCTGTGGAGATGTAGGTGTTTCTGTCAGAGTAACTCCTGGTTCCGTCATTATACTATCCGTGGATGAGACGGAATGAAATGGCACCCCATTCACTGTAATCAACAGCCTAATCACTACAGACCTCAAGTGAGCTATTGCCACTTGGCCAAAGTCAAGAGGGATGTTCCTATTATAGATTTTCTCTATGCGTGCGGCATCCACTTGAATTAAAAAACTCTTTTAATCTGTGTGCATTATTTGAAAATCTGGAAATAAAATAATTTTTTTAAACTAATTTTATGTTCATCTTTTACCCTCTCCAGGCCCCTCGCGTGCAATTAAAGTCCAGTTCTAGTTGGAGGTCAAATCACTGCTGCAAAATTCTTCAATTTCCTTTCTTCCCTGAGTGTTTTCATTCTTGCTCTAGATTTCAGTCATTTATGAATAGACCAGAAGTTTTTAAGTCATACAGAGCAGAATTGGAGCATCTAGCAGCATGGGCACCCTGAGTTGGGCAACCTGATAGTTTTCCCACTTATAATTAAGAGCGTTGTGGTGCCGTTCTGCCCCCGCCACCGTGACAGCTGTGTACATTGTTACCTTCACACAAATCATCGTGAGATAAACACTTTGTCAGTTTGTCTATGCTCACTGTACATTCCAAGTTCATATGCTAAAAACTTGTATTTCTCACAAAAGGTGTCGCAATGGATTCAGCTGTGAGGATTCAGAGAGTTGATTCTGAAACCTTAATCATATGCGCAACAGGGGCGGAAAACAGGTCCCAGAATGTCACCTCATCCCTGATGGAATGGTTCGAAGCAGACTGCTGAAATTCATTGGTGTCCGCAGTGAGGCAGAAGCCATTCCAGCGGGCACTCAGGGTTGTGAAGCCATTTCCAATAATGCTGTTTACTTTTTGGCGACAACAATTGTACTTAAACCCAGTGGCTTCAGTGTGCTGCCATTTCTCATTCCTTATCCATTCGTCCGCACAGGGCCCTCTGGAAATTCCGGTCTACATTCACAGTAAGACTGGTGTTGTAAGACACATCCCATCTTGGTTTTTCAGTGTGTCGTAAGAGTGTGTCACACAGGATATAGTCACATCTGCTCTGATGTCATCTCTGATTTACATATTACACAATTTGATTCTGATTAGTGGTGTACTAATGACGCTTTTAATTCACACCTATTAATTTTAATTAATTAAAAGATAATGAGTTAATTTACATGAGTAAATGGAGGTGGGATTTTATAGGGTTTTTTTGCATAGTAAAATAATGTGTATAGTCTTCAAAACTTCTCTCTGTTGACCTTCTAAGTGCTCATCCCTTTTGAAAGTAGTTCTTTCTATCTTTATCTGCTCTTTGTCTCATCCACTCCCTCATGTTCTCTTTTTCTAATCTCTCTCCCATTCCCTTGTCCGTGCTCCGAGACTGTGTTTGCTCATGATTTATCAGTGATTTCTCTCTCTTTCTCAGTCTCGCTCTCTTTGGCTTTTTCAGACAGGGAAGGCTGCTGCTGGGATATATTTTAATTACAGATTTAGTCAGAAGTAATTAAGCTTTTATATCAGAAGGGACAGCTCAATACTCCCCTCTATTCTATACAACAATAGACCAGTACACACACTAAAGCCTTCAGATACAGTTCAAACACAAACCTTTACCTTTCTTTGGACAATTATCTTGAGTCTGGCAGATGTTTTACCTTATTCAGTTTCTGCAGTACCCTGGAATTAAATGTTATTGGTTTCAGTAAATTTTCTTTTGCAAGGACAGAGTGTCAAGGACAGGATCAGGTGATATTTGATTTTATTTAACCAATATTTTTTAATTGTTCTTTTGGTAGGATTACCACATTATTTATGTACATTCCACATATTAATTATTTGTAAAATCCTGTCCTAACACTTTTGTGTTTTTTATATAAACTAGGCAAAATTTCAAGTGATCTTGACATATTTTTGTACACACGAAGAAAAAGCAGCTGGTCAAGAAAAAAGTACACTTAAACAATTATAACAATTTATATAAAAAATTGAATTCCTGTATCAAATAAAATTGAGTTAATGTTATTGATATTTTAAACTAATGCAATAGTAATCTTTAATCACTAGAATTTAAAATATTAAGTAGATTTAAATTTCTTTGACATCATGTAATGCAAAATGTAGGACATTTAAATTTTTACATTCAAATTTATTACAATAAATAAATTCAACTGACCAAATTATTTACATATAAAAAGCTTGGTCTATATAAATAATCATTTTATTGGACATTAAAAAGGTTATTTTGAAGAAAAAGCCCAAAAATACCCATTCATATGTGTTGTATTTTGTAAGAAATAAAGATTTCCCTGGATTTTTGTTTTACACATTTTCCTGTCTCTGTTTATAAGAAATTACCATTAATAAAAAAAGATTTAAATAAGATAAAATAACTAAGATTGTTCTTTCAATTTGCACAGAAAAAAGATCATCATGTAGGCCATGTTATATAAACCTTGAAAATCTCCTGGTAGATTCATAGAAGATTTGTTCTCAACCATGATAACACTAAGTGGTGAATCTGTATGGATCCTCAGTTTTAACACAGTGGGATTGTAGCTCATAACCTGCAGATTCTGTCCAGTGCTTGAGCTGCTTTTCATCCACTTGGAAAGTGAAGGCTTGAATGGAACGTCAGGCCGTTGTGCCTCTCCAGTAATAACATCTCGCCCCTTGCTGAGTGACAGAGCTCCACCAGTGGATGTGCTGTTGTTAAGCAGCGATTGTATGTGTGTATGTTCTTTTTATGGCGACAGAGACCCATCCATAGATGCAGCAGAGTCCATAAGCTTTTTAAAAGAGACACGGAGGAGAGGGATGCGGGAAAAATGATGGCTGGGTGTCTGTGTGTATATATGTGTGACACAGATGGAATGACTTCTCTGGGATTACAGTGTGGCTGGGGGAGCAGAGAGGTGGTAATTGCATTTTAATTACAGTGTTGATGGTTTTGTGCCGTACCAGATGGAAGCTTCTTTACAGATACACACAAAATAAATCAGCCCTCCCCCTCCACCTCAACAACGGTATTCTCTCTTTCTAGACCTCTTTTTGTTTTAATATTCTGAGGCTGTGTCTCCAGATACACAATCTCTGTGTTATATCTGTTTAGATTTCTCTCAGTTTCTGTAATACCTCAAGCCATTTCTTTGCCTTAGGAAATGCTTCTCAAATACATTTGCCACAAGGTCAGTGTTAAACTCCAAAGGCAACAGGTATCTGTGCTTTTTATAGTGTATGCATTGTAAAAAAAAATACCAGTACATATATGTTTATATTATATTTCGGTTCATGCTTAAATGTAACTTAATTCAGTGAAAAGGCGGAAATACTGGTAACAAATTATGTAAAAAAATGAATACAGAAAGGTCCTTTATAGTGACACTGTGCTTAGTGTCCTATTTTTACAGTTTTTTAAGAGAGTAGAGCACTTTTTTTCATGGGCTTTAAAAGCAAATATAATTTTACCCCCTGGACATATTTCAAGGTGTTTTGTAATTGTTTCTTCTGTCTGTGATTCTCAGAGTGATTTACAATTAACACAATGTAAGAATATACAGCCTTTCAAAAGTGTTCAGACCTTTATCCACTCTTTGATATTAACAGAATTACAAATCCTTCATTGGAATTTAGTTCTCTGATATTTTCCCTCAAGGCACTGAATCACTAAATTACTTATTTTAAAGAAATAAGGAGTAGTTTACCCCAAAATGAAATTCTTTCATCATTTTCTCTGCTTCATGTCATTTCAAACGTTCTTTTCTCTGTGGAACACAAAGGGAGATGGTTTGCAGATTGTTTAAAAGTTTATGATGCTCTTTTCTTTATGACAGAAGTAGACAGAGGCCAGGGGCTATTTAAGGCTAAAAAATGACAACAAAAACTATAAATGTCCGCTTAAAGATGTCTGAACATTTAATGAACTGTAGATTTTTTTAAATCAGTACCATAGATTTTTACTTAAATCTGAAGAGATTGATTGTGTGACTCCAAAAATGAATTTTATAGCATGCAAAGGTTATCTTTTTTTTATTGTATACATGTTGCTATTACCACCATACAGGACTGCTGGTCTAGTCTTTATAGGGCTGTGAACTTCAAATAGTGCCTATAAAATAGTGCCGAATTTAACCTCAAAGAGAATTTAAGAATGAATTGCACCTACTGAATAAAAAATTCTATTAAATAAAATTAAATAAAACAATATCAAAAAAATTTAATGAAAAAAAATAAATAAAATTGAGTAGTTGCTGTTGTTTAAACTTAGGGGAAATTAACCTAACGCATTCCTATAGCTGTCAAAATATGTTTGGATAGGAATAATATTTTAATACACAAATAAGTTTTTTTATACACAAATGGGACAATATTTACAGAAAATGTTTATATAGCCTTTGTTAGAGTAGTCGTTTTAATATAAAATTCAGCAATACAGAGAGTAAATGCTTTTGCAAATTGAACATTTAATTTATTATTTTTTATCTCTTTATGCGTCCCTGTGTCTTAAAGCTAAAAATATCTAAGAATACTACAGTTCAATACAGTTGTATTATTTGTAAATATTCAGTAAATTGAGAGAGTTCTGAATATGTTGTAAGACAACGCATTGGGCAGATCTAATTAAATTTGCCTTTCAAGGAAGGCTGGTTCATAAGTTTCTCACGGCGTTTTTGTTTTGGCAGGCAGTGACGTGCTGTTTTGGCAAGCTTTTGTTCTGTTGCCTACTTTATGCTTTATAATCATCTGTCTTCATTGCATTAGTCTGTGCAAAATCCCCATTTATGTGAAAATTTCATTAAAGTTTGACTGGAACTAAACTACCAATTTCTCAGAGTCCCGGGTTCAAAGTTAAAAGAGAGGACAGTTGACTTTTCTTCTTAGGGTGTAGACGAGATCTCTCGCCTGGCAGATGGGACTTGTGACGGGTCCGGCCTCGGGGGCCGAGATTCAGACCCCGGCTTGAGATTTCAGAGACCAGATCACCTGTGGCTTTTTCTTTGCTCTTTACTAACTGTCTATTGGAGATAAGGTGTGTTTGATAAGATGTGTGCAGTGAAAGCTCAGAGCCATAGCTGCGAGGGAAATATGGCTATGTATCACACAACATCACGGCTGCCGGTGAGCTGATAATAACTTAATAGCTTTATGATACAGGGATGGGAAAATGCTTGCCGTCTTTTTTCGGCCTAATGTCTGTACATACAACACATCACACCCACGGAGGAGGGAAATCTCCAACACTTTTTCAGGCGGCGAAAGAAAAGGTCAGATTAATCTTAACACTGGCTTATCAGACTCTCTGTTAACAGAATTTTTTTTTACATTGGCAAACTAATTCTCACCTCCCAATTAATATTTCCAAAACACATTCCTACGCGAGTGAAGATATGTTCAGCCGTGTGTGGTGATAGGTTTTCCTTGCTTAATGGCATTTGCGTGTGGGTCATTTTAATAAATTCATCAATTACAACAGAGTTCATTTTGCTCTAGCCGGCAGCCACAGCAGCGCGTGGCCACAATTTCAAGAACATTACAGTTGCTATGCCTTTCCACGGCTGAAAGGCGGCAGGGTAATTTACTGAAAAATTACCTGTGTTGGACTGTAATGTAAGCTAGTCTGTGCGATTTAAAATACGACGACACAAATGCACGGCACACTCATGTCCTTTGGATTGGGAGGCAAAAGGTTGTTTTCCATGAAACTTCACACTTAAAAACACATCAGTGATTTTACTGACAGTATTTTTGAACATCCATCTTAAATGATACATTTTCGAACAAGTATTATTACTAAATTTCAACATTCAGTTTCTTTATTTCAGTTTAATCCCATATGTGTACAGCCTGCTGTGTTTACAGCAGAATAAAGTAGTTTTGTCAATATTAGTACAAATGTATTTTCTATTTTCATAAAAAGAGCTTATTTTCCTAATTTAGACTTTAAACCGACAGTACCCCTCTGGTGTGTCAGAGTAATTGATTGGACTGATTTTGATTGAATAAGGTCCCATGACTAAACAACCCAATTAGTGTTTGGGAATGAAATCTGTCGCTTAATGGAATTGTTACAGTTTTATTCGATTCTCATACGTGTTGTCTGTTCGCGATGCTCGTATGAGGTCTTCTTGTAAAACAGGTCATTGTTTGTGTAATAGGTTGCCAAGTTGTGAGTGTGTTTAGCGGGATTATGGGCGATTTCTCTGGCAACACAAAGCTCGGCATAATCTCCTTATCATCACATGAATTCCCAATAATCCTGTTATGACAGCTAACACTCTGTTGATCACAGAGCCGCATCACTGGCTAAAAAGCCTTTGGTTCCTGCCACTGGCTCGGTTAGCCGGGACATTGGATGCCTGTTAATGTAAAATAGATTTTAAGGTTTTCTAAAGAAAATGTCATCTGTGTTTGGTCATGCGGCAATCGGCATCAATATGTTTGGATGTGTATGGCTGCCATAATGCAGTTGATAGGTACTTTGTATCATGTTGTAATTTTCGTGGAATTTTGACTTTTTGTACATAATCAATTCAGTGCCAGAAGTCTCCACTGACTTGCATTGATTTTGTGTTCATACAACGCAGTTTATGAAACAAAAGGGAACCATCAATTTTTAGTTACAAAGATTCTTCAAAATATCTTCTCTTGTAATATCTTCGTAAGCAAAGGAAATAATACATGCTCAAAGTAACAAGTAAATAATGAGACAAATTTGTTTTGGGGTGAAGTATCTCTGGAGAGCCGTCCTAGGAAACAGTTTTACCATTCAGATGCTCTGACACCCAGCAATCCACCTTCTAACCTTTGTATCACTTCTGGCTGTAGTTCTACACCAAAGGATTTCTCTACATTGAAAGGTTCAATGCTTTGCCCTCCACAGAGCAGAAGTTTAACATTTGGGGTTACGCTGGGAGGGCTGAAAGTGTCTCTCGCAAGGACGTGCAACACCATTATGTCACTGAAGGAATTTCAGGAAGTTCAGTAAACGTTCATTTAGGCCTGAGATGTCTCAAACTTATGTTCTTACAGATTTTACATTGAAATGTTCATAGTGCTGAGCTCCTCCTGTCTCACTTATTTTATCTGCCAACATTTGTTCATAATGAGATTCCTATAGGACAGGAATTCCAGGGAGAAACAGAAGTCTGAGTGAACATGCTGCTGGCTTTCACTGCAGCCCACATCCTTGGAGATATGAGCATGGAGAAGAAAGGACGGACAAGAGAAGCACACACACATATGAAGGATTGGTAGACTACCTCCTGTAGCTTCTTTCAGTTCCTGTTGTTTGATGTGATGTTGCTTTTGGGTATATTAAATTGTGGTTAATCTGTATATACCAGGCAAAATAGTAATATTATATATTTATATTTGATATTGAGTAATGAAATGCAAATATAAACTGCAAAAAAGAAAGATTTCCTCACATAATATGGTGTAGTCATACAAATCTCTGTTTGTGTTTATGTGTTTGTGAGCCATCTCCCCAGGAGAATCACCAAATCGCAGTGCTTCATGTGAAAAATGCTCCCCCCTTCCATCTCTGTCTCTCAGTCTCCGACTAGCAGGAGCATATCACCCAGAACGAACATGTTTAATTTCCTGTCAGCACGAGGTGTCTTCATTTTTCTGTTAAAGCACAATACAGACGCAGACATTTTCATCATGCCGTTTCCCCAAGGCCTGTTTCTCTTTTCTGTCTCCTCCCTCCGTCATATAGATTCATTAGCTTGGGGCTTTGAGTTTCAAGCGCTGCCTCTCTTTTGCTTCCTCTGCCTTTAAGGAGAACCTCCTGAGTTTGCGACTGAATGAAGTATTGAATCAGACAGAGTTTAATCTTTACTATTGAACTGCGTTGTTTGAACAGCCTTGCCTGTAAGCTTATGGTAACAGTTAACTTGACTTTTTATGGTATAACTGCTTGGAAACATAGCAACATACAGAAAGAAACACATTTTTGTTGTGTCAACTAGCTTTCAAGTACAAATGAAACCAGAGATGTTCTCTGAAATATGGTTTTTACATGTTTAACTGCCATCTTTAAAGGATCTATACCTGTACATTACAAAAAGGCCAGATATCATATTAGTTTAATGGTCATTCTTCTTCTGTTTTTTCTTTTAAAACCCAAAGTTTAAAAATAAAATATGTTCAGTTTGGTTGGACACTTGACAATTTTCTGTTTCAAATCTGTTATTTTTTAGTCACCCTCTTGACATTTCAAACCTGTTTGACTCTCTTTCTTTTGCACAAAACCAAGGAAGATATTTTGAAAAATGTTGGTCCAACTAGTTTTCTTTTACCAACATTCTTCATAATATCTTATTTTTTAAAGAATGCTGAAAAAGAAGTCACACAGTTTTGAAATAACAAGAGGGTGGGTGTATGATGACAGAATTTTCATTTATGGGTGAACTATCACTTTGAATGTCTCACACGGAAGCAGTGAGTAATCAACATATGCTCGAGACGTTCTTTGGAATGCACTAGATCATTTTTTTTGCCACATTGTTGTGTGTGTGTGTGTGTGTGTGTGTGTGTGTGTGTGTGTGTGTGTACACATGTAGGTGATAGGTTTGTATGTGAAAGAGGGTGTGAATTGTGTGTGCGTGGCTCTCGCCTGGGGAGATGGCACTGTTGTGTGTGCATATTGAGGCGCGCTGTTCCCATATGATGATTTATTACTTCTTTTAGAGATCCTGCCTGGCATTTAGTGGAGTCATATTGAAACCCACACAACACTAGAACAAGCTCTGACAGATAGATCTGCTGTGCCACATGGAGAGATGGTGTGTGTGAGAGAGAGAAAGAGAGAGAGACAGATAGTTAATTATAGTAGCTCAAGGACTGGTGGACCCCATACTTATGATACACCAAGTTCTGACCTTTCATGACACAAAAAGTTTGATCTGTAATGTTCTCCTGAAGTCCTAAAGTAGTACACGTGAATTTCTTTTTCATATTTTCCTTAAGGGCCCATCGCGCTCTCTCTCTCCCCCTCCACTCGCTCTCTCTTTTTTCCGGTCCTTCGTGGGGAAACGCGCAGTATATACAGTAAGATTTACGAAGAAAGAGAAAGAATCAGGCTTTAGTGTTCCATACTCAAAATGCAGCAGTCCATAGCAGGTGTACCAAGGGTTAGAGTCAATTTCAAAGTGAGCTGTCTGTCTGTTTCTGGTCAACACTTTCATGCTCTTGATCATGAAGAACCTTTGTTTATGCGGCCAGATTTTATCAACAAAACACTCCCTTTGCCATTATGATCCCCCTGTGAACAATAGAGATTGTTGGAAACTAGCCATGATCTCTGGAGATTTCTGTTGAGACTTCGTGGACCACTAGTAAGGTCACTAAACCGCAAAGGATAAGTGATAGTTTAGATCTCTGAGAAAGTCATAGTGACTAAGAGAAACATTATTGGATTCCTTTGTTATTTTTAAAACCATGGTAATTTCAATGTTCCCACTAACCCATTTAAGCATTGAACTTAACTTGAAGGGACAGTTCACCCTAAAAGGAGAAATATTTCATTTACTTGCCCTCACTCCCCAGTTACCTCTTTTGTATAGTCACAAAAAGTAATTGAACGAAATTTTTCAAAATATGTTGTGTCGTGTTCTGTAGAAGAAAGAAAGTCATACAGGTGTAAAATTAGAGATTTTTGACTTGTTGGTTTCTGTATTATGACAATTGCGAAATCACAATAGTCAGTAATAGATAAACAATCTGCCATATAAAGACCCTTAAAAGTAGTAGTAACACTTTGTAATACCTTGGCAGCCCAACATCCTCATAGCAATGTCCATTCATAACTCCCTTATAGTTAAAGGAAGGTTTTTAAGAAGGGCAAATACAAAACACTGTAATACTGTATGTATTGTTGTATTTTGAGATCATTCAAGCTTACAATTACAGTGCCAATGCTGCTAGCTTGATTTCTACCCCAGCTGATCTCACACCTCCCCATCTCAAGCCCGTAAGAGTGTTTTGTGTGTACATCTACGTGTATGTGTATGTGTGCGTATTTGTGTGTGTGAGCGCTCAGTTTCACAGGTCTCTTTCATTCCTTCCCGTCATGCTGTGCCCTGACCTCACCTTGTCTTCATGTGCATTTAGATTGACAATGACAGCTGTCTCACCCACTTGCGTACAGGCAGACAGCACTGTCTTACTTACCAGTAACCCTGAGGAGCACAAGTACAGCTTCATTCTGTACGTTTCTTGAGGAAGTGAGGTCAGGCTGTGTTTACATACTCTCAATTCACTTGTCTTTATCCATCAAGTCTCTTAGATTAGTACAGACATGATGGGGACACCCTCGATTCATGCGTATTAATAATACATTACAAGGGACTGATCAGCTAAAAATAAATAATGATCTCAACTTGTCATATACTTTGTTATGTTACTGAAACTTTGCCAGGTATAATATATATATTGCAAATGATGCTTAACATTACTTTTTTGTATAAAATGTTTAAAGATATTTTATTTAATGACTTTAAATTGAGACTAAAAACAAGTGCATTGTTCCTAAGTCCTTCACTTTTATAAACTTATGTGTATTTGAGAGAAAAATATAGAAACAGAGATGGACAGAATGAGAGATGGTAATGTTTCTAGGTCTGAATAAGGTGGGAGCATGCATTGAGGGAGATTGCTTTTGTTAATTGATGTGAATGAAATTGACACCCCGGTCAACTCTCTCCAGTCTTACTCCCAGCTGCCACACACAAGCCAATCAATGCCCATCATTATCCGCCGGCAGCAACCTTGTGTAATTAAACTTTTCCCGGAGCAGTCTTTATTTTCAGCACGCTGCAATAAATGCACGCACGGTCCCAGAGCAGGCCTCATCTGAAGGCAGCGCCATCACCTCTTCTGGAGGGAAGTGCCAATAGTGCTGTGCCTGGGTCAGCACTGGTCTTTAGCAATGCTGTTTTCAAAGCAGGGACACAAGGCCCATTAAGTCCTCAAGATCTCATTACAAATCTGCACTCTCTTATAGAATCTTTTCAACCGTACTGTTGAGGATAGATTCTGCAAAAAAGCATGTATCGTGCTGTACTTAAGGAAATTAGAAGGAAATTGAAACGAGTTAAGAAAGCAAAGTTGAAGCCTGGCACTCAGCCTAGCCTCTCAGCTAATGCTGAAGCCAAAAGAGAAAGAGATGAGCTGTCCATGGTCCTGAAATGATGAACTCAACACCCCCGCCCCAGTAAGACACTGCGCTGGGCTGTTTGCAAATGATGTCAGCTGCAGGTTTTGTTATTCCAATTTCAGCAGCTGGGGAGGTGAGCGAAAAACTGTTTGTAAGGGAGAGCAAAGCACAGAGCGACAGGTAAAAGAGAATTTCTTTACCTTTGTTTAGGCTAAAGAAGAACATTAGAAGGGTCTAAGCACTGCAGGTTGAAGTGAAAAGGCTTCAAGGGCCGTTTCAAAAAGGCTCCTACCTCTTTAGCTTGTGTTTTTCTCTCTGAGACGCGTGTAGCGTGGGAAAGGAATGTGACACGCTGCATGTGAAAGATACCCAGCCGCTGCCTCCTCGGCAGACTGCCGCCAGCCACTTTTATATTTATTTCACTCGGCACACACACTTAGCTTGGCGCTCGTCTTTGATACAATTCCAAATGCTGTCAATCAGACTTCATGTAACGCTTGGCTGAGATGGAGAGGAGGAGTTGGATGTGTAGCCACGCTCTTCGGCAGTACAAATGTGCACTCTGAGTGCCAAAACAGATCAGGTGGAAATTACAAACTTTGCTGGGAAACTCGGGTTTAACTGAGTTGAGCGGAGTGTGTCTGTGTGAGTGTGTTCGAGCCGAGCCCAGAGACGTAATCTTTAAACTACATTGAGAATTAGCATCATGGCTTCGATATGTTTATTGAGCTTAGCAGCTTCATTTTTAATGTGAGGAATAGGACTTGTTTGTAACGATTTTTGAAGTTCCTTAACCTACTGCCACTTTTATATCTCGGGAGTGGATTTTTATTAAAACTACTATTTGTCTTTGATATGCCTTTGCATTAAAACTGTACATATTGTTTCTCTCTTTCCCATTACATGTGAAATCCATCATGAACTATATAATTTTAACACTATCATTTAAAAAAGAATGTAATTTTAAGAAACCATTTCTGTATTGTGGACACATGAGAATGTGAAGATGTGAACAGGTAGCTTACTATTTTTTTAAAACAAAAATATTTTTCATACTGTATTTGTTTAGTTTATAAATTAGTTTTTTCATAACTTTGATACGTTTTTTTTTATAAGTTTGGAATGGTCAAACAAAGTCAATATTACAGCTAGTGTCCGAGGGAGGTTTGGTAGATACATTGTGCGTCTCTTTCATTCCCTAAACTTCATTGGTCTTTGTTTTCTTCATAGTAAAATCATAAAGAAGGCAGCACTGAGGTCTGGTTCCTCACACAGGATTCACGTACATTTTGCTTTTCATCCGCTGTTTCTGTTCCTTCATATCCATAATTGGAAATTTTCACTCCTGAGCTGTCAGTTTCTCGCACCATGTGCTCCCTGCATGCTCTTTTTAAGCCTGCTGAGGCAAATGGAGCATTGTCTCCAGTGTATGGGAAGATTCTCTATCTAAATTGAAAATCTGCCTTGTTTTATTTCCCCCATGCTATAGATTGAGTATTGCACATCGAACATGGTATCTGTGTGTGCGTGCTTATGCACACTTCTTACGTCTACCAGTCACACACTCTTTGAAAAGGTGACAGATTAAAAAAGAGGGTATATGAATCAGTCAAGCACTTGACAGTCCTCAACAGGAATATTTCTCGCAGTGTTGCGTTAATAAAAGAAACAGCATGTGGCATGAGATTAAAGTGGTTGAAATTTCAGTCCACCCTTCTTTTTTCACTCACTCGCATTGGGGGAGTGACTGTTCAGACATGAAGCAGACCTCCATCAATGCAAACACGTGCATGAGAATTACTTCTTCCTCCTTTTGTAATAATCTTTAAATGTTGAGGTCTTTTAAAGCAAGTAGTTATCTGCAGTGTCACATTTGTTGCTATACAGCTCTTTTGAAATTTTAATGTGAAGGCACTTATATTTGAAATACAACGTATTCTGAATTGTTGATTTTTAGTGGAGTTTTTCCCAAAGTACAGAAGCAAGATGAGAAGTTTCTAGAATAGATAATCAAACCTAGCTGACTACATTCTGTGCAAAAGGCAGATAAAATACAACGAGGTCTCTGGGCAGATGATTTGCTTGCTAAGTATGTCTGTAACTTTTTGTCTGGGATTGAAGATGTCAGTGTATTGAGATAAGACTTGTGTCTTTGCTTTAACCTCATTCTCTGAAAATCGCATATTTGAAAGGGAATTAAAGCAGAGGGCAAGTAATGACAGCACCAGCAAGTCTAAAGAGTTTTCCAAAAGGAGTGATGCTCTAGGTTACAGTATAAACCTGGTTAAATGGTTAAAGTTGACAATTCTCAAAATTGATTTTGAATTAAGTGAGAATTGTATTATGCAGTAGTGTAAAGAGACTATTCATAGTACTGTAGCTTTGCTGGTAGGTTGCTTGAAGTGCCTTGAAGACATTATCACAGTTCTTCTGGTTTTAGTCTAAGCTGTTTGAGCTGATAATTGTCACTCATCTTGTGCTTCCAAAATCTGACTGGATGTTTACAAATAATGAATTTCACATTTTCTAGTAACACTACATAAAATTTTATTATTAACTGACTTATTAACATTTATTGGTGTGAAAATGCTGACTTTTGCACTGTACTATTTTGAACAAATGTCCTAAAAGACCACATTTCATTGAAAAGCCTTTTTATTTAGCGTTCAAATGATGTCTAAACGCCAACTTCGACCCTTGACTAGTTTTGTGGTCCAGGGTTTCACATGTCATCCATTGTTTGTATTCAAGAAACATTCATTAGAAAAACTTCATTCAGGAAAGAAAGTGTTATTCAGCCACCGTTTAAAAAGTGAGTACAAACTTATATCCATATTTTTTCCATTAAACAACAGTCCAGAGCGACCATCTCTCAGAAGCCAAAAGTTCCGTTCAGTGACTCAAAGATCCAGTCTCTGTGGTTCTCGAATTAACAGCTCGTTAGACGATTATAAGTGAACAGTTACTCGCACAGTGCTGTCATATGGCTTCAATAGACCTTATATATAGCACATGAGTCATGTACATAAATTTTACACAAGTTTTTGTCAGTTTTGAAGCTTGACAGATACGGTTGAGATGCATTGTCATTTGGGATAAGATGGTAAGCAATATTTTTAAATTCATTTTTATGAGTTATACAGACAAAATAACAGTATACAGGTTTGGACACATGAACTATATAGTAATTTGAAATGTCTTTATAACTTTAATTTACTCTTTATTTTCTATATAACAATGATTTAAACAGCCTAAATAAATTGTAAAATGTTGCATAAGTTTAGGTTGTCTCCGGTGCTCAAAAAGGAAATGACAGAGGAAGCCCCCGTTAGACACCGGGCATATTAAGGAGGTGAGAGGTGCGGTGTGACAGACAGGTAGACAGGTGCTGAGTGACCCTGCCAATCAGGTGAGCAGTGATTTTTAAAGAGGTCTTTTACTGTCAACACACAAGCACTCTCTGTCTCCCCTTAAGTTTATAGGGCAGATTATTTTGTTTAGTTTCCAGGGAAGACCATGAATATAATGGCCTGCGTTTAGAACGTCAGCATATTGCTCTGTTGTTCTCAAAACAAAACCTCCACGTAGTCCAGCTTCTCTGTTAGTTGCTCATTTCATACCAGATTAATTAAAATAATCGGCATCCGGTGAAAGCCCGATTGGATTTTGAGAGTTTGCCCTAGTTAATTAGTTTTCTCTCTGTTCAGCTTCAAAATTAAAGATTATTTCTCCTCTCCCCCACATACGCTCTACAGGAGAACGGGAGGAGTCGCGTGCAGTTTGCATACGTGCCGGGGTTCTTGTTAGCAGCCATGCTAATTAACAGGAGATAAAGAAGCCGAGGTGAGAATCCTGGAACAAAAATAAACCTGCGAGTTTTCACAAGCAGCTGCTTTTCTGAACAAGCGAAGAGGTTTTCAAATCAGCCTGATGTCGGGTCCAATGCAGTTCACTCCTCGAGTCATTCCAGACTTAAAACATGATGTGTTACAGAAGCTTTTCTCCTTAGTGCGCACACGCCCGTAATCTTTCGGAGTTATTGAGGTATCTCCTATAGTTCCGTAGAAATGTAATTTTCCGGTGTTGGATCGCGCTTGTTATAAATCCCTTCTTTCTATAACTGCAGAATTAACAATTCAATAGTTTTAATTTCACATTTAGCTGTACCTGTCATAAATCCTTGTCCCACTGGATGGTTTTAAGGTGAGTTAGAATCTTTACATCCACCGGTGGTCCTATATGTTTGCATGCACCAGTGTGTTGCACAATGATCATTAAAGTATAGAGATTAGTAAAACATTTAAGGAGGTGAAAGATAAAGATGGGCTCCCTTTAGAACCTTTTAAGTGCTTCTAATCACTGTGTCCATCACAACACTGGGCTTTCCTTCATACTTCAGTGTATTAGATCCATATTTTTAATGTGTTAATTATATTAGATGTAATTGTTACATTCATAAACATTGGCTCTTTCAGATATAATAGATACAATAATATGTAGTTATATATTAAATAAATAAAAGACAATTTAAGGATAGTTCACCAAAACTTAAAATGTTTTCATTATTTACTGACCTTCTATTGTTTCAAATCTGTATGATGTTTTTCTGCCAAAAAGAGAAAATATATTTTTTTAAAAGACAAGAAATTCTAGGGATACCCCTTGCATTGATTATCAGTCCATTAAAAGAATTCAATGGGTAATGGGTTACAAACATTCTAAAGTATATCTTATTTTTTGTGTTCTACGGACCAAAGAAAATCGCTTGTATGTAAATGATAACAGAATTGTCATTTTATAATGAACTATCCTAAGAATGGTAACATGAATACGGATTTTTCATTTGTAAATGCACAAATTTTTAGCTTTTTTTGCGTCTGACTTGACACTTGTCTAACTAGTGTACAGTATGTTTTGTGGTTATATAATTTCCTAGATTGATGAGTCGAACAAGGATTGACAGACAACCACTCTACACATCTTAAGAGCTTGTCAAAGATCTGTTTATAGAGGTTGAAGGTTAGATAGTTTGAGGTGATGAGGAATACAACATAATGAGAAGTGGATTCAGCTTGTTTATGTTTCCCTATAGCTCAGGCCGTATGATTCTAATAACTGAAATTACTTGTGTTCCAGCACACAATCCATTTTTAGCTCAGGTAATAGGTGCTCTATTGCTTAGATTATGTGCCCGGTACAACTTCTAATATAGATGCTCTGACCTCAAATTATAGCTGTTTTATCCATTCAAATGACCAGATACTTGCTTCTCCTGCAGTATTTGAATAATTTGAATATAGCCATGTATGTTTGCAGTCATAGTTACAAAATGCTTACTGGGTAACATTGATCTGCAGTGCTTGCCCTGAGATGGGGCTTATTGAAATCCCATTGCTGAGTCAGTCATCTCAAACGAATTCAATCAAAGCCATCAATGCTTTGTAATTAGTTCACACCCCCTCAACCATCCCTCTGCCCATTCAGCAAAGGTGAATTAACCAGGCGATCGGTAGAACATCTAAGATAATACGTATTTACCGCTAGCTACACTGTGAATATCTCTTTTCATTAGGGTCCATCTCAGGCAGTCAGAATTCCGATTCATCTGATTGTAATCGGGAAATAAGTATCTGCTTCCTGTGTCCTTCCTGGAGCTCTCTCTCCCACATTTGTTTTTGTCTGCTCTTTAAGAAGGTCATCTCTGGAATTGGAAAGTGCACTCCGCCATCCACCGAGATGCACGCATGCGATATGCCAGCGTCTATCTAATCTTGTATCAGCCACTGTTACCAAGTACAAACACAGAGCCCAGAGATCAGATGGGAAACTTGCGAGGCAGATTTTACCCCTCAAGGACTCAAGGATGTATGTTATAGAATATATAAGAAGGCGTTGCTGTGGCATTGATAGGTAGTTCTTGGGAGTTGCTAGGGAGTTGCTAGCTTGTCCTTTGGATTTGCTAGCTGATTTTGGGTGGTAGTTAGGGTACTGCTCACTAGTTTTAAGGAGTAGCTATAATGTTACTAGGTTGTTCTGGGGGGTTGCTATGACGTTCGGGGTGCTAGGTTGTTGCACTTGTTTTGTGTTATTTCTTCTTAAAGTTTCTCATAAATTATTTTTTTATACTGTAAAAAATATTTATTTTTCATAAGTGATATTAACATAATAAAATCTTAATTTTTTTTGTATTTTTCTAAAAAGTAAACACATTTTTGTAATATACACCAATATTTTTTGTGAATTCTCATAGAAATATTAGATTTTTTTCCTTACATATACACAGTAGTTTAAAAGTATAGATACTTTATTTCAAATCTATTTCAAAATTGTTTCATGTAAAAACAAAGTATATATATTTTGAATGTAGATATATTTTGAAAGGATTCAAACTCTATTTGTAACGACTAAATGTTTTCAGAAATAATACAATACACATTTTTAAAGACCCATTTACCGGACTTGTGGATTCTTGCCATGGTTTTTGTCATGGCTGTGTTGTTTCTCTCACTGGCTGTTACCCTGTTAAGCAGATGAGCAATACAGAAACCCACAGAGTTACAAAAAACTGTGAGTGATTGTGTGAGAGCTACAGTAGAAAAAATTCTCTTCTTGCTATTTCTCCTGTCTACACCCATCTCTGTTTCTCTTTTTAAAGGGGTAGTCCAGCCAGAAATAAACATGCTGGGACCGCATTACCCTTTTGTAGTCTATGGGTAGAGCTATAGTTCAGGTATCAGCATCCTTTGAAATATTTTCTTTTGTGTTCTGCAGAAGAAATGAAGCCATACGGGTTTGAAATGACTAGAAAGTGTGTAAAAAGTGACACAATCAATTTTTTTTAGACTTCTCTTAGTCTTGACCCGGAGGATTTATATACTCCATGGAATTTTGGCTATAACTAACATATCACCTTTCTCTATATAGTTTTCACATTTTGCGTCCTAAGGAGAATCTTGGGAAAGCTCAACTGTTTGTGTTGGCTCCTATGTGCGTGTTAAACAGAAAGACTACGGGCAATTAGTTTTGTTTTCAAATAAAAAGTTAGCAATGAACTACCTTCAAAGTGCTGAGCACAAAACGAATGACATTGCTACGGACGGCAACCGGCATTAATCACCGCAGATGATGCAAAACGAACCAACCAACCTTTACTAATGTACATACGACGGCACTAACAGCAGTTAGCATGCTGCTTGTTAGCCGCTTCCAGGCCGCATTAGCGAGGATGTATAATGTCAGACGGGAGTGTTGGCATAGATAGCCTCCAACAAAACAGAGAAAAATACCTGCGACTTTTCCAGCTTGATTATAATGCTGCTGTTTGCTCCCTCTTAACTAATCAAATCCATTGTACCGCAGTCAATACCGTTCCACGGCCGTCAATGTGATTATGCTAATTTTGTGGCGAAATGTCACGTTTATCCACACGCAACGGCACCCGGGCGAAGCAAAGTCTCTGCAACATTTAAATATGTGAAATTTCGGTCAAAACCGGGAAACTTTGTGCAGGGAAGTGATTACGCAAAATTGAAGGTTTCGGGAGCAGATAGCTTGAAGATGATGTTTAGGGGACAAAAATAGCAATGAAGTTGATTGAAATAGGAGGTAATTATATCTGTCTCTAAATGTAAGTCGGATTGAATCCCGTTTGTCATTATTTTAAACACTTTCGGCATTCGAGGGGAGGCGAGCTTGCCGGGGAAGGGGGAGAGAGGTGTCTTATCATAAACGACACAGAGGTCTGCGGTGACGGAAAGAGAGAGGAAGAGATTGATGGAAAGAGAGAGGGAGGGTGGAGGAGGAGAGGCCTTGAGTGTGATGCATTACAAGCCAGTCCACTGCCCTCCACCTGAAGCACTAGCCAATATTTAATCCCAATAGTCTATTATCCAAGAGGGACACTCACACACACGCAGAGAGAGCGTAACACACTCCCACCCTCCATCTGCTTTGCCATAACCGCTGTCCACACAAGGACAGCAATGAGAGGTCATCATCCTGTGAGACTGTGTGCTCGCTAGATAAGGAATCCCACATATTCGTTGTGTCCTCGCTGATCAATACTGTTTTTGCATAGTTGAGTGGTTAAAAAGACATTACACATAATTTTTATACACAATTTGTGTAAACCGATGCATAAATGAACTATTTTCCTCCGTGTATAACATGCAATTAAATTCCAATGAAGTCTTAATTGGACTGTTGTGCCATTTGTTTGTTTGTGTGCTTTGAGGCGATCTATACAATAGGAATCGTAATATCATGTCTTGTTTTGTGTTCATACAATAGAATTGGTGCCAATGTTGTTCGGTTACCAACATTCTTCAAAATATATTCATTTATGTTCTGCGTAAGAAAGAAAACCATACAGGTTTGAAATGACAAGAGGGAGATTTTTGGTTGAACTGTAGATTATCAGTGCCATGACTACTGAACGAGGGAACTGATTGAGACCCTCCCACAATCTGAGATTGCGTCAGTAAGCATTTTAAGGTACCCTAGCAACCGCCTAGAATACCTTAAAATTTGGGATACAAATACTTTCTCAATGTTGCTCTAAACAGCTTATATACATAAAATTTTTCCAAGCCTTTAGTTCTATTTTAGCATCTTTACTTTTCTGTGATCCACATTGAGCCCAAGCTGCAGTATAACGTCTTAATTGCGCCTGCTGCAGCCTCTTGCACAAGTGCGAGTGAAACTTTGTGAAATTATGATTGCCTTTAATTATGCTGCATAATCACTGATATCCAGTCATGTATGCCATCTGCCTCTCAGCGGGCTATCTCTGCCAGAGCTGGAGTTATTGATGCCCTGTCACACCCAGGTACATCTTAATAACCCGTAAAGAAGCTCTGATCGCAGTGCCACCACACAGAGCCTCCATCTTCTTCCTCACTCATCACTTTATTATGTAAGAATTCAGGCTTTCTGAAGGGAACGTTAACCGTGGGACGCTTCTCCTCGCATTAGTGTGCCAACAGACACAGTCTTAACTCTAGATCTTTCAATGAGGGCTACTGATGGAGGCAAGCATTCCATCTATCTGTTATATTCCACGGATTAGCTCTGATAAACAGAGCGTCTGGAGATGATGCTTAATAGGAGTGACTCTTGGTTGAGGGCTAAAACTATAACCTTTTAAGTTTTTTTTGTTCACCCTTCAGCAGTGGTATATTCATGATACGGCACAGAATCTTGTACCTTATTGCTTAAATATATATTTAAATATACACCTTATATTTTTACTACTAAACTTTACTAATCTAGTTACATATACACAACACACTTTATTTACTTTAAAATGCACTCATTTATACTAAAAATAGTAAACTTCAACTTTATAGTCTACATAAACAAGAAGTGGACTAATCTCATCCCTACGCTAATGAAAAAAAATTAATTTGGGGCAATAATACTTTTTAGGTTGAAAAAAATTAAGATATTTGGAAAAATGTTAGCAACTGAGATTTCTTTGGCACAGTTGATTATCATAGTAGACACTAAAATAACATTTTGAATAATTGAAGAAAAGCAGGCAGTGTAAGTCACCTTTGACTACCATTTTTTGAAATAAATAAATAAATCAAAGTGACCCAGAGATCTCAGTTGCTCTTCCAAATATCTCCCTTTGTGTTCAACGGGGATAACTCTCAAAAATGTAAAAGTTATTAAAATTTCATTACCTTTAACAATCTTTGATTTGTCCACCCACCCTTTTCACCCTCTTCTTTTTTTAGCCCCAGTTTTCCTCCTTTAGTCGAGCATGCATGTTAGATATAAGGTACTTGTCAAGGTCTCTAAACAAGGTTAAAGTACGAAGTCATTTACTGCGAACCAGCTGATGACCTCAAACTAAAGCTTAGCATCTAACAATCAACACAGACATGCTTTTTAGCTTGCAGTCTTCCAGTCACTTGCATGTTCCATCCCGACTCTAAGCTCATCCGGGGTGGCTCTGTCATCTGCACTCGCATCCCCTCAGAGTGACGAATCGCTCATCTCCTTCATTGTGTTTCACTCCAGGTGGATATTCCTTCAGTCTCTGTCAGCCAGACTGAAGCAATACTTCTTTAACATCAGCAGCTAATGAAGTAGCAGATGCTGGCAGTTTTCTTTCCTATTCGTTTTGTCTATTTGCCTCTTTCTCTGTTTCTCTTTTCATTCCCAATCCGATACTAGCTGCCTCTTAACAGCCTGTTTGTTCCAGCAGAAGTAGATGAAATCAGGTGGAACTGGCAGAGAGAGATGGAGATGGTGTCGTAACCGTACAAAAAACACTGTGTGATACACGGATGTAAGATACATGTAACCGTACAGTAGAGGCATATGTTAAATTTACATATTAAAGACACACATGTTGTTCCTGAATAGCCTAAATGTTCTAGCATTGCCTCATAAATTACCCCAAAAAGTAGACACACAGAAATAGATAAAAGTCTAACTGTGTTTTTTTTCACTTTTGATTTATTTGTTTTTCATTTTATACCTCTTCCTTCTCCTCATGCCGACGGGTGATTTCACATAATGTTGATTTGCACAGTCCGAATGTTCGGCTATGATGAATTCCTGTGTTTTTCCCTTCTTTGATGGATCACATGCAGCATAGGTGAGACAGTCTTTCTCTTTTCTTCTCTTTTTTTTCTCTTTCCAAACTGTCACCTTCTAACTGCCATACTTATCTCTGCCACTCAAACACGGCCGCATCCTCTAACCTTAAAATCTCCATCTCCCATCTTCCTCTCCTGTCTTAATTATCTTATCCAACTCAGAAATCTCAGCGTGATTAATAACAGATCCCAGCATCTAGGAGGTGCAGAAGATGTTTGGTGGGTGGAAAAGCAGGGTTTTTTTTAAGTTGGGGGGGTAATTATTTCTGATACATGTATTGATTTTTTGCACTATTGCGTTACTGGTCTCCGAGCTTAAGTCATTTGTAAAGGGTATGCTGTGCTGTTACAGTAGAGAAATCCTATTTAGTGATGGCAGGCTAATGTGATCAGCTGCATTTGAAGCTGCTGTTTTTGGGCCTCTGAAATTACATCTCCCTCAGAAGCCTCTTCCCGTTTAGATTAGATTAGAGGAGCGAACCACCCTGCTGCCTCAGCCCGCTTCCTGCCGCAGACGCTCGACCTTCACGTGGCACGACTGTCCTCTACTTATCTCCTTCGCAGAGCACGAGAGAAACGGGTGACTTCTGTAGAAAATGAATAAATGTGGTCCAGAGCGTCTGTCGTGATGAAAAGAGCTGTGATGGAATGATAAAACAGTTTTGTAATTAATACCCCCGAGGAGAATTTCATTGCTCAGAGGTTGCTCTTTTACAGCTCAGTTGGAGCGATTGAGGTATTAAGTTTGTCTAAGATGGTTTACCAAAACACTATTTTGACACAATAAATAGAGCATTTGTTAACTTGTGTAAAGAATGTGTGTTTTGCGCATCTCCTGTTGTAGAGATAAGGACATGTGATTTCTTTTCAAAAGTAGCCAACGTTTATTCCTATAGTCACTCAGCTCTATTTCTGCATCCCACCCGCTGTGAAAGATGATTACAGCAGAATTGTGCGTGTGTGTATGTATGCCGCAATTAATTTCAGCAAGATTGTTTTCTACCAAAACCTAACTGTTTATTTAATAGCTTTCGAAATGAGTCTTTATTGTACATCAACTCTGAATTACAACGCAAGTGCCATTTTGTTCAACGTTGTTTGCATAATTTGATGTTACTTTTAATAACCAAAATAAATCTGAAGGTGCATATTTAGAATCAGTCGGTTTAAAACCTGCACGTTTTCACCAGAACTGAAAATAAGATAAATTGAAGAATGTCAGCAACCAAACAAATGTGGTACCTATTGAGTTTTATTGTGTGGACTTAGAACAATGCAGGTCTATGGGTACTGCCTTTGTTTGGTTACCTACATTCTCCTAAATAACTTCTTTTGTGTTTTGCAGACTATTGTCATACATGTTTAAAGAACAAGATGGTGTGGGAATGATGACATAAAAGTCATGTTGCTGTGAAATCTTTTAAAACTGATGATTTAAAATAAAAAAGTTAAAATTGGTTTATAATAACAATAAATCTTTTAAAATGTATAACTAAAACCCTAAAATTAAAATAATCCTTTTTAAATAAATAGCTACAAACCGTACCTAAAAATAATTTATAATCTTTTTGCACATTCTTGTATAATTTTTTACCTGTATAATTTTCTTACTTCCATAGAACACAAAATATTATAGAGGATGAAATGCTGTCTATATCTACAGTCTTCAAGAAACATGGCATATTGCAGGAACAATCGCACGCAAGGGTTTTCACACACTTTGTGAGCTCCCTTGTCGCGCCTGCCAAAGTCTGAAGCAGTGGCGTATTGTGTCACAAAGTCCGAAGTCAGAGAACATATTTGTTTCCGCCCTGCCTGTGCTCTCTTGGGAGCGCTGTCGAGATAGCTCTCCCTCCCACAGATCACAGAAAAGGAAGCCAGACTGAGTGTTGTGTATGAGACGAGTGTTAGTTGCCTTGGGATTGGAGTTTGGAAGATGATGATGTTGGAGAGGCTGTGTAAGATGGTTAGGCTAGGAGATGGATTTGGTGGGTTTTGGTCTGAGAATGGGGCTTGGTATGGTGTTGGATTTGTTGCTAGGAGACTGTTGTAGTTACTGTGTTTAAGCCGTTGCTAGGAAACCGCTTAGGTTATGGTATTGGATTGCTTGATGGGAGATTGATGTGGTGTAAGTGTTATATGCTGTAGCTTGATTTGTAAAGTGTTGCAAATGTTTTGTTAATGATGCTGGGTTGGTGGTACAGTCATTACGATGTAACAGTTGGATTGATTGCTTAGCGGATGTGTTTTAACTGTTGTGTTGTTGTAATTTTAGATCAGTTGCTAGGAGGAGCTGTGAGATTTGATGGGTTTATGTGAGTTGAGTTTAGTTTGAAGACTTTGTATATTGTTTTTTTGTACCTGTGTTGGCTCTGGTTGTTGTTACATATACATTACATACATTTACATTAGAGTGTTGGTGACATTTAGTGTATGTTAAAATAATTTGGAATAAAGGAGTGGTCTAATTATATGTAAGATTTTATTATTAACACGCCCTATAGCTACTTTAAACCTGTTTGACATTCTTTCTTCTGCAAAACACAAATGAAGAACAGTTTGAAAAATGTCCCTTTTCGTGTAAATGTAAATGTTCACAGCGTTGTTATCACTTTATGGTAAAAGTCTTGATAACATTTAAAATAAATTTATATTTTGTAACGGGTTTTTGATTTCTATGTGTTATGGGTATGGACTTCAGAATTAAAAAAAAAAAAGACAAAAATGCATGTTCAAGCTTTAACTAATATTAATAAATGTTATAGCAGTATTGTACATTATTAGATTATGTTAGCATATGGTTACTTACGTATTATTTACTAACACATTTACATTCAAATTAAACGTTTTAATTAAACATTTTAGTTGGCATCAACAAGGATTAATATTATAAATGCTGAGAAACCATATCGTTCAGTGTAAGTTTAAAAAGTTTTACCAAAAGTCTATGTGTGCACTTTTTTTTAAAAATGTCACCATAAACAATATAAATACGAATATTACATTTTAATTCTTCAATGATTTAAATTGAGATAATTTCAAGAAATTCATTCATTTCGACAGAAAAAAATATCAAATAAAATATACATATCAAAAAAGGACTTCAAATATAATAAATAGATTTTTTTTATGTTTGATAATCAATTTTAATATTAACCTATGACTTGCCTGCAGTCCGTTTTGTAAACAAGTTTGTCAATCTGTCCTAGGTAGACTAATGAAAAAAACATTGTGCACAGCAGAACCATATAAAACGCGGGGGTCCCGAGGCACGTTTAAAAGTTAAATTAGGGGCGGCTCACACGATGCATTCTTGCGTCCATCTGCTGTGTTTGTAATAGTTTTAGATGAAGCATATCATGTCACCCTGCAGGACACCCTTACTGCCTAAAATTCCAACTATCCATCTGTGTTTACTACTGTGAAGGTTACAGTCATTTTTACTGTCTTATATAAGATACTCTGTTGTTTGTGTTTTAGGGTGACTCTGTTCTTTGCATTTAAATGGTCAACAGGTGAAGGTGTCCCATAAGGTTACTGTATTCTATATAAAGGCTACTATATATTATATTCTTTCCCATGTCCTTTATGACTTTGTTTCTTGCCCTGTTTGTCACATGGTTTTTACCCTTGCATGTTAATAATATTCTGCGGACACATTTTCTGTGTGCTTACGTATCATATGTTTCAGCTCCATGTTTCATGAGAGATTCTCCCATGTGTGGTAAAGTAAGGTGACTGTGTTCTCTGTTAGGTAAGTGTACAGCAGTCTGGGACAGGTAGGGGTGGAGGGGGGTTGACAGCTGAGTCCTTGCCCTTGAGTTCCCCAGATACCAGTGTAGAAGCTTGCAAAGGGGGAGAGAACTGGTGAGAGAGAGAGAGAGAGAGAGAGAGAGAGAGAGAGAGAGAGAGAGAGAGAGAGAGAGAGAGAGAGAGAGAGAGAGAGAGAGAGAGAGAGAGAGAGAGAGAGAGAGAGAGAGAGAGAGAGAGAGAGGTGAATGGAGGAAAAGAGAGAGGGCTGCTCATATTCTGCTGATACAGCAGCCTGTCCCTGCCCATCTCCACCCTAACACTGCATTTCTTCCCTTTCTTGCACTTGCCTTTCTCTCTCTCTCTCTCTCTCTCTCTATCTCTCTCTCTCTCTCTCTCTCTCTCTCTCTCTCTCTCTCTCTCTCTCTCTCTCTATCTCTCTCTCCGTCCGTCTGTCTCACTCACTCACTCTATCTCTCTCTCTTTTTCTTGGGAGGAATTATCCGGTCACCTTCATTGATGTTCAATTTCATAATTTTTAGTTGGACAAATTTAAATGAGTAGAATTTTATTTTATGAATATTATGATCATTGTAATGGTGTGTTTTAAAATAAAAAACATTTTAAATGACATTATATGCATACCGTAGAAAGAATTATGAGGTTCTTTTATGTATTTGAGGTTCAAATACATAAATTCACACATCTTATTCTTTGACAAGTTATTTACATAATGCATTTTATTTATAAGGCCTATAGGGTTTTACCTGCAAATTAATCAGCATTTTGAATGCACACAAGAGGACCAATCAGAATCAACATTAAGTGTCATAAGGTCGGGCTTAGAGACATGGAATTGGTAGCAGTGCAGCACAAGATAATGCATAAAAGTGATACATTTTTTACAGTGTTATTTCACCAATTCTCATCTCTAGAAAGTAATTTGACCTGTCTCCTCTTTCGTGTACATAGATAACAATTAGCACCATTTTTTATGCTTTAACAACAAAAGGTATCCGAAAATATAAAATAAATGTCATAAAAACATGTAAATGTACCTTTTTTGGCCCAATAATTACATCTCTTATTTTATGTTTTAACAAAATTGATAAGTAAACTGTTTATTTGCTTAGAAATGTATTGCTTTAAAAAAAATGGAAAGCTTCCAAGTTTTTGAATTTCCCTATAATTCTAAACAGAAAGTGATTTTTCAGAATCAGAAGGTACTATATGCATTTGATCTGTTCCTAAAACTTTTAAGCCCTTTTTTTTCTAAACGACTCAACGCAGATACAACCGTATAATTTCAAGGTCATACATTATACATTATAAAGTATACTAACTTAGTCTATTTACTGAATTTTCATTGCGAAGTAATCAATACGTGCAGTTGATTGTCATATCATAATTTGAATTCTATATTAATACATCAATTTCAGACGTTGCTCAGCAACCTTAAACAACCATCATATACGGTGCGTCACCGGCACGTAAGACGGAATAGCTCTCATTATAATCCATGAAGCTGTCTCCCTATGACATGCTTTGATGAACGCATTATAGATTCTTTAAATTGCAAAACAGATTTAGCGAAATATAAAAAATATACCTGAATCTTTACCGGTTGACACGTGTCTAGTATTGCATAGAGTCCCAACACCCACCCAGACTGCACAAAGAGCACAAGAGTACATCAAACATAAGAGAGAAAGAAGGAAATAGACAGATGGGTGGAGAAATGTCTCTCTTTATATGTGCATGGCTGTTGGCAGACAGATGCGGGGTGGAAATACACAGAAACAGCCAGCAGGACGAAAGCAAAAGCAATTCTGGATCACAGAACAGCAACGCTGTGTTTGTGTGTGTATGTTTACTACATGTAAAGCTTGATAACAGCCTGCACGTAAACAGGTGTAAACACAAGCAGTGCCACTCAGGACTCATTAGCACGCCGGTCACCTCTCTTGTATGCTATGACAACGAGGCATAAAGAAAAACAAACAGAAACATAGACATCAGTTTATTTACCATGAAGATGGAAATGCATTTTTGAAGTCATTTTTTAAATCTAAACTCTAGAGGAACACAAAAGAATATAATTTGAAGACCTTTGGCCTCCATTGACAAAACCACAAAGACTTTCCTCAAAATATCTTCTTTTGTTTTTAAAATGAGAAATGAAGGCACTTATGGTAAGAATAAATGCTCTAAAGTGCATCATCACAGCTCTTTTTGATAAAAGCGAATACGACACTGGAAGGGCAAAATTGTGCGTTCCAGAAAGCAAAAAGTGCAATGCTGACGGTTTTGCTTATGTAAGAGCCTATCTGTCATGTAGTCTTACATTCAGCGTGTACGTGTGTCGCTAAAGTGTGTGTGTGTGTGTGTGTGTGTTTTCCGGCTGCTGCGTTTTAGCATGGTCTGCATATTAAGCGTGGTGGAATAGACCGAGTGATGGTTAGTGGCAGCTTGGGGACTGGTGCTGGAATGGAGGCAGAGAGGTCAGGCACTGCTGAGACTCTGAGTGCCAGGCAGGCAGGCCGGCGGCCGCAGACCTCGGCCCCCGAGCTGTCTCTCTGACAGCATCGCCATGCCACATGCAGCATCTTCTGTTCTTGAGCCAACTGGACAAAACTAGCGTATTTCTTTGAAGACATTTGCTGGTAGATATGACAGTGTGTTGTTGAAGTAATTCTGGCTTGCCACTGTTGTAAATAACTCTCTGAAAAAACTGAAGAGGACCCTGATATGCCTAATTTTTTCAACAACCTTACAGCTGGTCTTTGGTCTGTTGAAATCAATTATAAGAATAATAAGAATAGAAAAAAGTTCTCTCCTCTCCTCCCATCCCCTCCTCTCCTCTGTAGTAGTATCATAATGATGCGGCTTTCTTTTGATTTTATCATTATTTGATTTTATTTTTTTTACTTAAATCATTATTATATAATTTTAGGTAATGTTATGTCATTTGAGTTGTTGTGGTTAATATCATATTAAAATTATTTTGGTTGTGGATAAATTGTGACGTAAATGTTTGTTTAAAAACCTCTAAATTCTCTCCCCGATCTTGGCATGCTGGCATATGGCTTGCCCTCAGTGCCAGGGGCCGTCAGGTCTGCTGTGCTGCTGTGTATTGTGTTGGCTGCTGCTGGCCCTCTAAAGCTCTGGCACAGCCCTCCCTGTTCCAATCTCGCTGCCGTCAAACTCACTTACCACACTAGCTAATAGTACACAATCTGAGCCCGCAGCAAACGCCTGCCCAAGGTACATATCTTTGTGTTTGCAGTCTGTCAGTCACGGAGGCTCCCCACACACACAAACGCACCTGTTATCTTTGTGGCTGGTCGTGTGTGGTGGGTAGGCTCGGGGGTTTCGCCCTTGTGTGGTATGGATAAAGAGATAAGAACAGGGTTTGTGGACGTGAAAGAAATGAGAATGAGAGAGAAAGAGAGCGGGTATGATTTTAATGGAAATATAAAGAGGACTGCATGAGAAAGGTTTACACAGGTTTAAAGTGATAGTTTGTCCTTAAATAAAATTTTTGTTAATTTACTCATCCTAGTCTCATTGACTTTCATTCTGGAGAGCAGTTAAACCTATTAATATGTTCTTTTCTAGTTGATGGTTTACCTAAAAATTAAAATTCATCTGAGCACATAAGAAGATATTTTGAAAAAACTTGGTAAGCGAGCAGCAATGGCACTAATTTACTGAGTGTCAGCTACTAACATTTTTCAAAATATCTTTGAAAAGAAACACATGATATTATTTTACATGATGATATCACAGTGGTATTTTGTCACTGCCTGTGCCCACAAGTAAGCAATCATAAGACAGATGGCACAAGAGAAATGTTTTGTTTTTCAATTTAATTTTGAATGGGTGCAATGAGCCCATTATGGGATAATAGATCTTGTTTGCAGAAGCTTTTTATGTTTGCTTAAAATAGCCTGAATTGTTCCACTAGTCTATGATCTGTTCACAGAAGCCCACCTACCTATTGCTCACTCTTTCCACTGGTCCGATAAACTGAGCTTAGCCTGTCTGTATCAAGAAAAGTCTAACACACACACGCACATGAGACAACAGGATTTGAGTTCTGCATTGCCGTTTGTGCACATCAATAGCTCCCCCTATGGAATCCCTGATAGCTGCTTTTTGCGTCTTCATCCCTCTCCTATTTGTTCCAACCGATTTTTTTTCTTTCAGAATATGTTTTGTAACCGCATATTTCAGGACTTCAGGACATAAACAATGCAGCTCCAAAACACATTTATCAAGCATTTGTTGTGGATCCGCATCGTCCTACTTGCACTCTTCAGGATTGGCAGATATTTGGCTGCTTTGGGCAAACTGTCCCATTGAGGACTAGGATTGTAGAACGTTTCTATAAGTAGACTCTAAATAAATATATGTATGTATTTTAATTACTTAGTCGAAAGAGAGAGTTCACTTCAAACATTCTGTAATTTTACTCAACCTCTAGGAAATACATAAACCTGTATTAGTTTATTACTTCTCAGAACACAAGAGACAGTATTTTGAAGAAACTTGGTAACTGACACCACAGTGAACCCATTGACGTATGTTGTATGTACACAAAACCAATTCAAGCGAATAGGTGCCAGTAACCAACAAAGTTCAATTATCTTTCTTTGTATTCGGCAGAAGGGTAAATGACAAAATTTTCTTTTTTTTGGTGAACTGTCACATTGTATATACACTTTTGTCAAACATCTTGACAGTACTCATGTTGTTATAGGACAATGTAGAAGAAAAGTCATGTCTAACTGAGCTCTCAGACCATATGTTTGTGTGTTGTTAGGTTGGTACAAGTCTTTCTGGTGTTGTTGAAGCGCTCTTGATGAGGCTAACTGAGTTGCCTAAATATAGATGACTGTAATTTACTTTCAAACAACTCATTTTCTGTGTTTGACATGTCCATTAACCCTGGCTAGAAAAATCATTAATTTTTCACCACTGAATGCATTAGTCATTTGAGAGACTTTCATCGCTGTCTGCCATGCGGACCAAGACTGATGCGGCATTCACGCAGTTCACGTCTGTCCAGAACACACGTGTCCTCCCACACACGCCTAGCCGCAAACACAACCGTCCTCCTCTAAGTAAGGTTGCTTATCGCCAGCTGTATTGTACCTCACAATGTGAGGTAATTAGGTGTCCTATACGACGGCTGTCTCTATCGCTCTTTCTGAACGGCGAGAGAAATGGACCTGTCAGTTTTCTGGCACCAGAGAATTCAACAAATGGTAAGCAGTAATGGCTTCCTTTGTGTCCCAGTAAGGAGACGCGCAAAAAATAAAACAAGACTCTTCTCTCCTCTAATGCCCACACTCTCTTTCATTTGCAACTTAAGGATGTAGGATTTCATGATGCGTTTGTTACGGGGAAGTGTTTCTTTTACTGCCGCTGAATGAGGCCGTTTAGATGAACGCAGGCATATGGGTGACGAGGGAAAGCAGGTAAAGAATCCAACAGCTCGGAGACATCGACAGCAAGTGGTAGATGTGATACAAAACTTCTACTTCGCTTCTGTTCGCTCTATTAAACGCATTGTTGGAAGGCAAGTGGAAGTAGTGAAGTCACTCAAAGCCGACCGTGTCCTTTTCAAGGACAACTCCAGAGAGCGGCAGCAAGCAGAAATCCCTCCAGCGTAATCCTACATTACTGACCTGTCAGCATCACATCCACTCCTGACAGCAGGTGCACACACATAGCACTCACACACGCACACACTCACGCATACGTTTAATCATGCAAAGCAACTACACATCTCCTAGCGCACATTCTTATGAGTCTGTGCGTCGTGATAGGATGAAAGACGGTAGACCCATTACATTTGGCTGAAGTGTTGGCTGTAAATGAAGAAAGAGGGTTTGACCACCTAAAGGTTGGAGAAGTGTGCGTGTAATGGGAGAAAAGGGTCATTGGTAGCTTTCATGCTCTGGTGCTCTGTTTCCTTTACCTGTCAGATCTGGTAAGAGAGTGAACGAGAGAGAAATGGAGAGAGAGTGACCCCTCACACTCACACCTTGTAAGTTTTATAAACAACAGAAGTTTAACCTTTATTTTCTGAACTAGAAAAATGTGTTGTATTTACAGAGATCATGTGTGTGAGTTCGCTGGACTATCTCATATATTGTTATGTTACGTTATGTGGATTTAATTTTTCCAACATATACATTTATTTATATATGATATATGGTATGATATGATATATGAAATATGATAAATGACAGGACGTGACTTGACGAGACATAAGATATATTTATTAAATATATAACATAAGATGGTATGAGACGTTATGATGGATGAGATGTGGTATGGTATGGTATGGTATATGATATATCGTATAATGACATATATGATACGTTACAATCAAGACGGGACGAGGTATATGATAAATTATTTGATGGATGAAACAATATCTTATGTCATATATCGTATGGTAGGTTATATCTCATATATCATTTTAAGTCATACGATACAATATGATATGCAGTAGGGAGACACAACAAAATACGAGACCAACTACGACATAATTTGAATCAACAATATCTTAAAACAAGACAACTTTCTGAGTTGAAACAACCCAGCATAGGTTCAATAATCTCCCCTTTAAAAGCTACTGTATCATATTAAAATATCTCATATCATATCATATAATGTTATATTACACCAAGACCAACTCCCACCTCTGCTTATCTTTCTCCTGCGTACATTTCACCTTCACGGATCTTTCCTTCAAAACACCTCCATCCCAAAAGATACAGAATCTGTACATAATTGCAGCAGTTTGATTTTGGTTAATGCTCCTGATCGCCTCGTTTGGCCAATAAAAGCTTTCCTAGCTAATAAACCAGCTGTCGCATCTAATAAGTGGAAGATGTACACCAAGGTGGGACACGTTTGAACCCAGCCGGACACACCACCACAGCTTCAGATCTTCTACTGTCATCCAAATGCGCTCCAAAAAAGGAATGCATTAAGGTCTAGGGTATAAATAACTAATGGTTTGAAGAGATGGATTATATTTATCCAGCTCAATACAGTGGGACTAGATCAGTCTGCCCTGACTCACACACCTAATGATATCTGGCATCAGGCTGTTATGGACCACAGGCAGTCGCCTTATAAAAATACCCAGACACAGTGAGCTCAGATCGGCCTAGAGAGAGAGAGAAAGCCACTCCTGTGGCCTGCTAGAGCTCAAGACTGTTTGAGTTATCTTCAGTGCTGTTTTGTGAAAGTCACCTTTCTCATCCTCACCCCAGTAAGAGAGGAGACTGTGAGGGCAAGAGAAAGACTTCAAGAAGGATGCAGTGTATTATTGGAAGTATTTCATGTAGACCTGTGTGTTATTCGTTGTAGCGTGACTGTTTCCTGTGTGGTGTGATCATTGAGAAATCTAAGAGTGAGGGTGGCCAGAGTTTGCGTGGGCTGTGCGCTGTCCTTTTGGTGACAAGAATATCCTATTCTATAATTTGAAAACCATTCAACCATATATGCTTTCTCAACACAGATTTTTCATATTCGATTTGTATACACAAATATGTGTGTATATGTGTATTTTTTATTATTTATATGTGTATACATACATATTTACTGAATGCCAGCCGAAGAACTTGACCACATCTGCACCCATTTTGGGACGAAATTTTCCACCCCCCATATACCATACCTTCAATTTTTGTTGTTACATGATGGTAACTGCGATGCTGTGGTTCATTTCATTCTGTGCCTGTGTGGGAAAATGGGTTATTTTAAAGGATAAACATGTCTTGTTAATTGTAGTTGTTGTTTTATTAAGGTGGTTCTTTTAATATATATATACACGCACGCACGCACACACACACATCCACACCCACACACAAATATATATATATTTGTGGTTTTGGGTGTGGGTGTGTGCATGTATATATATATATATATATATATATATATATATATACTGTATATTGCTGGCCTTCATTTTTTGCCATTTTCAGCAGTGTGCTCATAACTTTACTGAAGTAGTTTGAATGTGGCTGATAAGAACGTATTATTTTGAGACTTGCCACTTTTAGCTGTAATCCCTTCACAAAGCTTGAACATCTTCGCAAGATGTTCTTAACTTAAACTGTAACACTAAATTAGGTGTTTTTTTTGTGCACCGGGCAGTTGATTCCGTAAAGTCGTTTTAATCAAGACTTCATAGAGACATGATTTGAGTCCCTGCCGCTCTGAAGATATGAACGTGTATAGCACTAACATCTCTCACACTCCTGTGCATTCTCTGTCTGATTGCCGTAAGAATAACTGTGATTGGATTGTCACTGATTAAAATGGTGGTGAATTGCAAAAGTAAGAGTCCTACAGAACAAAGCACATTTTTACTGTCTGAAATAGGTGTTATGTGCTATTTACAGATCAAGAATACACAAGTACAAAAGTGAAAGTAGTTTGTTTTTCTCTTCAGAATACAGCAAGTTATTGGGATTTTTGGGCCAACTGTAACAACTGTAACATCTTTAGTCTTTACTTTATTTCTGTGACAAAGATGTAAAAGATATGTGGTGTTTTTAACGTGCTTTAACAAAAATCATTTACAATTTATAATTAAAAGCAATTGTTGAGCATTTTCTACACTGAAATAAATGGGTTGTTGAAATCACTTTTTTTTATCATGTACATAGCCTCCACATGATTAATTTAAATGTTTTATAATGTAATTTCTCTTGAAATGTAAAGGAAAGTTTTGTGCAAAAAATGTATTGCGTGGAACTGATTTACATCATAAAATTAAGATATTCTAATAATATTTTTTTCAATGTTCGTAAATTTAAGTTTACCCAAGAGAATTTTAAAATGTGGTTTTAAACTTCCCTGGTAAATGATGTCGTAAGACTGCAACCAATGATGCGTCAACTCATTTAACCTGTAGATCAACAGTTTAAGCTGTTGATATTTAAGGATGGTGCAAAGATTTGGGCTGAAACTATTATTGCACCGCTGTGTCATATCTTAGTTTTTCTTTCAGTTTCAGTGTCTGGAACCACCAAATAGGGTGTAGATGGAGCTAATTGGCATATTAACCTTCATGTGTATACTTAATGAAGATTTAGGTACATTCAAGCTATTTTTTTGAAAAAAATAGAGTTTCAAATTTCTTGTAAAATACTAGTTTTAAGGAATAAAATCACCTTTGTAATGTTAATAGATAGATGTGTCTTTAATGCTTTCAGACAAGTCACAAAACAACAAACTTTGCAAAAAATTTCCCTTTTCTCCAAAGATAATAAGGAAGAAGACATGAAGTGTGATTTAGGAGATCTTCTTGCAGTATACCTCTGTGTGCCATTTCTGTACGATAGATTCCTTTTACATCCAAGCAGAAATGAATGAATGTTCAGTTTGTGCCTTCGTGAATTTGATTTACTAAATGAGATTGTTGCTACTCTCGCATTAGTAAATGAATTGCTGCAGCTGCCGAAATTCCTGTGATGATAAATTCTCTCTCTATCAGTGGGAAAACACTTGGAGAGGTGACTTCTTATATTTTCTATCTGACGACAACATTGATGAGATGTCCTCAGAGATAGTCCAAGAGAAGATTAGTTTAATACATATAGATCTAGTTTAATACATAAATCTGTTTGGCCTTTGCCAAGGCATGACGTCAAACTCTGAAGACCAAAAATAAAGCAAGGTCATGGTGTCAGAGGTTTTGTAATCCACAATACTATGGAAATAGTTTAGCTAAATGAATTACTCAACCGTTAGTTTTAGTTGGTGATGCATTTTGTTGTAAGATAGTAGTTTTATCTGTAAAGTACGTTATTTTTATTTTTATTGCCTCCCTCAACTGTGTTTTTCCATTTTTTCCTTATAGAGAAGCGGTGTTGACTTTGTCCCTGTGGCTCCTTTTGAAGGTGTTTTCATTTAATCTTTTCTGTAAAAAGATTTTGGCCCGGGGTCACAGATCACATCAGGGTTGTTTTCCGACTCACTGACCATTTAATCAAGCTAAAGTCCATTGCAGCGACACCCCTCGCTCCGCGCTTTTGTTCGCCTCTATCAAAGGTAAAGCCGCTCAACACGCGCCTCGCCGTCCCGTTCCGTGTGGCTCTTCAGCTCCATTGACCAATGAATCACCTTGACCCAAACTTTGGGAAAGTCTCTGAACCGCAGAAGTTTGTGTCTCCGCCACCCCTTTGTTGAAAAAATACCTGTGATGTTTTTTTTATGTATCAAACTTTGAATATAAATGTTTGAAATGAGGAATTGTTTAAAGTAAATCCAAATAGTTTACATTATCCCATTTGGCAGCTTCTCCATTTATAAAGAACTACACCCAAAAACTTTACAGTGTTTTTATGAGCACCATTTACACACAAAATTAAGAGCAACTATTAAAGCTTTAAATTAAGTAAATAATAAGTAAATCTGTAACATAACTGAAGAATTAACCGAAATAAAACAATTATTTCAATGAAATATACCAAAGATGGATGTTTATTACACATATAAATAAATTTTTTAAATAAATACATATTTTTATCATATAAACTTTAGGAATTTCAGAGAAATTAATAATTATTTAATAATTTTAATATTTTCCTCTAAAAAATTCCATCTACTGTTTTAAAAATATTTTATTATTAAATTTATCTGGTTATTTGTGCAATATTTCCTAAGCCACATGAAATATTTTTTACAGTGTGGAATTACAATTAACTAATCTGAAGAACCTATTACGGAACATAAAGAATATTTTTTTCTTAGAAGGGTTTGTCTAATTGCTTTACATAATCATTGAACATCTTCCAATTGCATATTGTTATTATTTGGAATTCTAACTTTTCAAATGTCTAAACTTCCACAATAAGATTTTAGTGCTTGCAGAGACATTCACTAGATTTTTCTCTTATTCTCTTTCAAGAGAGACACTGTGAATGAATATGATTGAGTAGTTGATGGAGCTCTTTTGAAATATGCTTTGATAAAATCAATAACTGTTAGTCTTGAACAGCATTCACATTTAAACCTTTATCACATAACTTTTTTCCAGCATTAACAAAGTTTCCTCAGGTCAGGCTTTTTAAATTGGACCCAGTCTCCATCAGAACATTAACAGAGTGGAGAGATAATGGTGCGGTAACCTCTATATGTGTGCTGCTGGAAAATGTATGCAGGGAAAATTTCTTCAAGACATATTACCCCACAACCTTGAAAAGAGTAAGCTACATTTACAATTAAATGGGTTTTGGAGAAGAGAATAGAAAAAACAACAGACCTTGAAATGCTAAAGTAAATTGATGTGATTTATTTTCCTAATGTATTTATGATTTTATCTGGCTCATTTAATTAAGTATTGAATTTATGAATCAAGTGTGGAATTGCGGGCTGTTTTGGATGCTACAATTGGGTGGCTATGAAATGCAAAGTCTAAATAAGATTGTGAAATGTGTTTTTAAAGAAAGGTGCTTTGTGGTTTACTCAGGTAAACAATGCAGCTTCAGCTCCAGAATTAGCATTAAAAATGTAATATTTTTCTGTTGTATGTTGTCAGCATATTCAATTGGGTTTGTTGAATTATTTCTTTGCGGTGATATCACATGGCAAAAAATAATAACAATAATATTCCAAATGATCAATTTGCATTTCTAAATATATTGTGGTAATTTTAGTCCATTCAATTTCAACAAAATCAAACCTAATCTCAAGCAAAGTGATCCACAATGTAACATTTTATCAGCTTGATAAGACACATAACACTAAAATAATTATGACATTTCTTCTCAAATACACGTGAAGCAGAGTTTTGATTTTAGTTTTTATTAATATTTTATTTACTTTTTTCAGAACTTTAATTTTTAACTTTTTCTTGTTTATTTGTTGTCTCTATGTAATGTATATATATATATTTTAAGTTTTGCTTAATATTATAATGGTTTTGCTTTAAATGCAACATTTCAAATTTTCAATTAATATCCGTCTACCCAAAGTTTAAAAAATGTTGAGTTAAGGAACTTTGGTTCCCAGAATAAAACAAAAACATTTTACCATCTATAAGTAGTTAAAACTAAAAATGATTGTTTCCCAATGATTGTAAATAACCTAATGTGAGTTTTCAAATCCTGTAAACACTGGATTTAAATTCCCATCTCAATAGAGCCAAATCTGAGATCATCCTCCAAAGGTCCTGTTCCAATTCAAACTGAGATCAAAAACGTTGAACATATGCACTCCCTCAGCATATGTTCATCGCTGGGTGTAACTAAGATATGCTATGTGAGTGTGTGTCTGTATGTACATATGGATCAGCAGTTATAATGCAGAACTATAAGAACACACATAGGCTGTCTGCAGGAAATGAGCAGTCAGCTATGATAAAATCCCTTCGTATGCTGATATTGAATGATTCCCATTAAATAAATTGGATCCATCACACTTATGACCTTCAGATCCTTTTGACATCCTTTTGACTGACATTTCACCTCTGTGATGCTGTCCCTGGCCAAAGTTCTATTTAACATAGGAAAGTCAGTTGATCAGTGACAGTGTACATTTTTTATCTATATATACACGAAAAATATTCACAAATATTAAATGGAATTTGTATTGTTGCTGATGACTGAATATTTTGCACTTTTATTCAGAGGCAGTCAGTTTCTCATTCATTCTTTTTAGCAGTCAGAGAGAGACGTCTGTGCCGGTGGTTCTTCCTCTCATGCCGTGTTCTCATGACAGCTACACTTAACCATGTCTCTGATTATGACTATGACAGGCACACCTTCCACAGTCACTATGGCAACCTATATCAGCATTCCTTTTGATAGTGCCCATTGTCTTTTTCTTTCTTTGTTTCTTTGTTTGTTTGTTTCTTTCTTTCCTTTCTTTCTTTCATTCTTTTTTTCTTTCTTTCATTCATTCATTCATTCGCTCTTTCGTTAATTCTTTGTTTGCCCTTGCGCTCGCTCTTTCAGTCTTTTTCTACTTCGCTCCGTCGCTACAACGCTCATTCTTTCCTTCTTTTCTTCTTCTCATTCCACCCTCACTATGGCAGTATTTATTGATTTTTGTTTATAACACTTTGTCATGTACAAGATTAATTAATCTGATCTCCTGAAATGATATTCAGTTTATCATCTTCATTGTTTTTTTCTGCATTTGGATTGTCTTTTAATATCTTCCCTTTTCTCTCATTCCCTTTTTTACTCATCCCCACATTTTCCCCCACATACATTGATTTATCATAATGTATAGCATCAAAAATATTTCCATTATTTTGTATACCAAGTCTTACGTTTTTGTGTTCATCCTGTTGGCAAACCCCATAGATCTGTAAACTGGCCCAGGACATCAGCCTGTCTTTGTTGTTGATTTCTGACAAGTCTTGTAATCATCCCTTAAGAGTAACAGATTATATGACATCATTCTATATGGGCTGCCTTTTATAAAAAAATTCTGATATTGTTATTATCAGCCCCTTTATTGAATTGACCGTAGTTGACCATGCGCTAGAGCCGGCTGGATGAAACATTAGCCTGTAGACTAGAAACATTAATGTGTGTTTCTCCCGCTTATCCCAGATCTCATCTCTAACCTTCCCTGCAGCGTGTGTTAGAGACACCATTAGCGATCCCATGTGCAACTCTTACCATAGTAATATGATGAAGGTAATCCGGCCCCAGGCCTGCTCTTCCTTTTATAGTTTAATCAATATTTGACTGTAACATTGAAGTTGTTCTTGTGCAAATGTGAAGCTTTCAAGGAGCTCTGCTCTGTGCAGTCATTCTGCAGAATGTTCCTTTTTTTGTTCCCACTCAATTAACTAATGGACAAAATAATGTTGAATATGAGTATGACAGATGGATTGGCCACTTGGAGATGATATAATACACTGTTTTCACTGAAGTGTTTTTAACAGATTCAGGTGCATCATTCATAAAATGGTTGAGAGTTGATGATATCTGTCAATAGCACTTGTGTGGTTGAATGAATTGATTGATTTGTTTTTGAGGACTTTCACAATCCACTAATCAACATGACAGAGTAACACAACGAAAATGACCAATTTAGACATTAGCTGTCTTCATATCCTCAGCTATTGTCAAACTTTCTAAATTGGTTTGTGTGTGGTCAGCTTTTTGGGGTTTATTCAGCATTCTGCTTCATGTTTCATTGTCTTACATTTGATCATTGGTGTCTTTCTGCTTTAAGTCACTATATAATATTTTATGTTTTATTGTGTCTTTTAACCATAACCTTATCCACAATATATGTCGTTGAATTGGCTGCTAGGATTTCTTTGTATTCCACACAGGAATTTATAAAGCAGCATACAACCTTCTCTCTGTCCTTAAACAAACCATTGGGATATATTTAAAAGAGCAAGAGCTGCATACTATGCTCTGTAGATCTTTTACTTAAACAGCTTTTAGCCACTTCAAAATATCTCATTTAAATAATAATTTTTAAAAACTGTATGCTGTCATGAAATCCCTCAGTCCTCTGTTGTTTGTCACGCTTTTTTTTCACAAAAGTAGAACAGTCCATGTATAACTTTTGCTATGCCTTGGACTTCAACATGTGAAATTTCTGTAAACAGTGATCGTAGTAATGTTTGTGTAACTTCTCCAAAAATATAAAATAGTTTCTAGGCCTAGAAATTATTCACTTTTCTCTGCAGGACACATAAGATATTTTGAAAAATGTTGTAAGTAAACAACTGTGGAGCCCATTGACTTGCAATGGTATTGGATCCATGCAATAGTAATTAAATGGTACTGTCCTTATTTGGTTAAAAAAATTTAAAAATACCTTCTTTGTGCCCTGTAGAAAAAAGGACCATACAGGTTTGAAATGATAGGAAATACATTTTTGGGCAAGCTATCCTTTTAAGTGTGTCATAAGCATTTTTTCCAGATTTGAATATATTTCTTTGCATGTTGTGTATATTGATTTGTTTAGCATGAATCGATGGCAGGCGTGCTGTTTTCTGCGCTTATCAGAGTTTAATCACTCAAGTGTGGGCAACAGCATCGCTTTCATTTCTACATGATTTTCCAAAGGTTAGCCTGCACATTAACACCTTTATGCATTTAGTAAACAGGGTGGCCATTACTTTCTCGCTCCGCATGATGCATTGCCACGCATGTAAAAGCTATTGAATGCTCCGCCACGTTGCCAAGGTGGCGAAGCCGAGCTTATTAGCCGACCCCTCGTCGATTTCTCTGTATCTCTCTCTCGCTGTCCTTTGTCTTGGTTTATACGGTTGTCAGAGACACCAGATGCCCCGAATGGGGTTTTACTTTGCTGTTTTCATTCCGAGCAGAGACTCGCCTGTGAGCTGATAGCAGTCGCCGTAATAAACTATGTGCTATGTCAAACGCAGGCCCCGGCAGGCAGGCAGCCAGACGTGCAATGTGCAGGAAAATGAGTGTCGCTCGCCCGCTCTCTCTCTTTTCAGCGTCTCGCCATCCTTCTCCCTCCCCAGGTCTGGAAGATTGCTTTTATACCACCCTCAATCAAAACCCCACACTGCCAAACTATTCCTCTACCACAGATGGGGTAGAGCTCACCTCACACGTACAAAACGCTCTCCTTGGTGGAGATGAAAGGACGAGGGACGGGTTAAAGACTAGCAGGCGAGGAGGGGAGAAAACAGGGTGTCAGTTCAGCACTGATTAATTAATAAGGTTGTTAGCTGAGGGGTGAGATGGTTAGTCACGGCAGATTGATATTCTGTGGTGCCTATGTGCTGATCCTGGCGGCACCGCTGCTGATCAGGCAGGACTGAGCATCGCCGTACCCTCAGGAGCTCCCGGAATTAAAAACACTGACCTCTGACATCACTTCCTGCTGAGGCAGCACTGCTTTCGAGGACCTCTGGAGATTCTGGGTGACCTGTGTGAGCGGCGGCTATTGACCCCGCTGGTTCGTTCAAAACTCCTTTTCAGTCTGTTTGTTTGCATGTCATCTAGATTGTGGCATTTTCAAGGTAAATGGAAGTCCAAAATGGGTATCATTAACAATATAGTGCCATTATTTACTCTCTTACTCTGTCTCCATGAGTCCATCCACCTCACAATGCATCAGCCTCCAGAGGCTGAGAGGCAATAACACGGCCCCACTTCAATTTTCTCATTTCGGCTAGTGTTGATGGGCCTACAGCAGCCGGACAGAAGGCTAAATCTATCATTCTCCACCATAGAACAGTCAGGGTCAAAAGCATCACAGGAATCCCCCACATGGTTCTATTTCATTCTTCATTCTTGGTATAAGAGAAGAGCTGCCGATAGTAACAATTTAAAAAATTTGCAGGACTTTTATTATTAGTTTCTCACAGGTGTTTTTGCAATATTTATCTCTCCGTGACTTATTCTTCCGGTGGGGGATTTTTACACAATGTCAGCTCAGACCGGGGGGCTGTATTGTAATTATAGAAGATCATGAAGAAAGTAGAATAACATAGTGACACCCACAAGCCTTTGGTAATTTTTGCCGAAAACCTCAGACTTGAAGCACTTGACCTTACCATCCTGTAAAAGAACAACACGCAATGAAGCCAGCACCATATTTGCTCTCCAAGCTGCCCATCTGCCACCCCTGCTGTGTGATTGGCTGCTGGCCCGGTGGAGGTGGGCACTTAAAGTTTAACATTTAAAGAGCAATTCAGAGCATTCTGTGGGTCAGTGTGCAGAGCGATCTGAGCGTTTCGCCCTCGGGTCAACTGGGGATTCCTGTATGCTGGAATATCTGACATCAGCTCATGTCTGTTCTTTTTCTCCCTCTCTCTTTTCCTTTTCTCTTTTTATCGTTCTTTTCGTCCGTCAGTGCCCCAATGGACCGCTGTAATAGACGCAGGAAGAGAGAAGTTAAAAATAACTTCTAAAAGCAGTTAGTTCAGCATCCCAGCCCAAGTGTGTGTGTGTGTGTGTGTGTGTGTGTGTGTGTGTGTGTGTGTGTGCGTGTGCGTGTGCGTGTGCGTGTGCGTGTGCGTGTGCGTGTGTGTGTGCGCCTTTGTGACGGTGTACTTGAGTCTCACTCCAGTCTAAATTTGCTCAATGTGCCACTGGCATGCTGGGTAATCACGCCCGTCTTGTTCCTGTGGCGTAAAAATAGAAAAACAAAAACACAATAAAAAATAAAGTAATAAAAGAATGTAACAAGGCGGAGACACAACAACATTACACTTGTGTTTCTCCGGAGGAATCCATTAGAATTTCATGAGCCATGAAATATGAATGCAAAACATGAACATATCTGAAAAAACCTAGGCAGGATACAACATGACCAAAGGAGAGGTCAAGGTTAAACTTTTCTATGCCAATTAGAAAAGGTGACGATATTAGGGTGGTCTTGAGCGAATACTCTCGATTTTACCCAAATGTTCGTTTAACCGACGCAAGAATGGTCTCTGATGTTCAACTAAGGGCAACTCCTGCCTACAGTCATGTCTCTCAGCCCGCTCTTCAAAAGTCCAAGGTCACTCCCACAGGCTCACTACAGTCGATTGGATGTCAATTTGAATAACATTTACATGTCATTATAACATATGACACATGTATGTCTGCAGGAATGTCTGCTGAAACCAAAACTTTCTGAAGAAAACTTCACTCTGGCTAACTTTTAATTCTTGATCAGATGTGATGCAGTTATATTTGTAGTATGTCTATGAATGTTTAAACAGTAATGCAATGTGTTTTATATGTTAGTATTTTTAATGTTTTGAGTAATGTCATTAGATAATATGAGACATTTCTAAACATGTATTATGTCATTATTTGTAATAATACAGTAAGAATTGTATTATATAGTACTGTACAGAGACAACAGCTTTTCACAACAGCTATAACGATTACGCCTTGAAGACATTAACACAGGTCTTCTAGATGATACACCAATGTCACGTTCGGTTTATCCCACGATTGAGTTTCGTTTGTTCCAGTGGCAGTACTAGCTTGTGTTGTACTAGCTTGCCATGGGGTGACACCCCCTAACTACTTCCATGCCTGCCCAAACATTTTACAGTTTTAAGATATTAAAATAAACAAATTCACTTTTTGAGAAATCTGTTATGTAACGCATGGTTATTGCTGATGACAGTAAGAACAGGTGCTTACAAAAAGTGCTTTTTTTGACATACACACCTCTGATTTAAAGAATTGCACTAAAGAATTGTATTGGGATACTGTTTATGAGTCAGACACCCTAATGGGTACAGTTTAATCATGTCATTCTACAGAATTAAACATTTAGAATGAGAATGAAAAAGTGGCTAATTCCACTTTGGATAAGATACCCCAAAAATCCAGTGTAAAACAAATACTTGTTATCAGTGAAAAGCTACATGTCTTGTAATTTAGTCTCTAATGCCTGCAATACTAATTTAGCACTTATACTTATATAAGTGATATATAACCTATATGCTCATCAAACTGATATTGAGATAAATAATAGGACAAGAATACTTTTATTTTCTGAGCATTTCTCCTAATCTCCTCTTTCTTAGGTGGTAGTATCTCATCTATAATGTTTTTTTTTTTGGTGATATTAGAGGTTCTCTGTCCTCCTTCTCGCAATTATGAATGAAATGTGTTCAGGCTGCGGTGCTCAGACGGATCAGAATACGTCAAAGCACCAAAACAGTTAGAAAAAATAAGGTCTGTGTGCTTTAAGAGCACTCTTGCCCTACTTGATGTTATGTGCTGCTCATTTAGCGCAGCACCAAATACTGCGTGCTGTCAAACACTGCATGCTCAGAGTCCCGGTCGGGTTTGATTTCAAACTTACATTGAAAATATAACGTTTTTACCAACCAGTGGTTCAAACACCCACGTAAGATCTCTTTTTTTTTTAGATTAAAAGCATTTCTCATGTTTTTATCACTATCAAGGTAAGTAGTATTGTATAATATAAACAGTGGGTTTAGATTGCTGGCAAAACGTATATTCTCAGAGCATTTTTATGTACTATATGTACTTTAAAAAGTTTGGTGTTAAATGCGATGTGGTTGAAAAAACTTTAGTGCTGTTGCACCTAAAAAGTTCTAGTCACTGCGCTCCAGTGCAACCAGTGTAGAAAGTTAGAGAGCTAGAGCCATGTCTTCCTCTTATAAACATTTTTGAGTGCAAACTCAGTGTGGAGCACTGACTGTTGCACCCATCTTGTGCATCTGACTGTATATTTACAAATAATGTTCAAATAGATGTTTAGAAATGTAGACCCATATTTTATTGCTACACTATTCTTATATAAATAAATGACTTAGAAACATTTATTTTGGTGAAAATGCTGATGCGCCTAAGATAATGTATTTCAATGGCACAAATCCTAATGGAACATCCATAAATGTTTATTTCAATCCCATTTATTAAACCGTTGACAAACAAGACCATTTTGATTCGCACAAAGCTAGGGACAATAATGGCTGTTTGTTTTTTCTTGTTTGTTTTTATTTAACCCATATTAATCTTCGGTCCCCACGTGTCCCTTGCTTTTTCACCCAGGGGCTGGTTAAATGTATCATTGAGTATATTTAAACAGGGTGCCCTGTGAGATCCCCCCAATTAAAAGGTCTGGAACAATAATGCTAGCGTTTAATTGCATTAACATAATGCCTCCTAACTATCATTACACTCACCAAAATAGTTGGGATAATAAAGCCATTACTATTTCGAGAGCACAATTAGCCTACAGTGCCACCCTTTGTGATGTTATAATTGCGACATTCAGACGCGTGCGCGTTCAGCTTATCGTCTTGTCGGGAGGAGAGGACGGGAGGCGGAACGGTCGCGGATGTAAAATGAGAAGAACGTGTCCGGCGGTGGGAGCTGATTGGTGGCATGGATAGATGGCGTTCTCTAAATGTGTCAGAAGTGAATGAAATGGTTTAAGATAATAGAGTTAGATGAATAGATAGAAGAGAGAGGGAAGATGGAGAGAGTGTGGGAAAGATATAGGGAAGGAAAGAAATGGAGAAAGAGATTGGTTTTCATGCCTGATAGTCAGCAGCTCTGTAAATCTCTGAGGACTGAAGAGGGGAGCGCAGAAGGTTGATAGTCATCCATCACTTTTGACAATTTCACCTCTCCGTCGCCACTTACTTGACGGAGGACCCCAAGCGACGAGAGAGGGAGAGAGACAGAAAATCATTTTAGAGAGAAGGAGCTTTTAGATGGCAGGAATTTTCAGTTTTGTTTATGTATTTGTTTCATCCTGAGTGAGAGGTTGTGGCACAACGATTTTGTACCAAGTGCCCTGGCCTAACATAGTTGTGAGTTTACAGCAGTAGTAGGAAGTATGCTGAAAAAAGTGGTTGTTGAAATTATTTCATTTTATCATGGACATAAGTACAACACAAATAGATGACGTAGTTTTAAAGGTCCCGTTCTTTGTGTTTTCTTTTGAAGCTTTGATTGTGTTTACAGTGTGCAGTTTACAATGTGTTAATGTTTTGCGAAGTAAAATAACCCATCTTTCACACAATTTACTTATCTATATACCACTTTTTTCACTGTCATAAAAACGGCTGACAACTTCCCCATTTAGATTGCGTCCTGCCTTCAGATATACGTTACAAGTTCTGTGTTGTGATTCGACAGCAAAGATCACGCCTCTTACAATAACATGGAGATGCATTTGCTCAGTTTTATTGTAAACATATCTTTAATGTCATCAGTTTTAGCTGTTTGTGTAAATCAGCATTTTTTGGAACCGAGTTAATCATAAATATTAATCATTTATCCCTAAGTACAGCATTTATGGGAAGGTCAAAAAAAGGGGATTGGATTCTGGGATAAAAATAACAGCGTTTCGACGAAATGGCGACAAATACACCCTACAAACGCAATTCTTTAAATTCTCTGTGGGAGCGCAGCAAAACCACGCCCCTTTTTTGTGTGTTTCTGTGAGTGGGGAGTTAACCGTGATAGTGATATCACTAAAGAAGGAAGTAGAGGGAGTAGTCCAAACCAGCCGATCGATGTAGGCAATTTCTGTTAAATAAAATATCTTGCTTGTCATTGAACTTTGAGCTTAATAATTTTACATATATTATTTATACTCTAACAACAACATCATACACTAATTAAAGTTTTAAACATTGAATCAAAAAGAACAAGACTTTTAATATAACTTTTTTCAAATTTCAAGAGAAATTATGTTAACAAAACTTCATGTAATCTTGTGGAACTGAAATACATGATACAATCAAGTAATTCCAACAACCCAACTATTAACAATGATTTTTGTAAAATTTTTATGTAACTTGCTCGTCGCTTAGATTATAGAGTTATTTCAGGAAGTGTTGTTTCAGAAACATGACCTTGACTTTCTCAACATCATGCCTCAGCTGCTAAGCTTCATGAACATATTCTATGTAAAGTGTTTCCGTTATCACACTTCAATTATGTAATTGACACTTACATGTGTCATTGTGTTTTCATTTCAGCTTCCGAGCTGGTGAACATTTGGCTTATTTAGGTTCATTAACTTAAAGTAGCTGAAATGTAATTCAATGGTAAAAAGAAGCCTGGCAAACATATTATTAAATTTTATGCTTATAGTTAAAGTACTTGGTCTAAAGGGGGTTTCAACATTCCCGGCCACACCTGTTTCAGGTTTGGCACTGGAACATCCAGTTAAAATTCTTGAAAGCCATTTTTAGTTAAAGCCTGAAAAGAGCACCTCAGAGATGATGTATTTTGGTATGCAAACCTCAGAAGCGAGTAAGCATTTCACACTTCCGCTTTCATCGGACCTTCTTAAAGTCAATGTTTTTGTTTGACCTTATAAAAGGTTATTGGAGATCCCCCTTATTATTTTCACATTTATTCTATTACATTAAACACACCAGTTTTAACCCGTTCTTAGTTTTTAAAGGTTTAAGCTGTCTTAAAATTCCAGGTGCAGACATGTTGCTAAATATGACTTGTATTTACCAAAGACCTTGTTTTTATCACTTGAACAAAACCAGTTAAAAAGTGTTGTTAAGTTTATTTTTACTAAGATATTTGTTAACATTTGTAAACGTATTAACTAACATGAACTAGTAACGAACAGTATAGTGTTCAGAATTAATTAATCTTTCTTAATTTTTGTTAAATGTCAATACAATTATTCATGTTAGTTTATAGTGCATTAACTAATGGTACAAATACTTACACACAAACAACTTTTAGACATGATACGGTGAAATTAAAAGTGGCAAAATACTTATTTGTTTCCAGGTTTGGCACACCTTTTTGTTATTAAGTTAATATAAAACAATAATATATGCTGGTAAAATACAGCAACATGCACATATAAGCTAACACCTCAGGTTCAGCATTACAAACACGTATCCAGAGGTCTTTCCCTCATAGCGGCGCACATATCCGTCAGTAGGTTAATGAAATGCCTTTAATGCTCTCCAAGCACCATTGTGTGAGTGACTGTGACCTTTTGCATTGTGTCTGATGTGTTTTGCTGGACCGTCAGTCAAAAGCGATGGAGAGACCTAATTAAACACGTTAGAACCACATGTTGCTGCCACACAATGGGATGGTAGATTACAATTGCCTTTTCACTGAATACGCCAAAAGCGCACAATTCCTAGTTTTCCAGTGGAATTAAATAATCCTACACAAAAGGGTCTGAATGACTAAACCAAACAAAAGGTCTACAGTCCTGCTGCCTCCAAAATGCCTGTCAGAGTTTTCTGTTATCTGATATCATCGTTTTTGAATACATTTCTTTTTCAAGGAGGAAATTAAACACTGATGTTAAATTGCAATGTTGTGTATTTCGGGCCTGTCAGATGTCAGTACGTCAAGTTTGTCCACTTTTTCTTTTCTCATGGTGTGTCATATAACTAAATCAAATTTATTTGTATTTTACAGTGTGCGGTACGGCATTCTTAAGGAGTTTAGGTTAAGAAACTCTTTATTGTGATTGTGTGGTTATGTAAGGGATATATAACTTGATGATCTCTGCATGTAATAAAAACCTTTATTATATATGAAATGAGGTAAATGATGGCAGAAATGGCATTTTTGAGTAAACAAACATTTTTAACATCCAGTCATACAGCAAATTATAAAAAAATTATATTTTATTAATTTTTAAAATGCATTTTCTTTATAGCTTTACTAAGTTCATTTTTCAAATTAAATTACTTTTTAATCATGTTTTTTTGTAATTTCACTGACATTATTCATCATATTTTTGTTAATATTTTGGTCATTGCTCTCATCATTGCTCTCATCCCAAACATAATCAGCATCTCAAACAGTGTGATGTATACATCTATAGTGTAAGAGAACTCGGATATATAATTGAGTGCTTAAGTCCAAATTAATTCACTGTTTGCTTTAATTCAATCCCCGCTGCAATCATTGACTGTATTTGCTGAACGTTATTATTCATAAGGTTGTAAATATTTATAGTTTGCATTGTATATATGGATCAATGCACTGTATGTTTAACCCTGCCATAGTGTCACGTGGCACAATATGTATTTTATTTTGTCTGCTGCATTTTGCACCATTCAGTGTAATTAACCTAATATATCTGCATTGTGCCTCTTAGAAAGAACATGACTTACAAAGGGCACAGTACATTATTAATGTCTCTCTCTATTTAGACAAGTCTCTTAAATATTTCAGCAGTGTTTTCCCCAGAGCATGTCCGTCTGTAGATCGATCAGTATCAAAAGACATCGTTCGCCCCGAAACACTATTTGACATCTAGCTATTTCTGTTCAGGAGCACTGGGGTAGGTCATTGGTGGTTGGCGGTCTTTTTATCTTTTTGTTGCTCTTTCTCTCCGAACAGAGTCCTAATCATTAGTTCACTTGTGCTTCACCAAGCCGCTTGTTATTGACATACAGTACACCTGTTGCTATGTGTGTGGTTTTTTACAAATAAGAGGATTTTTCTTTAATCCTAAAATCTGTGATTTTTTTTTTAATCCAGCACAAAATCTGAGTTTAATGAGATCTTTGCTTCAACGGTCAGACCACAAACTACATAACAACAGCAGATTATACCACATAGATATTTTTCTTTCTTTATAAACTTATATGGTTAAAATAATGGATTATTGTGTGATGCACAGTTTTACATTGGAGAGTAGAGAAACAATATTGCTGGACTTGTTAGAAGTAGGTTTAAATCAGAAAAGGATTCATGTGATAATTATTTACTCACCCTCTTGTCATTTCAAACTGGTATGATTTTCTCCCACAGAACAAAACATATATTTTGTTGAGTGTTGGTAAAGAAAACCACTGAGCCAAAATGATTTGCATTATTGCATTAACCATTGGCCATACAACAGAAGTCAATAAGACCAACATTCTTCATAATATCTTCTTTGTGTCCTACAGATATTTTATGCAGATAATAGTCATTCAGATTTGATACAACATTAGGGAAAGGAAATGATGACAGATTTTTTGTTCCTAGGTGAACTATCTAACAACTTGAGATGCCTGATGGAAATGACATTGCAGACAGGCTAAATGATAATGTTTTTGCATCTGTAATTAAATATTCAGTTCTCACAGTTCCTTGATGACCAGATCTGAACTAAGACATGCTGCTTAGGGAAACCAACACCAAATAACCCCTGAATGTAGATACATTGGCTTTACTAGCAAAGGGGGGACAAACCAGTAATTCTATGTGTGTGCTTTTTCTCTTTTTAACACAAAGCTCATAATGAGTCTGAGATGAGACATGCGTCCATTTAACCCCTGCTCCCTCTTCCTGTGAGTTTCCCCTGTTGATTGTGATGACGACATGTAGGATATAATGAGAGAGAGAGAGAGAGAGAGAGAGAGAGAGAGAGAGAGAGAGAGAGAGAGAGAGAGAGAGAGAGAGTGAGAGAATGAGAGAGTGAGAGAGAGAGAGAGAGAGAGAGGGGGGGGGGGGTAATATGAATATTCTGAATATTACAGCTGGAAAGGTATGAATGATACAAATCAATTCTGACACTGTCAAGTGTAAGGAGTCACCTTAAAACTTCATGGAGGTACTCAGCTCTGTTCTGCCAGGCAGCTTGTCTGACAGCTGACTGCCCTTTTTGCAGGGCCTCACGGGAAACCGCCCTTGAAAGATGCTGTTGACTGAAATAAATGTTTGTCTGTGAGTGTTTATGGAGTTGTGTGAGTTAAACAGACAAAAATCTATATAGATTGGGAATATAAAATTAAATTGTTTTAATAAGCTTCTGATAAGCGAAAGGGTTGTTGTCTCTAAACAAGTTGGATACCAACTTATGACGAATCAAAACTATATTACTGGTTGGCTTGCATTGGTTTTAATTCAATACCATAGATGTCATTGAGTTCCGCCATTGTTCGGAGACCAGCATTCTTAGAAATATCTTCTTTTGTGTTCTGCAGAATAAAAGTCATACAGATTTACAATTACAGAGAAGTGAGTAAATAATGATACTACTAAGATGTTATTTTGAAAATGGCTATTTATTATTCATTTACTATCCCGTTCATCATTTATTTTATTTAAAGTTAGAAACCAACTTCACCCCAGAAATACATTTCACAGCTCAAGAAACAGCCTGGCGAAGTAGACAATCTGAATTTTGTGGTGGGGTAAAAAGAATAAAGAGTGTTGCGATGTAAAGGTGGTGGAATAGGGACGTATTTGCCTGTGGGAAAAAAAGACTGAAAGTAGGCTGGCAACAGATGTGTAGGGCAGTAAAAGTGTAATTGAAATGCCAGCAGCAATGGTCTTATCTAGCCGTTCCAGCAGCTGCCTCGTGTCTGAACATCAGTTAAATGTCATTTTAGCCCTGGCTGATTCAGACCGACCACAATCCCCCATCTTCTGTGACTGCAGCTACTGATGGGGGCTGAACAGAGGGATAGAGGAAAGGGGAATTGGTGAAGAGAGAGAAAAAAAGAGAAAGGTTGTAATTGGATTTTATTCCCACACTGTTGACTTCTATCACCTGGGATTAATTGAGAATTCGATATGGTTTATCACAAAGAGTTATTGACAGTTTGGATGTATCACTTTAAGCATTATCTGAACTAGCTATACACTACCCGCTTCATAAAGTTAGTTAGTTAAATGATTTAGGTGTTAAAACCAAGCCCAGGTTAGATGCCAAACGGGTTTGGTCTTAAGCATGTTTCCCATGAAACTGAAAAAGGGGCAATTCCATGGAAATGCCAACCTTAAAATGAAAATGTTTTTCCCAAAGGTTTTTAGGACACTTATATCACATATATTGACGTTTGTTGCTTCAAATATGCATGTGTCTCATCCATAACTCTACATATTATTCATGAAATTATTTAAAGACTTAAATAAAAATATACTAAATATATGTTTTATAAAGAGCTATTCCTTGTTCATTTGTTGGGTATTTCATGATAAACATTTATTTTACATGCGTTTTACACTTTGCAATGCATTAAATAAGCATTAACAGAAATGTAGGTAAAATAAACAGAATATGCACTGGTAATTCCAGTTTTTTTACACCGTACCTGTTTGACTTTCTCCTTCAGAACTTTATTGTGTTGGCCTTTCGCACCACCAGACTATCACCTCCACAGAATGATTCATCCACATCGCAGTGATTCCTGTTTGTGACAAAAAATAATGTTAACAAATCCATTTTTTTAAAAGAAAACATAGTCAAACTCTCACATCTTTCTGCAGTTTTCTCTCACGTGTGTTATGAGTTCACACAATCTTCGCATTACGTAGTCAGTGTGATCTTGTAAGATTCTGTTAACACATTTCGTGTTTCAGGCGGCACTTCCCATTTGCACTGCTAATTTTGAAACTTGCGTGAAGATCTCAATGAGCTTTTCAAAACTGCATAACTTTTGTATTGTTATCTTATTGAGATTTATTTTGGTTTTCTGTTTCAACTGTTCTCACCCAAAAATGTTTTGTCTTGTGGTTTCAGAGAGTGATTTTCAACATTGTGAACTTTAGCAAGACCAAGAGCCTGTACAGAGATGGGATGTCCCCTGTGGTGAAATCGACTAGCCGGCCTAAATGGTATTTATACCCTCTGCAAATATCATACTTGCAAAATCTCCGTCATGCCTTTCATTCTTTACATTCAAACCCAAACAAAACCAGACTCATCTTCTGATAGTAGTTTGTTTATAACCTGCCATCCCTGAAGCTTGTGTAATGCAGGCCCGAGCGTGAATTCCATCCCAGACTGAGTGAAAAAGACTCAACTGTCTCCTGGGCTGTGTACAGTTGTGATACTGTGTACAGTCTGTCTTATCTCTATTCCACAAACAACAGAATATGTCCTTACCATCTCTTCGGGTTTTCGCACTGTCAGTGTTCCTTAAAGGAAGCGTTCGACACTTTCTCTTCCTTCACCGGGCTGACAATGGTTTGTTTGATGTTCCTTATGAGAGGTTGTGTTGCTGGGGATGTTTGGTCTCCATGGTGATGCTGTCTGGGTAGAATAAGGGACACTGACAGGGCTGTTGATAGAGGAATTATGAGATATGCCAGTGAGGCACTGAGCTTTGGTTTTGAAATGGATAAACCTGACTGGTTACCTTGTGACATTTTTCTTGTACAGTAGCTAAACATGTTTTCAAGTCTTTTGCTGCTTCCAAAATCAGATACTTTGAAACGATGTACTGATTAAGTTCCTACATTTCGATCATTTAAACCGTATGTTCTATATTATGCGGGGAGTAATACAAATACAACTCTGATTTACATCCACCATATTTTATTGTCAATTGACAGGTAGTCTCTTTGACATATGACCTTTTTTAAAAATTTGACATACGTCTCTAAACTTTCTGCTATTTTTACTTGATTGTTAACTGTTTGGCTGCCATTTATCTCCCATGACCATGGAATGCACGCTTACAAGTTTTCTCGAAAGTTTAGGCCAACCAGATATTTCTTGCTTCCTGTTTTTTGCATTTCAAGGTTTTGAAAACACCATTCCTGTTTCCATCAAAAGTTTTAGGTTTATAATACCGAATATATATTTGTTCAATATATACTTTTTTCATTAAACAGACTTAAAGTATTTGTTAAAAATATGAAATTAACTTTGGGATTTTAATTAATTATTTAAATATTTTGGACTGAAAAATATATTTAATGTTTTATTTTTTTAAGCTAATATATATTTTTATATTTGTGATATTTACTAAGCCCCATTAATTATCTTTTACAGTGTATGCTGGCACAAGCTTACGTTTTGTAGTATTTGCTTTTATGTCAGAATTTATTACTTTATAATGCCTTTTTGATTTCACTGTTACACTATAAATGTTCAGTACGCAACATTCACACACACACTGCACGTCCCCACGCCCTCATATCAGTATCAATCAAAGCGGCGCATTACCATTCAAACATTCATCTGCCAGGTTGCATTTGCATGGGCCATGCGGCCTGGGCAGGTGAGGCCTGTCAGAGGTAATAGCAGGGAACTGATGGATGCAGAAGTGTGCACAAGCGCGGGTATCTTTACGAGAGCCTCTATGCCGCACAATTTCGACTTGCCGAACAGAGGTCATGTGACGGAGACAGTACCCGCTCAACGGAAACCTTGACATCTGTCACGAGTCGATCAAGGGCATTCAGACAAATGGCAGCCGTCTGCCAAGGGAGCCTGTCTTCCTCCGCCAAACCCTGGTCACGGCCTAATGGGACAAGACAATTAGATGGAGATGCTGTCGGAAAACAATGGACTGCAAAACATTTCACAGTCAAGTTGACGTCTTCTACGTGCTCTTGTTCTACATTTCCCTCAGGTGCGCGCCCGGGGGGTTTATGAAGAGCTTGTTTGAGCCATAGCTCACTTTTTAACAGAGCTGCGCTCAGCAAAGCGATTGTTAGAAATGAATTATGGTCGAGCTCAATTAGGGTTTAAGGGGAGAATCTTATTTCTAGTCTTACTGACGGTTCTTTTCTGCACTGTGATTTATTGTAAAACGCACTCGCACAGGCTGCCTGAATCACCATTGTGTTCTTAGAAACTGAACTTTTTCGCAAACTAGAAATAATGCAGTTTGCTAACTTTCATGGCACGGAGGAGGCAGATTGACATTCGATGACATTTCTTTTATTTCCGTCGACATCCAAGCCATTGTTTGAATCACACAGTTTTTTACACCAATCTGGAGCTCAAAGGACCGTCGTTTGTGTCGGTTTGCGGCATGCGGTGGGAAAATAAGCCTGTAGCATTTAGGGACTCTGAATAGCGGGCGAAAAGAGATGGAACACCTCTGCGTACAAATGCCAAAGTGATAGTCATCAGAAGGCTGGATCAGGGTGGGCTGATCGTGCCACACGCTGTCCGTTGCCGCCACGGCACAGGCTGAAACATAATGACTTCAATAAGGCAGGGAAAGACCACGTAATTCTGACACAAACGCAAGGCGATTCTCTCCGTTTCTCATCCAATTATAGAGGTGTGAAAACAACATGCTGTGACACAAAGGGAGCCCTTGCACACACACTTTTGCATCTATATACACCGTAACTCTCTCACATGCAAACACACATGTGATAATGGCTGTATGTGAGTAAAGGTATGTGGCATGTTGCAAAATGTACCTAAACAATTCCAGCATAGTGAAAGTGACGTACAAACACACATAATGTGTATTTGTGCACAATAGACTGAACTATCTGTTCATATTTTACAAATCCTCTGATCAAATCTAAACAACAGAAAAACATCATTCTATTCACAAAAAGAAGAGCAATAAAAATACATTATGAATATGAGGAAACAATGGAACATTTTTGTGAATTAAAATGTTAAAACCAGAAGCAAAAAATCGCATCAAGGGATAGCTCTTTATATACCATAAAATAGTAACCATATTTTAATTTACATTTAGTCATTTAGCAGACACTTTTCTCCAAAACATTCAACATTTTTATTTGAATCTTTATTTGAAATGACAATCCTGAAAATAGCTCTTACATGACTATAATCATGCACTAAAAATATTTTAAAAAATTCTAAAAACTTAAATAGAGACCTCACGTGGGTATTTGAACCACTGAATGTTGATATTTGTGCTTTTTTGTTTTTAATATAATGTTTTAAATTGTAAGGTTGACATTTTCTTGGGATTGCACACACCACTTTTAAAACTGAAAAGTTTAAAGTAGGTAGTTCACAAGTAGACAAATGGTCGTGGGTTTGATGCACAAGGAATTTATCTACTGATAGAAATGAATATACTTGTTTTGGATAAGTGTCTTCCAAATGCAAAAATGTAAAACACATTATTTAAAATTAAACAAATTGCAAGACATTTGTATTAAAATGTAGTTCATGAGCATATGCTTTCATTGTACCTTGTTTTCAACATTCTTTCGGCCGTTCTTTCCCCAGCTTGACAGTAAAGAGGAACAGCTAAAAAACTGCTAATCTCTCTTTGACAAGTAGATATGAAATAAAGCAAAGAGCAGCTTTAACTGTTTGATCCAGCCCTGTATGCAGCTTTGGATAAAGTCAAGAAAAAAAATGAGCGTGGGAGAGAGCTGAAGAAAAAAAGAAGAGAGAGCAGATTGCTTTTGCTGCCTTTATCTGTTGAAAAAGTCACTTTTAACCTGAAAGTTGAAACCTTTATCTCTATCTGCAGAGACCGTTCTTCCTTAAGGCTGGATGATGCTGAAGCTGTGTGTGTGTGTGTGCGTGCGTGCGTGCGTGCGTGCGTGCGTGCGCGCGCGAGTGAGTGCGTGTGTGTGCCCCCTGGAGTTCATCTGTTCTTGGCCGACATGACAGACAGGCAACAGATTGAAACTCACATAGGTGTGTATTTGTTTTGGTATATATGCCTGTTTATGAGCCACAGTTGAGCAACAGGTGTAGTTATAATCAGGTTGAGGGAAGCTGTTCAACACTGTTTTCCAGGTTACAACAGCTGACAAACAATACATCGGAAAGAGAACTAAACCACAGAAGACTAATTTCTGACATGCCACATTCTTCTCTAGTGTGCCACGTCACCTTGTCCTATGCGAGGACTACTTAGGACTTTTTTTGGGTGTTTTACATGGATGGGTGAAATTGAAATAAACTGTTTAAGAGTGCTGAAGGATATCTTGTTTACCTGCTCCTAAGTGTCCAAACTTAGCTCTGCACTGAACAGATTTTTCCATACTACTCCCAGGAGACAAAGTTTCCCATCCCACGAGTATCTCCAGCTCCAAATGAATTTAACACAGTCCTATCCTTCTTACAATAAAGACTTTCATCCCGCCCACTCCTGCTCAGTTTACGTCAAATTTAAATCAATTTATTTAAACAAACAGCGTAAAGGAGCAGTTCCCACACTTCCCAGAGTCATTTTTGACGCTCGCTTCACATGCATTAAAAATAACAAAAAAGTGTTAATTTTTGATATCTCATTGTGTTTCCGCCTCCACTACGAATTGAATCGACTCCCAAGGGAAATCTGTAGAAATGCAGACTTCAATAACATCTAAAAGTCTTCCAAAGTTAAAAACCCATGAACCATACCGAAAATTGGACTATAACTTTAATTGTCGCCTGAATACTTGTTTTTTCTTTGAGCGACTGAAACAATTGTAAACCTAGTAGGACTTATTTTAGGCATTTAAAGGTGCAGTGCTTTTATACCGTATTCCATGTAGTTGTGCTTTAGCCAGCTAACAGCAATAAGCTCGACTGATGCATGGACTTATAGCTTTTTAAGTGGGTGGGTGAAGTGGCTTTAAGCTCTTCACAGGACTGAGAGCCTTTTATCATTCAAGAAGAGAGAGACACCTTTGACTGCTGATCCTCCTGACACATTAGATCCATGGTCATATTGAAATTCTGGGTGATTTTTGTGGGATAGAATGTACTTTCACATTTTCCTCTGCATGACTGGATCTCTGAGCCCTGGTTGCTCTTACTGTTTCCTCAGATGTGATATTGTTACCTGCTCTTAAAAGCAGTTCTGCTTTTGTCTCAAATCGTTGGTGAAGGTAGAGGACGTATATAGTGTGATATTTGTTGCAGTCTTTCTTTTGACGGACAGTCTATTCCTTGCACTGCTCTTGCACTGCATTTAGACGGATAGTTCTCCCAGGTATAAGTAGTGCCTTTTATGTGCCTGTATAGAAAATACATTTAGAAAAATGTTCTTGTGTAATGGAAATCAGTAGGGCTGGTGTTTGGTCAGCAACATTCTGCAGGTGTTCTGCAGAAGAACAAAAGTTATCATTTTATTAAATATTAAACAAAACATGATATTCTGTATTTTATTTGTGTCATTGCAATAACAGTGGTCTGTTTTAACATAAAATAAACAAAAAATGTAATGTTTTCTTTTGTTAAAACAAATAAGCACTTTAACCTTGTTTATCAATCTTGTTATGATCAAGCATGTTTGACCATATAAAGTACCATATGGAGTAAAAAGAGTTTGTGTTGATTCCATAGAAGTGCCTCCCCTTTTTTCTCCCTCCCCCTTTTTTCTCATCTCTTTTTATGGAAAGCCTTCCCGCTCCCCTGTTTTTCACACTCCAAGGTGACAACCTTCTCAACTCTGAGAGAGAGCCGGCACTCCCCCCCAGTGTGTGCTTATTTGTTAGCCTGATAGAGCGGAGAATTAGCAAGCGGCTCTCGATGCCGGCATAAACGGAAAGCGCAGCGAAAGAAGTGTCACCTAGCTTCTGGCGTTCGGGGTTCTGTGAATATAGAAAGCACTCCGGCATTGTCGGCAGATGCTGCTGGGAATTCCCAGCATGCAGTGCAGTCAGAGTAGAGCGGGTGCCATCCGTGCCGAAAAACAAGAAACTTCTGCAGCTATTAGATCCGCACTGGATGCAGATTCAAAGAACAGCGAGGGATCTCTGCTGTGGTCGCAACAGAGCTTTTCATCTCCCAGCACAAAGCCGTCAAGCAGTCGCTTGTGAATTAATGTGAATTTCGGTGTTTAGTTTTGTAAATAGGTGTATTGGGTTGCCTGCAGGAAAGCTGCGAGGTGAAATAGCTGTTTACGCAGCGTAGAATGTATGGAGATGAGCTGGTTTCTGTTTCGCGGTGTTAAAAGCTAATCTCCATAATAAGTAGGCCACTATTGCCTTTACATTTACTGTATGTTTTGTAAAAATGGTTTCATGGCTTCTCTCTCCCTTCACCAGCAGTGAAGGCTTCTTTTATCATTCCTCAAAGAGACAAAACTATTACCAGAAAAAAGAAATTCTTTCAAAAATAGCACAGGGGTTAGTGGGAAATAACCTTGGCCAAGGGTATGTTTTTATGAAAAAACACGAAACACACACACACACACACACACACACACACACACACACACACACACACACACACACACACACACAAAAAATAAAGTTTTTGCCAGCAGGACTGCACCATGTCCGCCTGGCAATTTTGCTTTTGTACTAAATCCTTCCTGTGAACGTCTGATGTAACAAAATAGTGAAATTGTATTTGGAGATGTCTCCGGATCCACCGGAGAGGCTGCTAGCGGTAATTGCTCTGTCAATCATTTGGCTCCTGCTGTTCAGTCTGATTGGTTAAGCTGTGGGTAGGGGAAGCTCACCTTAGAGGAGAGAAAACTCTTCCCCCGCTCTCTCTTTCACCTTTCTTTGGAGAACCTGTTGGCTTCTGGTTGCCCAAGGGGGCTCGGCTGCTTAAAGCAACCATACACTGTGATCTTACAAACATCAGATGGTGCAAGCTAAATGTTGTGTGGTGTATGTGGTGATAATAAAGTTTTTATGTTTTTTTATATGTTTATGCTATAGTTATAATTATGCTTTAAGAAAAGTTATATTTAGGTTCATGTTCATGTGGTGTGGTAAATATCACAAAAATAAATATATAGAGTTATATTTATTATATATATATATTTATATATATAAGATATATTTATATAGTTCTAAGTTATATTTACTTAAAAAAATCTTTTCTCACAAAGTCTAGATGGTATATTTACTAAATTTTAAAACATTTTAATTAATTAATTCATCATTTTAAATTGTTTCACGTGAAAACACAGTTTTTGAAGGTTTTTGATAAATTCTTTTATTATTTTCTATTGAAAAAATCACTTTAAATTTTTTTTAAATATTAAATTTTGATATAATATAACATAATTTTTGTAATATTAACTACATAAATTTTTTTATTTTTTAGATATGTCATATTTCCTTGCATATCCAGAGGAACACAATATGTTTTTAAATCATTCTTCAGTGATGCTAGAAGAAAATCTAACATACAAATTCAATACAATGAATTTTTTCAAGTAAAAAGATTTAAAATACGCTCACTCACACTCTCAGATTTCAGATGTCATGGTCACATAATACTGACACACAAACTGAATGCGAAACAACAAGTGTTTGTGGCATTGTAAGGAGAGCTCACAATGGCCAGCAGAAAGACGTTTGAGGTTTATTGAGTTTCTCTCTTATATTTACCATCAGACTGCAAAGGCATTTTGTTTCACGTCCCCATTCTGTCCCTTGCGAGAAATTTCTGTGCCGTTGTGGTTTGTGGCTCAAAGTTTTGAGGGTCGCTCCAAACATCTGACACCGTGAATGCCAATGTGAGATGGAAGATCTTGGCACAGAATCTCTGATGGAAGTAATTTCGTAATGGCTCACATTGCTCTTTGATTATAGTGGCCAAGAGGGGGTCCACTTCCAAATGGGAATGCATTTGTGCTGCAGTGCATTAGACTGATTAATCTTATTTTTTATATTGCTTTGCACTCATGTTTTTGAAAAGTAAAGGGTACTCTCGATATAGAGTCAAAACATTTATAATGTTGCTGCTGTATGATATAATCATTTGGTGGACTTTTTCCAACTCTTTTTCCAACTCTTTAAAAGAAACTTGACTAGTTTCTGTTTCTGGGTTTCAGGTCACCTTTTGACTTTGTTTCAACATCATTTGGACTCTTTTAATAGTGGTCATAGTGGTCCACCCTGCAGTCAATGCAACATCATCTAGACCAGGGGTGGTGAGCCCGTGGCTTGCGAGCAAGTGGGAACACTTCAATCAGTCATTTTATTAGTAATATTAATCAAATTCCCAGTCAGACGTATCCCAGATTAAGTTCTGTTGATCATCTGCTGCTCTGCTTTGTGTCAAAGTCTCCTTGTGGAAGTCACATGCACCTTGGCAGTGGCCAGGTTAAAAATGCTAAAAATTACCTTCAAAATTAAGCAAATCTTTCTGAAACATAGTCTTAAATGTATTAAAAAAACAAGTGGTTTAGCTTGTCAGAAATTGAGCTACAAAACAAATAAGCCATTTCTGATATTGTGGTTGAGGAACATATATTTAGAGAAAGTTGAAGCTTTTTTGTCTGACATAACACTGACCTTGTTTATGCTTGCATGATTTAATATTATGGTCCATTTTTAATAATAAAAATAGTAGTTTCTATAACGAATTATATAAGAATTATCAGATGTTTCTTTGCAACAAAGGGCAATTGAAATATATGTTTAGAGAGTACAGTTTCTGTATTTTTGTGCCAAATAAGAAAATGTGTATTAAATCATTATTTTCTGTGTACTGAGTAATGTGTTTTTAAGATTAAGTTATAATCTGTCATTAACAGCCATAAGCACAAATTGCATTATTTTGTCATCCATTTTTAGGGCTATAAAAAGGCTTTAATTCTCACGAAACTTTAGCCCAGGAATTACCAGGCAGGGTCACGTATATATTAATAATAATAATGATGATTAGCAATTATTATAAAACATGTAAACCATTTAACTGATAAAGTTAAATAGTCAAAATCCACTTTTTCAAAATTCCAGGTGTTTACAATCGCAATTGATTTTTAAAATGTCAAAACTTTATTTTGTAATTAATAATAAACTCATGTGAAAGAGTTACTACGGGGAGCCACAGCTAAATTTGAGCAAGGCTTGCTGAAGATGGTGGAAACCAATGAATGTCAGATGTCCCACGGAGTCAAGTAAAAGGAGTAAGCTAATTTAAATTCATGAAGACTATTGTGTTATATAATTAGGTGAATAAGTTGTGACTGATAGTGACAGATAAACTGTTGTTTGTGCATCTGTTGTGTGGCTCTTTGCAGTGATAGTTGCCACCCACGATAGTGGATAGGTTCGCCACCCCTGATCTAGATCAATACTGTATAACCCTAATAGTTTCTGATTTTGTAATTGGCAAGTGGCATTTTGTTGTCAAATGTTTGAGAATAATAATTGAAACTATTTTATTGACGATTGTGCCAAGCCACACATTGCCTTAAAAGTACATTTCTTTAGCTTGTGACTGGAGCAGAGCCTTTAAAAGCACACCTGCGGCACCCTTTAACACCTAAAGATGTATGAAAATATGGCCATTAGGATTAGGTAAAGTACAGTTACATTTCTGTCACAGCAGGTGTGCCATTTAATGGTACTGCCCGATTGACAAGCTAAAAGTACAAATTTTACACATTTTTCAGAGTGTAGCTGTGCTAATTTCATGTCTCGCATTTTACTTCACACTTGCCTTGTATAGTTGACAAATACACTGTACATGTTTCCTTGTCTGTCTGTCTGTCTGTCTGTCTGTCTGTCTGTATATATATATATATATATATATATATATATATATATATATATATATATATATATATAAATATATATGCATATATATTCCTAAGAAGAGATGCAGATGTATATGAAAATTTAGAAACTAATAATTATTATTATTTATTTATATTATTCATCTTTATATTTAAACATAGCATTATAGAAATTAGTTTTTTCGAAATGTTTACTGTCAGACCAGAGGATATATATGCGATATATTTGTCAACTACCTATATATGTAAACTCTAAGTACAGTATATATACAGTACTGGCCAACAGTGATGCCCAGCTGGGCCTATCATTGCAATATTTGCTTTCAATGGCTCAATGGTATTAAACCATTAACCTTTAACATGATAAATGTAAAAAATTTACAATATTTTACAAAATGATTTGTTAAAAGGCTAACAGCATATGAAAAAAAGATTTTTAGTGTAATGTATATAAATGCATAAAAAAGAAAAGGACACATGGACTTAAACTTTATCTTAATAAGTCTTAATACACTTATTTTGTTAAAATGTTATTTGCATAACGTAGGATGAAATCAGTAAATCCCCCTAAAAATGACAAACTGTCTTTTATCTTCTGGGCCTTTGTTCACATGTTGTGATTTTTCGCTAAGCAACATTGGTTTCCAAAGGCAAGCTTTGTGTTCAATTCCAACAAGCACAACTGCAAAAACCATACATTAAATAAAGGGCACACATACATTTTCCAATTTGGCCATGACTCTAAATGTACGTGACTTTATTGTATTTTTTATTTATTAATTTTGAACAACTAATTCAACACCATCCCTGAGATGTTCTTTTAAACATCTATGCATCATCAAGTAAGAGAAGAAGTTATTGTCTTACTTTTACAAGAAATATTTCACTGATTCTCGCTAGTCTCAAGCATCTTCACACTGATGTGGCTGCCCAACCCCTCGCACAATTAACCGTGTGGCATGCTTTTAATAATTGGCCCTTTAATTGTCGACAAATGAAGAGTGATGTAAAAAAGCTAATAGCTTGTACTAATTAATAGGGGAATTGAAAGCTTGTTAATTAAGGGCATACAGGACAAGGACCGGCTCGGCTAATTTGAGCAATAAAACCGAGCCTAAGGATTCATTTCCAAACAGATTTGATGCACAGTGACTGGCCAGTTGGCTGAATATGTTTCCCATACACTCAACCGACTCAATCCACAGAGATCCAAAACGATCTAATACACTGAACAAAAATATAAACTTAACATGTTTGTTTTTGCTCAAAGATCAGAAACATTTTCCATATACAAAAAATAAAAATTTCTCTCAAAATTTGTTCACAAATCTTTCTAAATCTGAGACTCTCCTTTGCCATGTTAATCCATCCCACCTCACATGTGTGTCATGTCGAGATGCTGATAAGACAGCATGATGTTGCACAGGTGTGCCTTAAACTGGCAACAGTAAAAGGCCCCTCTGAAATGTTAAGTATCAAGACAAGGACATGTTACCTCACGAGCCCAGGACCACCAAATCCTGCATGTTCACCTCCAAGATCGTCTGGGACGATATCTAATATATAGTTATAAGGATGCTATTTTGCCATTTTTTTGTCCATATGGTTCTACAAAGAACCTTAAAAATCTGAAGAACCTTTCAGTCTTACAAAAGGTGCTTTTTGATGAAAAAGATTATAAAAAGGCAGGAAAGAGATGATTCTTTATTGGATCTCTCTGAAAATGATAAGGCATCGCTGTAAAAAACCTTTTAAGCACCTTTATGCTGAGTCTAATGCTTTTAATATGTATATATTATCCTAGGGATCAAACCCACAACCTTCAGTAATAATTTGGATTAGCTAAAGTTTAAATGTGGGACATGCAATGAAGTTAAAGGGATTTATCGAGCATCAACCCAATTTAACACTGAAAATATAAACAAATTGAACTCTTGCTTTTCATAAATTTTTTTTACCGATATCAACAAGTACTAACAATGCTTTTGCCCTAAACATACATTTACGAAAGACAAGTTTGTGTTATGAATTCCCTGTTAACCCTAGATGGATGAATAAAATCTCTTTGATGCACTCTTCTTGGAAACAGAGCAGTCAGAACAGAGCCTCTAGCCTCAGGTCCCCAGTGACCCGCATTTTAGGGCTAATGCTTTAATTCTGCCGAGAGAAGCACGCTATTTATCTCACATTCTGACACTTGAACTCTGTGTGGGGAAACATAGATAAATATTTACACGGAAACTCAAAGGGCCATTAGCAAACTAACACCTCTTTCTTTTGTTCATGAATTTCCCTGGTTCCTGCCAAACATAACCAACATTCTTGTGTCGTTTTTTTGTTTGTGTTCCAGCATTAGATGGTTCCTATCCTTCCGGCGCCTCCTTTTTAGAAGTGTCTCTTCTGCTCTTAAGAAGTTTGGTTGTGCTTTGTGTGCTGTAGCTGGGTTTTCTGCATCTGTGCATATTCTAGTGAAGAAACCAACTGATTTTCATTTGTGTCAAAGTTGAAACAGAGCCACTGTAAAATACAAGAAAAGAAAGACTAGAACCTGTTTGATGGTCCAGCGTTGAAGTTCATTAGGTCTGTGTGAGATGATATCATCTTCTCATAGCCAGCAAAGTCTAAGCGCTTCTTTCAGAATGTAATTACAGAATTATATTTATTGGATGAAATGGAACCTCATTCCAATTTCACAGTTTCATCTGTGTGCATTACAATCGCCGAAGAAAATAGACAAGAAAGCGGCTCTCAGATCAGAATCATCTACGCAACGCCGCGGTTCCATGAGTGCTATTAGCATTCACGAGGAAGATTATAAGAGAAATAATGGAAAGACATGTAACAAATAGATGAATAGTCATCGTGCGAGAGGAGAGCTAGCGAGACGAAGAGATCTCTTTGGTGAAACAGTTCCTCTCCCTCTACATAAATGACTTACCTGGACAGTTTTATGTTTGCCTGGAGGAGAATTAAAACAGATTCCATTCCCCTGCTTGAGCGTACTGATTCGTGTCAGTGCTTTCCTGGTTGAAAAGAAGTCTAATCTAAATGCTTTTGTCAGGGGAGATTTCTAAGATTGCTGCCGCCCCTGGTACAAATTGGTTGTGTCATCTTATAATGAACTATTTGAGTGTTGCGTCTCTGCGGCCAGCAGTCTGATGATTACTGTATGCTGCTTTCACCATTAGCTCCAGACGTACCTGCCTCTTTACCTGCTTTATTCATCCCTCCCACTCCAATCTAATAAACCGCAGGAGGCATGTAAGGAGAAGAGCTGAATGTTCTGGCATTATGGGTATCGCCTTTTCGAGCCCCCTCGAGGTTGATTGGCATGTCTTGAGTTCTGAACGCTCCAAAGAGAAATATCAAATGAGATCTCTGTCATTTCTCGGTTATTTGTTCAACATAGTTGTAAGATGTTTGCTTAATTCCTTAACTTTAAGTCTTAATTTGTTGTTTTGTTTTGTTTTGTTTTGTTTTGTTTTGTTTTGTTTTGTTTTGTTTTGTTTTGTTTTGTTTTGTTTTGTTTTGTTTTGTTTTGTTTTGACATTTCAGTATAAACATTTTGCATAAATTTTCTTATTTCTTGTTTAATTTCACAGCTATACACTGTGAAATTCACAGCTATACACTATACACGTTTAGTTTAGTTTAGTTTAGTTTAGTTTAGTTTAGTTTAGTTTAGTTTAGTTTAGTTTAGTTAGGTTAAGTTAAGTGTAGTTTAGTTTAGTTTAGTTTAGTTAAGTTTTGTTTTGTTTTTCCTTTAAGCATGAATTTTAGGCAAAACATCTCTGGCAAAAATTGATATTCAAGGAAAATAAAATGTTCTCTCTTAAAAACCTTCCTCTGTTTGTTTCTGTGAAAAGGGAAAGTTTGTGAGAAGGCGAACATGTATGCGCATTATCTCAAGCCACCCGTTACTGTTGGGCATGCTCAGCACACTTGTGAGGTGAACTTTGACCTTTTCTGGCCGATTGCTGGTATCTCAGTGATTCCACAAAGCGTTTCTTTCAAAAGCGGACAAGATGGGAAAAGCCAGGCAGAAAGTGTATAATTTCTCAGCGGAGATAGATGGAATGCATGGCAAATTGTCAAGAAAGTCTGCTGTGTCAACATTCTTTCTGTGGTAGGACACAGAGTAAAGCCGTGGCCTGTATCTGCAGAAGGCAGACCTCTCAAAGCGTTCTCGCATGCTTTTGAAGATGAAACATAAAGAAATGCCACTCGCCTTTAATTGTATCCGTCCACAAATCCTTCCATTCCCTGATCTTCTCTTCTCTCTCTCTTATCCACTTTACTGTAGCCCACTCTCACACATTGCTAATGAGCCACCATCACTGCTGCATCAGAAGCTAAACATCCAATTGAACTGTTATGTGTGAATATATTGTTGATGTATAACACCTTCATAGGCCTCCTTGTGATGGTGGTTTTTGAAATAAAATTTTGCTTGCTTGCAAGGGAGATACAGTAAATGCAATCTGAGGATGAGTGGGACCGCAGTATCTTAAAATCTCCCATCTGACTGAATTAATGCAAGCAACCAATCAAATTACACGGAATCAGAATGTCTGAGGAAGCACTGGCTTCCATCCAGTTGACGTTATCTGTTTAGTTCGTCTCTGCGGCTGATTCCTCACAGAGATGATATCTCTAAATTAACAGTGAAATGGCATGACGGGGACGGTTTTCTATTTCTGATTATGCAGGACGTTCGAGTAAGACATATTCAAGGGCTTGTATCCTTTTTAAAATTGTATTCACTTTAACATAATTTTTTTTCAGTAGAAAATATAAAAATAATCTTAGTTGATTTCTCTTAGTTTTGCTTAGTTTAGGTAATTAAAAAGGTATTTATTTAACAAATATACATTTGCAATATGTATCAATATTTTCGCTGAATCTAATAGAGAAATATAAGTACGTCAGATTTATAATTTTTTTGCTTACATTCACACAATTTAAACAGTATACTCACCCAGTTTCAAAGCTTTAAAATAGTAATTTTAAGTGAAAACGTCCTGTTGTTATTCTAACCACTCTAGGAACACACTAAATTGCTTAAATAATTTTTTGCTGCATACTCTAGTTGTGTCATTTGTGTATTTTATGTTGTTTTGGTGACACACGAGGTGAAGAGAGTATTCAGTGATCAATGTGAGCCAACTGTCAGAGTCTGTAGGAGAACAGTCTGGATTATTATGAATGAAGGGAAATAGCTAATCTGAATATAGATTGGTCCCATCTGGTTTAGGTTGGCAACACTCGTCTGTAATTCAGTAAGCATCAGTGCATCTGTGTACTCTAATGAAACAAAAAAGCCTGTGTATGAAAGAGAGAGAAAAAGAAAGATAGAATGACAAAGAGAAGGAGACAGATTGAGAGATTTTCAGATCAAGAGCAGCAGGTGGGTCATATGTACTGCATGTTAGAAAAAAGTATAGAAATATATATGTGAAGTTTATCAGAACAACCAAAAGGTCGCATTTGTGTCCCCAAAGACTAGCCAGAGTTTTAAACAAAAAAGTAAAAAAAAATACAGTCATTAGAGGTTTTGTTCACCCTAGAATGAAAATTGGTTCATGTTTTTCTCAACCCCTTGTCATTTTAAACCTGACTTTTTTTCTAAAGAAAAAAGTTAATGACTGAACAGCAGTAACACCCATTCTTTTCAATTGTATGAGAAGAATACCAATGCAAGTGAATGGGTGCAAGTGACATAGGTTCTTCATAATATCCACTTTTGTGTTGTGTATACAGGTTTGAAACTTCATAAGGGTTAAAAAACTATGACAGAATGTTTATTTTTGGGTGAACTTTCTACAATTCATTTTCTGCAATTAAATTTCCAGACGCTTTCAATCGAAAATGACTTACAAGTAGTGCGAAGTGGACAGCTATCACTGCAGAGCAAGCCGGGGTAAGGTGTCTTGCTCAAGGACACTTCAGTTATTATCTGCTGGCACTGAGATTTGAATCCACAACCTTCTGCTTACAAGTCAAACTCTCTAACCACCAGACCACAACTGACCCTATTAGTTTAACTTGTGCTGTTACTTACTTTATTTTTTTCCCAAAGGAAGCTTTAAGTATTACCTGTTATTTGAAGTTATTTAAATGATGTTAAAAAAGTTTTTTGAACGTCTTCCACATTACTCTGCATTGGGCACGCTGCTGAATAACATTATTTGGAATTAATTTTAAAACTATATTCCAGTAAATATCTCTGAGATGTTGTTTTATGCTGGACCCATTGCTGATATAAGAAAGCAGGCAGCCAGCTCTCCTCCCTCTTCTCCAAAACAAACATTATAAGCACAGCACATCCTCTGCCTCTCCAGCAAATAAGTATTACAGTGGCTTGACCCTCTGACGGTGGCTGGATCACTCGCCCAGCCCAAAGCTACAGACCCCACTTAAACATATTACAGTACTGCACTGCTGTCTTTCACTGAATTTCCCCTTGGAAATGAAAAAGGAGAAGGGGGAAAACAATTCTTTCACTTTTTATTGCTGTCTCTTAGCTTTTTCCTGGTGATATATGTAGCTTGGTTTGGGTGGAACAGAATGTGCATTTTTTCAACATTTTTGAAATTGCAAAAGGAAGACTTTTCGTATTCCTGTATATTTTTTTTCCATTTTGGGTGTTTCCGTGGCCATACATTATAAATTTTGACCTCTGTGATCTGTTCTTCTACAGTTTTGTACTCTATTTTATGGCCTTAAATGTTATGTGTAGTGTGTTTTCTGTGCCGCTATAGTGTCTGTGAACAGAACTGCAGATATAAATGTTTATTGATAAAAGCAATATATTGGTGGTTGTGTTTGTTGTTGGTTGATATATGAAGAATTGAATTTCTAAACTAGTTCATAAAAACTAAAGAGCATGTTATTTTATTTTTTTATCATGTTTTTATGGTGTTATTTATTTATTATGGCTTTGCAAAATAAACTAACTGGAGTTTGATATTCATTGGAATGCATAATAAAAACATAATTGTAGGATCTATTTACAAACAGTTTAAATGTTATGTAATAAGTTATCTTGTTTTAGAAATGAACCCTTTATATAGTGTGTAGTGTGTTACTTTGGAAATTCATATGTTATTTTTTTTTTGGTGATACCAAGCAGGTTTTTTAGTTGGTATAATAAAATAAATAAATAAAAAACAAACAAATTAATATAACTATAACATAAAAATACATAGATTAATATATTTCACCTAAGGGTTACAAACCCGATTTGTACACATCTTAAGGAGTATTCATATGTTTTTGTTGACTTTTTCTGTCAGTCAAATGCCCCATCTGCAATCACGAACAATGTTTTATGCGTTCGTTCACCTGACAAACGCAATACTCTGCATTTCAGATTTTTTCCGACAAAGGTGCATGTAATTTTCCAGAATAAAATGTCAAAACCAATGATAGAATTCATAACTCAGATTCAACATATTAGGAGGCGGTTTTCTGTGAACCCGTGTTTAAATAATTACATGAGAACTTGTGATGTAATTAAAGAGGTGGGAGAGTACGCCTGACAATGTAGCCAATTTTCCTCAGTTGAATCTTTGATAAAATTACTAGATTAAACGTTCGCGTAATCACAAGGTCTGCTTTCGGGAGAACCAACCTTTTCCACACAACAAATAACAAAAAGCATTTTCTTTCTAAAGCAGCCCCTTCGCAATGCAAATCTGAATGTCAATGCTGAATGTCTGGTCTTGTTTACCAGCTGATAATATTTCATTATATCTTGCAATATTTAGCGAAGGCTGTGAAATAGCCTCAGCGTTCGCGCTGGCGAAAGGTAGAGAGCTGTGCTGATTAAGATGGATTCACCAATCCAGCCAAGAGTATTAGACCAGGTTCAACACACGTCTATGAAAAACACCTCCCAGATCCCCCTTTTACCCAAGCTACGGTCACGTTCACACCATTTCAGAGACTCTTAGATATGCTTACAAAAAACGACTGAAAGAGGGTGAGAATTCTGTTTCAGACGCTCATATGTGCTGACATATGAACAGTGAGCTCTGTGTGATGTCTTTGCTAGAGGACACACTGAGTGATGGGAGTCTATTAAAATGATCATTGGGCCATTGAGTGTGTGTGAGAGCTCTCCATCAGAGGCCCCAGATTAACCCATTACAGCGGTGCTGGGCCGGGGCCCCTGGTGTGTGTGTGTGTGTGCGTGTGCGTGTATATGTGAATATCATGCCACTTGCGCCCTGGATTCCTTAATGCCTTTTATAATGATGTCTTTCACACTCCACATAGAGACGCAGTATGTATCACATCCCGGTTATTGCCCTTATATAATAACACACACACTGACTCTTATATAAGTGTACATATTCTCACACTCGAATACTTGATAGTTTTATACGTTTTGTTATATATGGAGTCGACTCCGACTATTTCTAACTGTTTCTGTCAGTGGTTAATGATGGGTGATAATTTGCTCTTTGCAGAGAGGCTGTAATATTTAAGAGAGTTGATAACTGGCTGAGAGTGTGATTAGTGATACACATTGCACAGTAATTCTCTTTGAATTCCACCATGAAAGACACTTGTCTTTTATCTCCTCAAATGGCCCGTTATGTTATGGAGACATTGGCCCGAATTAATTCAAACTTTGTTTTAAGTTTTCATTTAGAGCAGTTTAGAAAAATAATGTGCCTGAGGTGGAAGACTGTTTAACCCAGTGTTGCCTGTTGTGCTGCAGTTTGGGGTCTTATTTCTCCAGAACTTTTGTAGAATATAAATTCCTAGTATGAAACAGACATAGATATTCTGTCATCATTTGTATACATGCTTTTCAGTGAAACACAAAAGAAAATGTATTAAAAATTGCTATGCAGTGGAAGTCAATGGAGGCCAACATTCTTTAAAATATATTCTGCAAAGTCGAACTGGTTTGAAATGATAAGAGGGTAAGCAAATGCTGACGGAATTGTCATTTTTAAGCGAACAATCCCTTTAAGCAACCAGCTCAGCGGCTTACCTTTAGCCCGCAACCTTCTGGATATCAGCTCCTTAACCACTTCACTGCACCGCTCGCTAATGTAAATTTGATTATGATATTGAGTCTACAAGGATGTGCTGAGTTTGTAATTCCAGCAACTAATGGACAGAGAGAAAAGTCTTCTGGATGTGTTTCTGTACTTCATTTACCTGTAATCAACCGTCCACATTGAAGTGGAGGACATTACGAAGACCAATTTCTACAGCTAGTAGACCTTGAGAGAGAGACAGAACAAAATGGGTAGGATAGGATAAGACATTGAGAATTACAGTATTAGTAGCTGAGAGAGAGAAGCAGAGGTTAAAAGTTCATTTAAGAGCTTCATGAAATGAGAAAGTGCACATCTGTAGGTCTGTTTCCTGCTTTTTAATCTTTTATCCTTATGTTGGTATTTAAATATATAAATAAAGTAGTACAAGTTTTATCCTTTATTAAATGTAAATCAGTTTTTAATATTATATTTAGCATATTTTGTGAAAACATTGAAGGCTTTTCAGCTTATTTCTCTTTAACCTTTATTAATTCTGTTATATTACTTTTAATCTTGTATCCTAACGAGGATGTATAAAAACAATATAATTTAAGTATCTTGGTTTTAGATTTTGTTTTCTTTATCATCAATGAGGATTATTATGTATTGGTGAATATTTTACACAAGTATTGTGATGCATTCTGGCTTTTGCTGTTTTTCGCAGTCCGTATTCCTACTTTCAGTTTCACTCTCTCCAGGATTTAGTGTCAAAGTCTGGTTTTGTTCTTCACGGCCTGGGAGAGCAAGGCTGGACATAGAGCATTTCTGAGACATTGGCACTGCTATTTTCAGTTCTTTTTTCCAGTCCCTTATTCTCTTTATCCTCATATTCATATGTTTAATACAATATTTAAAAAGCTTATTTTTATTTATATAATGTTATCATTTTATCTATATATTATATTTTGTTTAAACTATTATATTTTGCACAAATAATTGATGAACATATTGAAAATTGTTGTAACTTGAAAGTTAAAATGAAAAATATTTATATTCTGAGGATTTATTTATTTTTGCTCAGTTATTTAGTTACCACATCGAGACTCTGACCCTTTGAAAGTATCAACAAGACGTCACTTTCTATTTCCATCGCACTTTCAATTGATTCAGAAGTGTTAGCGTCGTCAAACTTGCGTAGTGTCCTGTGCCACGTCATGCCATAAGTGGCTGTGGAATTGCACTTTGACAAGTTCAAGAACAGCTTGGTGGCAGACAGGGCCCGCACTGCTCTCTTTTGACAGCTTTTTTCACACCTCAGCCACGAACAAGAACGTGTAGAAATCAGTCCTTAGCACACAGTTCCTCTCTCTCCAGCTCTGATCGGTCATGTGGATGGATGCTGTGTTGGGGTGTAGGCCCCTGGCTACCTCCACCACTGAATGTGTGAGATTGTTGCCCGAGGCCATCCAGTCTTCTTATGTGGCTGACAGGTCTTCAGTCTGCCCGCGTGTGTGCTTTGCCGTGTGCCGTGAGCGCGTGTGTGTGCCGGCGCTCTTTCATTTGGGATAAGGGTGCTGAGAGTGAGCTGTTTAGCTTTAACTGGCTCTCATTTGTCAGAGGCTGTCAGGCCTGCAGATGTCTGTGTCTCAGAGAGGTGCCTCCATAGATCCAGCCTGCTGCTTCCTGAAGAGACTTCAGCTCTACCCTCCGGCATGGAGTAGAAGAGAGCGAGTCTTCAGTCAGACTGGCATTCTTTCTTTCCTGTCTGCTTTTCTCTCTTTTTCCTCTATTTGCCAAGCAAGTATCTCCTCGGCCAGCTCATTAAGACTCTTGATCATGCAGTGAAGTGTCTCGGGTGCATTATCAAGCAGGTATTATTTGTCATGCTGTTGTTGTTTTTTCGGTCCTCAGCTGCTGTTGTTGATTATTAACATGATAGCACTGTGCTGTTCTTCAGATTACTTGTCCCTGTGCTTTGTTTGGGATTCTTGAATCACAATAATAATATTAATTATCATTCTTAAAAATGAAAACTGACAATACATTCCTAAAAGAAGGTTCTTCACAGTGAGGCCATAGAAGAACACAAAAAAATACCAAAAAAATATTTTGGTTGCAAGGGCCATGTACACACCAACCGCGTGTTGAGCGTCAAGCACGAGTGGATAAAGTGAGCGGATAAATCTGGTAAGTTGTAAAATATCATAATATATACATATTGAGGTAACTAAAGCTAACTAAAGGTGGTAAATAGAGCTCATTTGCCTTATTTTACAACTACTTTTCAACCCACACGGAAAACAGGTCATTAAACTTGGACCTGCTCGGAAGTACCGCTGAAGTCCATCATCCAGGTGCCATGGCGTGGATTCACGTCTCATGCAAAGTAAATGTGACAGGCAAATGAAGTGATTTGGATGCCTGAATAAAGCGACTAAACTTAAAATCTTCGAGTTTGAAATGATGCACGAGTAGCATGTTTTCTATGTGCGATCCGTCGTTGTATGAACATACTGTAACATTGTAAAACCTGTCAAGTAAGGTACAGTTTAAGTTTTTAAAATAATACATCTAATTATATTAGAAATAAGATTTAGTGTATCATAGTGTAACTGACTTGACTGAAACGTACTTTTTATGCTCTGTATTTATTTAATTTCTTAGCTATAGTATGTTGATATGTAATACGTTTTGAAGAGCATAAAAGTTAAGATAGCCTAGGTATAATAAATAACTTATTAGAAAATATATATTTAAATTATTTTATTTATATATTGTATTATAAAATCCTAAAGCTCTGATTATCTGTTGATAAGTTATGAAGTTATTTAATGATTTATAAGCTAAGCATTAACTCAAAAGTAATTTCTTGAAAATTATATTCAAAATAAATTATAAACCCAACTACTGTTTTTTAATCTCTTTTGAGTATTATTTGTTTTTAGCCACATAATTTACTAGATTTAATTAATTATTTTAACTTAAATCATCAGAGTAAGGTAACACATAATTTATAAATAAGTTATTCAGATGAGTTGTGCTTTATGTAATAAGTTATTGAGTTATTAACTTTCTAGCAAAAAATAAAAGTAAGACTAACATTCATTATATATTTCACATTGTAGGGATCCATCTCATAATCTGACTTACTTATTTTTCTACCACACATAATCTTTTACCAAAACAAAAAGATTCTTAAGATGTCAGGGGGGCTTTATAGAACTATTAAGACCAAAAAGTTTCTTCTATGCCATCACTGTGAAAAAATAAAGGTGATGTCATTTAATAAGAACCTTTGAGTAAATGGGTCTTTGGCATGGCTGTAAGGAAACCTTTGTATCACATTCTGTATCACAGTCTGACTATTTGTTATCTAGTCAAATGTGTGCACATTTGTGACATTGGCCATGTTAACTTCTCTGTTGAAGGGTCAGAATTTCTTTTTTTTTGTACAAGATCTTCTTTGGAACATTCCTAATGTTCTGATCACTTAAATTTTTAGTCCATGCCAGCTGGAGGACATGGTTATACCCAGATACCATCATGGTAGTCGACAATGTTTTTTCGTTATTTCTTTTAAGGCCATCTTGCGCTACTTGTCAGGAGTTTTTGAAAGAACATAACCTTGTAAATTTACAAGACACAATAGAAATCGAAAGATTAGTCTTAAAAGGAAAACATTATACTCTAGCTAAGATGTGCTAAAGTTTCATGACATCATTCTAATTCTATTTATTATTAAAACCACACAGATGTTGTAATGTCTCTGGATTGCAGTCTTTGAAGTTATTACAGTAGAGTTGAGTTGTGTTGAATGTGATTAAAGAACACATTAATGTGAAGTTTATTTGACTATAGGGTTACCAGACCTTCCATTATCTGTTTCCGGTACCTTTTAGGAACAGTTTTCAGAAATGTTATTTCATCACACATTCAAAAGAGGCCGTAAAATTAGGTTGTGCACTTTGGTGACATGGTTCATATCTGACAAACACAAACAAACAGAAGTCAATGGTTGTGATAATCCTTTGGTTTATTCCTTATATGTACTCTGGGGCTTTTGGCCAGATATGGAAGTAACCAAATCACTACAATAAGATAGAATATATGTTTTACATTTAATTGTTAACTTGGTTTAATGGTTTATTCAGTTGATGTTAGGATCTAGAAAGTTGCATGAAGTATATTATATAGAGTGCTTTTTCACCATCACATCGAAACTTCTCGAATTGTTAAAGTTATGTTTCCAAGTGAGCCTGGCTTTAATGCAACAATTTCTAACCAGTCTCGGCTCGAAATTTTCGACACGGTTGTCACAGTTACCAGGGCAGCTAGTGAAACATTTGTGTTCCCATTCCAAAGAGTTTAGTTATCAGCCCGTTTGAGAAAAAATTAAACCAAAACCGTACCTGATGGCCAAGATTTGCACAGCGTGAAACAGTTAATCAAAGAGAACAATTTGATAAGACAAAAGTGCGTCTATGGGGGCTCATCCCAAAACGCGAGTTTGTTTCTAAAAACGCAATACACAGTGCTCATTTATAAGTTTTAGAAAGTAAACACAGGGGTTTTAACTAGGCCTCCACAACATAAATTTGATCTTATTATTAAATGAAGGCAATTCCCTTTCATATAGTTCCCAGATAAAGCTAAAGATAAAGCTACTTCTCTCATTTCCCTAAAGTCATTGGCCACGTTACACTGTCATTTATGTGACATGTAAGGTATAAGACCTTAATGGAGTCGGATTACTAGGTAGATTTGTCGAGATGGAAAAATCCCCAGCGTGAACACAACCCCTAAGATTTGATGAGCGGAGTTGCGCGTTTCCAAATAAAAAATGTCCAACACTAGTCCAGAAATACTTCAAAAAAAGTCAAATCATGGTTGCAACAAAACGTGTTTTATGATGAAAGGAAAAAAAATCCTGAAGGAGATAAAGCGATAAGTTTCAAAATCTGTTTTCTGTTGAGTTATGAATGTTTTTGTCTATATTATGTTCAATGATAGATTAAAATAAACATTACGTTTTTCTTTTACAGTTGAAAGTGTTAGCGCTAATTTAATGCTTTGATAACTTTTTAAGGAAGGGAAAGATGTTTTGTTTTATTTAATGTAAATTTTACAGCTAATGTGCTTAAAAATTAATGCATGAATATCATGAAAGCTCAAGTTTGTTCTAATATTACATAGGCATGCATGGTCTGTTGTCTTAAGTTTATTGTACGTTTATATTATTTTTGATTATTCCCAAAAAAATGTGCAGACTGTAAAAGGGACATGTTCACCAGCATAAAAGACTCCATAAAGCAAACAATATTTTAGCCACTTTTAACGTTATACCTTTATATTAATAAAGAGCTATATTAATACAATTTTATGTTTATGTTGTGTTTAATTAGCACATGGACATTCATGTCAATTCAGATTTGGATGTAGACTTTGAGTAGCACTGTTCTATTTAGTTCTTTTTATTTATTATTGGTAAACTATTTGTGTGTTCAAAAATTTTATTTGTGTATTTTTTGTTACTCCAACACTTTATTTAAATGAAAGTGCTGTGTTTGTTTGGATTTTGTACTTGAATGCAATAATTTTTGGTTGGAAAAAATGAGAATCATTTAAGAGAATCTTGAACTCAATTCTCATAAGATACATGCAGTCGTAGTCTTAACACGGTTTTTAATAACAGATTAACAAATTAAGATATCAACCCTTGTCCCTCCTTCAAAGTCTTCTGATTGGTCCAGTGCTTTAAAACAGATATTGATGAGCAATGCTCCATGTAAAAATTGAAAAAGACTTGTGTGCTTGGCCCTGCAAAAGACGTGAATGCAACAGTCATATGCGTCAATCAAACTCGCACTCACATAAAAAACAATGGAAAAAACACATTCTTCATGTATTATTTAGATGTTTTTTACACCCATTAGTGGAGTAAATGTAGTTAAATAACTTAAACTTTTCACAAACAGCTTTTTGTCTTTTTATTCTAATCTGATACTACAGGCCTTAATAATCTTGGCTATATTATCACATTCTTCTGAGATGAAATCACCCGTCTTTCTGTGTGGCAAAACTCAGTCCGGTCCAGATAACATTATCAGCATTCTTAACTATCAGTGTGACAAATGAGCGCTTTGATCTTGTTAGATAAGCACCGAATTCATTTGTTTAATTAAAGCAGGCTGTCATGTGCTGGTGCGGAGGTCATTTTAAAAACTGTTGAAATTAGAGCAGGTAATTAAGAAGAGCTGTGATAAGGACCCCTGCGTGGACCAACTGCATCTGCTGCTTTGGAGAGAGAGAGGCTTCATTTCTCCCCTGGGCGATTCTTCAAGGTCACTGGCTTTATTAAAGTTAGCCAGCGCCAGAATTATAAAATATTTTATGGACTTGTTTGATAGAAGAGGTTTTCGGGCAAGTCTTCGGGCATGAGTCATTAAAAAGCCCCCGTTATTGTGTCTATGAACTTGTATGGCAACTAGCACCTTGACTAAGATATTTGTTTGGGCAATGGAGCGTGGCATTAATTATAACAGGGTTTGATTAAAGGCGTCGTACGGGAAGGAGTGTCATTCATCCTTCCGTGTTTAGCGCTGCACCCGGAGAGGTTCTCATTCGAATTGGCACTGACATACGTTCTCCTGCTAAGGTGTCACAGGATGTTGAATTTGAGCCCATTTCGTTTGGCTGCCTGGCGCACCCTTCCATTTAAGATTAAAAAAAAGATGCTGCAGTCGTGTTTCTCGTCACGTTTCTGTGAATATGACAAATGCAATCTTCAAACTTAGGTTCATATTTGCTCATGTGATCAATGGAAAATCTATTAAAATTCATTGCAGGAACCATCAAATCCTAAATGTTTGTTTAAAACAATCAATATTAACATCATTGGAGTCGTGACCGGCCCTTCATGTGTTGATTTAGAGGGGACCGATAGACAAGGTTAAGGAAATGTATAGAGAGACAAAGGGCACTGAGTCTATTATAAAAGGTCGCTGGTAGTCATGTAGGTTGTGTGTTAAATCGTACCGTAGGTGAGCGAGGAGGGGAAAAAGGGATATGTATTCACGTTAAAACTGGCATTGCTTTTCCATGTCTTTAAAATTGTACACTGCAAGATCATGTTTCGCCTTATTCAAAATAACCAATCTTTCCTCTTTACTATCGTATCTCATGCCGACATTTCTAAACAGCCAAACCTTGAAAACATTTTATTTCTTATTGTTTTGTAACCACATGCGCTTAGATCTACTATATCAAAGTAAGGGTGTTTGTGTATAATTGTAATATTCACTTTTTTAGCTGTTGTCTTCTGTGGATTCATTGATCAGAGGGTCTCTGATGTTACACATCTTCTCCAGTTAGAGCTCAAACAGTCTCTTAAATTACGGCTTCGGGCCTGCAGCAGATTCACTTCAACAATCTCTCTGAAGCTTGGCATGCCTCATCTCTGTGTTTCCTGGATCTCTACATAAGCTACAGTTGCCTCAGAATGGTTACAAGAAAATATAATTACATCAGCCTCATACATTGTATTAGGATATAGTTATGCAATGGGTTTGCAGTTAATTGAGCCACAGATGGCTTTTTGGTGATTCAATGCAGTGCTGTGTGATCAAATGCTGTGTCATTTCTAGTGTTATTACATTCTTTTGCAGTGATGTATTGATTTTTTGTTTTTGGTAATGTTCCCTTTACCCAAATTTAGGTAAATTATAGTTATGGTAATCGATAGTAATTGCTTATTATTTGAATTGCCGGTACAGTTTAATGAGAAATGTTTGACTTAATTTGTCTTTAACCAACATAAACATACATGACTATGTAACACAATGTAACCTAAAATTTTATTTATCTCAAGAAGCAAAAGTTATGAATCGCAAGTACCAACAACTTATAAATAGTAAAATGTAAGAAGTTTAAATGGTAAGTTTGATTCCACACAAAAATAAGGCAACAAAAAATAAACACTGAAAAAAGTGTTTTACCTACTTATGCATTGTTATTTTCCACATTAATTATGAACTTGTGAAAATATTAAATTGAACGAATGGGACTTTGTGAATAATATTTACCTAAAACAATGAAAGATAATAAATCATGTGATATTTGATCATCTTCATTGGCCAACTTTGACTAGAAAATAGGCAAAAATGTTCTTGTCATTTTATCAAGCAGCTTCCTGAGGTCTCAGCCTGAGATGGTTTTTTAAAGAATTTTAAAGTCACCTTCTTCTCTTTTACAGGTTGTTCTTTAGACCGTATTTAGTCAAAGTCAAACCCAAAACACTTTTATTAAATAAAGTAATTTTTTGTAAAAATCATGTATGTTTGCTTAATGTAGGCATGCAGTTTTTAATATTAAGAAATATCTTACTCATGTGTCCCAAAACTTTTGACCGGGAGTGTAAATATTTGTGTGCTGTTGGGATTAAGTTTAGTGTCAGAAAGATGGCAAGTCTCTATCATTCTGTATCTGACTGCTCTTCGGCTCGGGTCGCCCTCTGCCCCTCCCTTATGTCACGGCAGCCGCAGCCAGGTCTGCCAGAGTTCCCCTCTGCCCTGATGCAGTTTCATACTAATGAATTGCTTTACTGCCTAATTACTAATACATCCCCCACTTCATCTCCTCACTAGCCTCTGAAGAACCCGCCTTGAAGGCAAGATCCACACAGGCAGACATCACACAGCCCAGCCAACCCAACACCCCAAATGATCAGGCTGCTAAGTGCCAGTCTGGCCGGCCATTTTGAACCCTTTGAACTTATATTTAAGGCATTTAGCAGACGCTCTTATCACGAGTCATTTGCTAAAACTGCTTTAGCTTCAAATGCGAGACCGTCATGGTCAACAGATGGTAAGTGTGGCGTTCTGAAAGTTATCTGCTAATCAATGTCTTGCACATGGCCCGCTACCACCATCTCCACCCACGAGACTCTCCCACAGCGAAACCAGCCTGCACTATCATAACGAATCCTGCCAAAATTGACTTTATCTTGCAAAATCTGACCAGGGTTTCCCTTTGGGCCTTGTTCCCTACCAAGATTTTCTTCTCTGGTTTTCGTGGAGAATTTTTTCTGCTGTCATCTTTTAAATTATTAAAAGCATCAAATTAAAACCTCAAATTAGAAGGACAGTTCACCCGAGAATTAAAATGATGTCATTATTTAACTACTGTTGTTCTAAAGCGATTTTCTTTCTCTGACACACAAAAAATATTTTTGGTCATTATTTTTATTGCTCCACAATCTGGAAAAAGTTTCCTTATAGTAATTGTGTGAGCATCAGACAAGATCCATTATTCAATTAACTTCTTTTTACAATGTCCAGCTTTAATATATATACTTTATTGTCCACTTGGTTATAACACCATTGCTTTAAAAGACTTCTACACACGTAGTGCTTTTTCTTGGTATTGCATAAAAGATAAACACTGTTGTGTTTCAAAGGAAAATAAAGCTAAACATGTATGGAATAAAGTGACGGTGAGTAAATAATGACAGCTGCTTCATATTTGTATAACTGAACATATCCCCTTCTTATCCAGCTTTATATGTGTATTCCAAACATGAAATAATAGCATTCAGATGCTCTCTCTCTCTCTCTCTCTCTCTCTCTCTCTCTCTCTCTCTCTCTCTCTCTCTCTCTCTCTCTCTCTCTCTCTCTCTCTCTCTCTCTCTCTCTCTCTCTCTCACTCTTTTTCTCTCTCTTTGATACTGGTTAGAATTCACTGTACTGCTCTTTGTTTGGGTACATAAATCACAAGACCTGCAGCTGCACCGCAAAGGTCACTTCAAATCTCAAGTAAAATAGAGTGGAGCCCAGAGGGAGAGGACCTCCTAGTGCCAGCGCACCGCTCCGTGTCTGTCCCGTGTGTGTGAGGTGAGAGGGTATAGAGCAAAAAGATGTGAATGGAGTAATGCCAGCTCAGCTCACATGCTCCAGTGCCCACAGAACAGAGAGGGATGACTATCATCACCACCAGTGCTAATAATTTCAAAGCTTATGCACATTATACAAACGACATTGTGTTTATATATTGAGTTGTTTTACTTTATTTCTATCTTTTCTGTACTCGTCAGAACTTTTCATATGTAGCTCCGCCCACAGTGTAATCTAATTGATCCTCCTGAAGTATGGGATAATCAGTTTTTGCTGGAAACACTCACAAATCCATTGTGTATCCTGTCAGATGTTGCTATAACGAAGTAGCAGTCCAGCAGAGCGTTCTTTCAGAGCTAGGTCAGTACAGTACCCTGACAGCTTTGGACTTAGTTGTTAGTGATGCTTGGGGTCAGTCCTGAATGTTCCTGACACTCTGTGATTTAGCACTTGCTCTCAAGGCCACAGATGCAAATCCTCACATTCTACTGCATTGCATGAGAGAGAGAGACATTTTGCAGTCGTACCCAACCCCTCTTATCCATCTGCTCTTTGACAGCTTTATGGCTAGAGCTGTTTAAATCGTACAGATTTACATCAATTGATCAGACTTGCTCATGTACATTAGTGGTTAAATTAAAATTGAGAATATTAATTCAATTCCAACTCAAATGAAAGAAATGCATATGTACTTGAAGTTTTAAGTTATACTCTCCTGTAATATTTACATATGAATTCTCATACATTATAGTTATTATTTACCATAAATGCATAAATCATCATTAAAGTCATATTATTATGTTATGTTTTTTAGTGGAACAATTTAAACAAGAAATAAGTCATTTTTAAAGCTTTGAAATTCATTGAATATACTGATAATCAGCATGATATGCATATTATCAGAAAAAAAGCACCTACCAAATGCTTTATATAAATATAAAGATACATTTAGAATGGTCACCAATGCTGTCTCATACAAATCGACCATTTTCAAACAATAGTGCTGTTGTGCAAGTACATGGCCACAGGTCCAGTGAAAGCTCTGACAGCCACAGAATGAAGATTAAAAACTCTGCAGAACACAAATTCTGCAGTGTGATTGTGTGTGAACGTCTGCGCTGTTAGATCGGAGGAAAACAGTCCAAACGTCTCTTGCTCCGGCAAAGAAAAATTGTGGTCACGAACTCTCGGCTCTCTATTTTCCAGTTGTGAACTGTTGTTTCTTCCAGAGCAAGCAATAACGCACAATAGTAATCAGTTCAATGCAGCAAAGCCCCTCCCTCCTGCGAATGAACAATAGGCCCGAGCAGGGAGGGTGCGGTGCCACGCAGCCTCAATGGGTTTAAATGAAAGTCATCCAGTGCACGCAGGAAGTGGTAAGTAGACAGTGAGGGATGGCGGTACTGTAATCTCTCTGTTGGAGAGCAGGACGGGACAGCGGCCAGCCGGACCCAGCAGGCCGAGGGAAATGCGACGGCGGTAGCACAGGCTCAGCTGTGATCATTGAATGCGTTTACGTGGCTGCGTGTGTGTTTGTGAAGCTCAGGTGTGGCCTATTTAAGATGCGTGTGCTATACTGAGTGAACGTGGCAGAGGCACCTGCTCTGTTTAAATGTTCCTTCTGTTTGATCTTATGCCTGGTGCGCACACACAATTCTCTTGACATCTCATAAAACAGACACAAATCAGGACAAATATCTTTATTTTGAACCATTTTTTCTGAATTGTTACATTATTTATGTGACAATCAAAGGGATGGTTCACCCAAGAATAAAAATTATGTAATTATTTTCTCACCTTTGAGTTTTTCCAATTCTGTTAAAGTTAATTTATTTTGAACACAGAGAAAGATATTTGAAAGAATGCTTGTAACCAAACAGTTCTTGGAGCTTGACTACCATAGTAGGAGAACTTACTTTATGTTGTGTTCTGTTGAACATCAAATAAGATCAATTGAAGAATGTGGGACTACAAAAAGTTCAGGAGTAATTTTTTCCTATTTTTCCTGCAATGCTTTTGGATTAAAATCGTACATCCAAATATCAGTCATCAGTTCTTCAACTTTATTGGTCAACACTGATTGCCGGAAATTAGCCGCTTTAACTTACATTTAAAAAAAATGTGATTCATGTAATTATCATGTTTCTTGATTCTGGGATAAATATTGCTGTTCTTTCTTTCGAAAGGTTCACCTGTATGTCTGGGTTGATATATGGTTGCTACTGATGTTTTTTTAAACCTCATATGTGTCCCCTAGCACTTGAGTAAACCTGATTCAAAATCACATTCTAAGAATAATTCATTCAACTTGGGCTTTCTGAAAAAAGCGTAATAAGAGTTTCCTTCCATTTCCCACTCAATAAAGTCGTATCGTTGACCTGGGGTTGATTTTTTATGAATCCTTCCTGCTGCCCATAAGGACTTGACGCTATGTGTGGAAGATCTCTGCAGCTTTTAGAAAAGGGTGTGTGTGGTCACGGTATAGCCTGAAGTCGTCTTTCGGATCCGCTAATATGCTACAACTCCTGCTTTCTTTCTCTCCTTTGTGCTCGCTCTCCTCTAGACACAAATAAATAAGTGATATTTTCATTAATCTCTGCCTTCCTTCAAAATAATATGGTGGCTACTTCATAAAACATTGATGCCAATCTTTCATTATTCATTTTTGGGGTCCTGTTCTTTCGGTCCTGAAAGGAAATGAGAAATGGAGGGGTGGGGTAGACACACTGACAGTCTGGAGGGAAGGAGGGATAACATGCTGGTTGACAAGGCCAGGCAGAGTGGCGTTTTTGCATTATGTTTTATCTCCGTTCTGGCTGAATGCCATTTCCTGCCTGTGTTGGAGCTTATAGCTCAGACTGGAGCGAGTGGTGAAGTGTGTGGAGGTAACACATATCCCAAACATATTTTCAGATTAACCATAGCTTCGATTGCTTCTGTCCTTCGGGAACAGGTGACTCATTTTTTTGAGAAGCAAAAACAAACGTTTTGCTTGGTATGCAATTATGAACCTCATCCGATATACGTTAATACCAATATATGTTGAAGACATGCAAACATTTCCCTGTTGGTTTATTTTCAATCAACTCTCAGCACAGCGGTCCTTTGTGAGCATAGACATCATGTTTAATTTGACGTCATGTACCGTCTGTTCAGCCTGTCCTCCTGTTTTGTTTGATCATTTTAAGCATTAAATATATATTTTCCACCGGATAGAAAAACATGATTTTACAACTTGTAACAGTTTGTGCTTATAAACTGTGCAACAATGGTATTTATGCATGCATCCTTTATATCATTTATGTCTAGTTTGTGTTTAGTGTAATGGATGCATGTATGGACTACGTATAAGGTCACTTGCTCCCGTTCCCATGGCCCTTTGCCTTCATTAAGATAGACAATGAAAGCCTTCACTATTGATTTGTGAGTTCCTCAAGGATGCACTTTGAACCCTCCACCATTATAGCAAGATAATGGGTGTTTGCATGTAGTTTAGACCAGCGATTTCCAGCCACAAAATGATTTGTGGCCCCCGTGGTACCAGGTCGGATGTACGGAAAAGGCATCCGGCAGCTGTTGGAATGAGAATAGGTGTATGTGTTTTTGATAATGAGGCCTAATTTCTTAATGACGCAAAATGACAGGGATGGCAAGCTATCCGTCAACGTATTCTCCTGGAAGAATAGAGGAATGGGTGCTGTATAAATGAGGTATATTAGAATTATAGAGTCTATGTTATCTAACCCAGCCAGAGCGCAGCACTGTTGTCGGAGATGAAGGAGTTTATGTGCTTAATTAGACTGTGCTTTTGGGCACAACAGGTGAAAAATGATTTATAATAAACTATTTGTGATTTAAAAACGGACTGCCTGTCGAAATTAGCGAGCGCCTTTTCAATATCAACTACAGAGGCGACGAAAATGTTTCTACTCAATTTTCTACGATAATTCTAAAGGTTAATGACTCCATTTTTTCCCTCATGTGTAATTACTTAAAGTACAGTTTCACGGCACAAAGGAAAACCTTATTAAGCATGGGTGCAACATCAGAAAGATTTTGTCTAATTATCAGGTTGTCATGGCTTAAAAAAACGGCATTAAAAAACACAAACAGCAACGAATGCAACCTTTTCACAGCAAACTTTTAGTTTTGTTTTTACATACGAAGAATGTTTGTGATTCAACAACGTGGTAACGCTATTGACTTTATAAGCTGTTTCGATCCGAGCTACATCAGCCTCATCAATCGTTTTTTGGCAGATGCTTGGCTGTTCACCGTGTACAGCTCATCCTGAAGACAGAGGTTATTCTAAGTCGAACCCGTGCACGTACGTGCGTGTGTTCTAAATTTGCATGCAGAAGTGCTTTATGTGTAAATGGCTCTATCAGCGGAGTGATTTACCTTTTACTGCATAATGTTGCAGCTCCCGCTTCCCAGCCAAAGTTCCCTCTCTCCTCTTATACTAGTAATATGTCACGTCTTTAATAGAAGTATGTGAGTCAGAAAAAGACAAAGCTGCCATTTTAATCTCTCAAGATGAAATTAAAGAGCACACTATGTCTTCTGGTGAGCTCGTAGAGAAAGAGTTACATCTGCTATACTAATCTTGTGTGCTAATATCTGTCCATCAGTTATCTGCTGGAATCGTTTACATGCTACATGGTGCACTTTAGTAATGGTTGATTTTGACTTTTATGAATTTAAGATGGTTGCATATTGTGCTATTTTTAAAAAGATAGTTAAGTTTGTTGCATGTCACAAATCAGGATCAGGTTCCCAGTTAAAGTCTGTGATGTTATCAGTAATTCATATCAGAACTCTCAACACACGCATGCATGCAAAATGATCGCCGACATATAAGTAATACATCAATTCATGTTTGTCAAACAAAAAGATGTTTGTCCAGAGTTAAAATCAGTGGACAGTGACAGTAAAGCGCCTTGTCCGAGGAAAAATTTGATTGTAGTGATTTTAAATCAGCTGTCTGCAAAATGTCAAACTAGTGATTAAAGATAACTTATTTGGTTGGGATTTTAAAATTTGTCTAAGACCGCCAAATCTCAAAAGCGCATTATATGCAACCACCTTTACTTGGCAACTAGATCAGTGAAAAATCTTTTGTTATTATTATAAGCAGTCGTGTCAGTGTTCATATTCAATAAACCAATGGGTTTAGAGGACAAGAACTAACAGCTTAATAAAAATGAAGAGATTTGTTTGAAGAAATAAAAAGATGTGATTTGTTTGAACATGTGAGTATGTTTGACTCTGCGTGTGGAACTGGTTGCGGGTGGACCTTGGCAAATACCCAGCTGCCCTTGCTTTTCATACTTGTGTCCATCTCCATGCACATGTCAATCAAACACATTTGCTTCAGAGTGACTAGACAACTGTAACTGTTTTTATTTTGCGTTCTACCACATACCAAATAAACTAAATAAAACTGTATTACAGGGTTGTAAAGTAAGAACTTGTTATTTTAAACAACAACATTTCCAATAGTCAATAGTAACATGTTTAAAAGATTGCTGCTGGATTTATATTTCTTTTTCTTATCTCTTTTTTCCCTTTTGAATGAAATATGACCCAGTCCTTTTTTTGCATGAGATTGACCCATTTATCTTTTAATAACAGGCCCACTACAGATATTACTTTGTCTCTCTTAGAAATATGTGAGAAAATAAATAGTAAAAGGGGTTGTGTTTTACACTTTGGTAGTATTATTTTTCTCATAAGTCCACTAGAATGTTTCCAGAAGCACTCATAATTTAGGTTTAAATGTCTATTTATTTTCACACTCATACTCACTCTTAGAATGAAATGGGCTGTTTTTGCAAAGGCATCTTTAATATATGTGTGCATTACATGTAAATGACCCCTGCTATGATTGGCTGACCTCTATAAAACAGTTGGCGAGTGCTGAATAGGCATTGAAGTGTGGGTGGTAAATGTCATAATGAATAGAACCATTTTGAAGAGCATGCAATGTTCTGTGTTTGTGCAAGATCTTCTTTTTTATATTAAGCAGGATTTGATCGGTTTGATATGAACAGAACTTAGAAGGTATGTTGGCTGATCAGTTGTTTCTTTGTAATTTAAATCTTTCATGTGGGCTCAAGTGTCCTACGTGAGTTGAGAATATATGTTTAGGAGGGAAATGCCTCTATAATTTTTTTTAAACATGTTTAATGTGGCTTAGTAAATATCACAAAACAACAGTTATATTTACTTAATATTTTTTTTAAATAATATACATGATTTGAAAAATATTAAATTTAAATTTTGTTTAAAATGTTTCACGTAAAACAAAGTTAAATTTTTTTACTTTAAATAAAATGATTTATTCTAAGGTGAGTATTTTTAATACACCTTAAAACCATCAAACAAACCATTTTGATGCAAAACATGATGTTACTGATTAATATTTACAAACCCTGCATCAACTTAAAAGGGATAGTTCACAAAAAAATAATATTCTGTTGAAATTTACTCACACTTCTGTAAATTTCAAACCTGTATAGGAAAGGAAGTTAGGAACTAAGTTAACAGCAGCGGCATTCCTTTACTTCCTTTGTATGAACAGAAAACCAATGCAACTGAATGGTTGCCGGTTAACAACATTCTTCAAAATATCTTCTTCTGTGTTCCACCGAAAAAAGAAAGTAATACAGCTTTGAAATAAAACGTGTGTTTAAATGATGACAAAATGTACATTTTACAAGTTCTATCACTCTTACTCATATGTTTTGCTCTATTATTTAATTTTTTAATTGATCCTCCCAAATCTAACCAATCAACACACGCTTACGTTCATCCAAAAACACCTACCCACATATACCCACCTGCCCTTGTGTTGTGTACACACACTCCCTCAGTAAGTGTGTGGCAGGAAGTTAATTGGCAGCATCTGGTGTCTATGAGGCAGCGCACCCTCCCAAGTCCCTTACCCCCCGGGCATCTGGAGACACCAGTCTGGCTGTGGGCACCAAATATGAAGCGGGTTGAGTGAGGTGGGGTAAAAAAAGAGAGAGGGATGCATAGTGCAAACTTGCAGCTGGCACTCTTGCCAGCGGGGATGTGGTCAGACAGGCTGCAAGCTGTGCCAGGCAGGGACGCCCCCAAGGGACAGATAGTTTACAGATCTGGACAGGATAAAAGATGAGAGAGTAAGGATAATGACAAATAGAAACATAGCTTGAAAGATTGAAATGAGGTGTCCTTAATTTGGGACAAATAGAGGTCTCATTTGAAATATCTTAGTTTGGTGGTTCTATCGAATTTCTGTCTTTCTAAAGCGTGAGCCTTCAATCCTATATCCGTATAAAGTTACTTTCATTCATATTGCTGTGAGTGGTCTGTCGTCTCATACTGTGATAGCTTCAGCTCTGACCTTCAGCTGGCTTTTACCGTCTTGTGCTGATATCACTTCCTTTGAGGCCTTATTTAGCCTAGTGTGATATTGGTTTGATCATGCATGAGTCACCTTGTGCGATATCGGACAAAAACACTACTGACATCATTGCCGCTCATCTCTGCTTTCATTATAGCAGCAAACATCATCCAGCTTTACCAGCACACCCAAATGTCACCTGCTTCTTCTTTACACATTTATGTCTTAATAACTTTTAATATTAATAATGTGTAATGTTAATATTGATGTGATACATGTGCTGTGTACCCAATTTGCAGAGGAAAATACTGTTTGGGTTTGGAGATCTTTTAAATGTTTTTTATGCATCTGTAAATTTGCCCTTCAGTGTCGCACTGATGTATTTCCTAGTAAAAAACTTGTGTGTGGCAGAAGAAATTGTCCCCATAGACAAATCATGCGTAATTAGCTGTTAAGTTAAGGTGAATACTTAATCCTGTCTGTTCCCGGCATCCTTACTCCAGCTCTGCCTCGGGCTACATTAGCCAGCGGGCTGGACCAATGATGCTGCTGGTGTAGATTCTCAATGTGGACCTGATGCCCACATCTAATGGAGCTAATGTGGATGGATTCCACTTTGTATCTCTGCCATCTCTTCTGCATTAACTCTCATTCCTGTTTTTCCATCTCCCAGTCTCTCCAGTTGCATCAGTGTGTATATACATGTGCATGTGTGTTTAAGACAGAAAGTGGGAATAGAGTGCATATCGGCGCCAGGCTGTCTGCTGAAGTCCACTCCACCTACTCTGCCGATGCAGTCAGCCAACACATCTCAGTTGTCCCCTGGGAGGAGGGGGGGGGGGTGAGACTGCACACCTGCATCATAGAATCCCTCCTACTTGCAAATTTTTTATTCTTTACACACACTTGTGTACTTGTTATGACATGCGAGATGATTATACCTCAAAAAAATTAGAATATGTTGGTTGGAAGAAAATGATCCAAAACGGGCTGCGGGTAAATAAAGAGTAAAAATATAGTGGGAGTCGGTGGATGTGGAATAAACCTTGGTCTGGTTACTAAAATATTTAAATCTGAAAGCCATACAGATCAAGTCTAATCTTTCAACAAAATAAAGGCATGTCTCTCCTTAACAACCCACATGTGTGAGACAATTCATAGAGTTGAGTTTAATGTCTGAGAATCAGAAGTATCTTTTAAGACATTACACAAGCAGCATAGAACTGAACGTTAACTGTGATTTTCTGGAAAAAGTGACACACCTTATTCAAAGACTAAATAATTTGTTGTTATGGGAATTATGACGACACCAGCTGCACCCTCATAATCTCAGATGTCCCTTTAGAGCGAGGGGGAAGAGTGGGCAAGCCACAGAAAGACGTAAACACACACGATCACACGGGGACATCTCTTAGCCGTCACCCTGTCTGGCTGTTATTACCCTCTTTTCTCTTACGCACACCTGATCCACCCCCTACAGTCTGCTTGTACGTGTATATGTGCCCTGTGTGACTTTATCGCCCCATGCCTCATGAGGGGGCATGGCGCCATGTTGGCGACTTCTTAGGGCTCATCTGCTCTATGATAATTACCCTAGACGTCCCTCAGCGCAGCAAGGCGGCTACTTACCACCGCAGGGTCACACATATGGAAACACACACACATTATATCGCTGATGTTCACCACTGCTGACCTGCCTGTGGCACACTATGAACACTATTCACACTTTTTTTCTGCACACACACCATTATGTCCCAGCTGCAGATGGGATGAGCCACCTGGGACACGCAGCTTTGGAGTATTACGCCAATGACGCATTAGTGAGTATGATAGGAGGGTCCATGAGCCTTGGGTGTGTGGAGGGGGTGTGACCGATGTTTCCTTTTCATTATTAGATGATGCAACATAATTCATTTTCGAAAAATGTCAGGGCACCGAAGCACATATATGGCCATCTGCTGGCCACACTCAAAAAAACATTACGTGTTTTAACGGAAAACCCGTATTTACAAAAAAGCTTTGCAAATAAGACATCATACCGTTTGACTTTGTGTCTATATGAAATTAAAAAAATAAGTAAATCCGATGATCTCAACCATTTCTATTACAATTCACCAAAAATATTTTTTAAATAAATTATTTTTTTACTTAACATAAACATAAAAATATTTGTAAGTTTTAAAGTATTTAACTGTTGGATTTTTGCTCAATTATTTTAATATTTTCCACAGCAAAACAGTTTATTTAATGTTTTAAAATATTTCTTTTTCGGAAATTCACTAAGCCATTTGAAACATTATTTATAGGATGAGAGTACACAAATCACACTTAAGGGTTAGTTAATATTTCTCATCATTTCCAGCTTGTTTTAATTTCCTCTGTAGAACACAATAGAAGATATTATCAGAAATGTATTGGTCAAATTTTTTTGGTCCATACTATGGAAGCAAGAGGGCTCAGTGTTTTTTGGCTACGCATGGTTTTCAAAAAAGATATTTTGGGTTCTGCAGAATAAAATATTTCAGGTTTGAAATGATATGAGGGCACCCATCCACTTGCATTGGTTTTATAATCATACAATAAAAGTGAATGGGTGCCAATGGTGTTCAGTTACTAATTTTCTCCAAAAGATTTTCTTTTGTGTTTAACAGGTAAGGGTGAGTAAATGATGACAAAATGATACATGATTGGTTAAACTATTACTTTAAACAGATAACATGGATAATATCTGTACCCACCTGCATCTGTGTCTGTATTAATTCATCTCACTTTCCAAGTTAAAACTTATATTTGTTATCCACTTACTGTTAAGTCTGTGTAGCTGTTTTAGTCTGTTGTGCCACTTTTTCCAAATTCCCAAAACATTATGTTCAATGGTGATATATTTCATCTCACCCGCACTTCTGCATGCAGACTGCCTAATCTTACCCCTACTCTGAACAAAGACCGATGGCAGTATCCGTATCCTGTCTTTGTTTTGTTTTCCGAAGATGGACTGATGATTAGTGGTGCACTTGAATGTCTCAGCCGGCCTTTAATGTTCTGGGATCATCTGCCAAATATCACCCCAGAGGTGCTCGGGTGCTTTCTTTTTTTCTTGTTGGGCTGCAGTTGTAAAGAGCACTAGGTTGGAATATATTGGCCTGAGAGTTTGTCTCTATCTATCTCTCTGGGGTGTAAGTTTATGATGTGAGCTGTAATGAGGGAATGATTTACAAGCTGTGAAGGCAGCATGATGGCCAGGGTTCTTAGCTCTAATATTACATGTGTCCCCCTGCGCTTGTCAAGAGCACTGCAGCTTGGCATGTGTGCTATTTTGTGGTCAATGCACACACTTAACATGTTTCACCATGATAGCACTCGATATACAAGCTTATACGGTTCTGCAAAATTCATAAACACTTGAGCTAAAACTCAACTATCCCTCTCAATCTAGTGATCTGGTAATAAATCACGATTGACTTAAAGTTAATCTGCCTCTGCTTTTGAAAACCCTACAGATTCACTAAGCATTAGTAAAATTAAATGGTGTTGTGTTCTTTCATTCATTCATTTATTTCCGTACAGGTGCTTTCTCTGAAACTGAAGTACAAGCCACTTGAATTTAAAATATATTAAATATATTAATCTTAGTTTGTTATTTATTAAAAGATATACTTAAGCAAGAATAAAATATATCTTTAATTGAATACACTGATAAAACCGAAAAAGCCATCAAAACAATTTATCGTGAATAATCACACACATATCTTATCGTTTTGTCTATTTACTGTGCATATTAACCTATTTTAAACAATAATTAATACATGTAAATATTACGAAAATATTTGAATGTGCTTTTTAAATTCAAATAATGAAAATTATAAATGGAATTAATTAATTGATTGATTTATTTATTTATTTATTAATGTGCGACATATCATTATGCGTAATCTTTTTTTCTGGATGTGATTAATTGCAATCAATAATTTTGACAGCCTTAATTTTTACACAATAATAAATAAAACACTATGTTATATAATAAGATTGATTTTTATATAAATCACTATATTTACTACAGTATATATTTTCAGTACACTATGTATGTATGTAAGTATTAATGTATATATAAACATACATACTTACTTACATACATATTTATAATAAATAATATTGAATATTGTAAATAAAGAGAATTTTTATATATACTATATTTAGTACATTGGTTTATATATAAAATATATATATAGGTGTGTAATTATAAATGTAAACATTCACATTATAATTTTTGTGTTCAACATGAAAAAATAAAGAGAGAATAAAACGACTACTTCAGCTTCTGAGGTCAAGTAAACGTTTATAATTCCACAAATTTACCTTCAACTAAAAACATTTCTTACTGACATATCAATGAAACTCATGTCTTAGTGGTGGGGTTATGTAAAAATAAAAATTTCAACATCTTGTCAGTCTTGTTTGTCGATGATGTTAAAGTGACAGTCCTTAGCACTTCCTGTGTGCCCACACGGGCCAATGAGGGCCCTTCATTCTCCAATCTTTGAGCCTCCGCATGCATTTGCTTTTTGGCATTTGGTGAATCCCACGGCCGATTCACACGGCTCATTTCAAACATGCCATCGCACACGGACAGCCCGACCACAAAGCAAGTGAGGTTGCTTAGTAACTGTGCCATCCAGTGCTTTCCTTCAGTCTGATTCATGTCCCAAATGATAGATCAATCACAGGAGGGCCACTCCACTCCCTCTAACTCTCCTATTACAGTGGAAGATTGAGAGAAAGATGACAATCAACAGTCAAATCTACAACAATGAATATTAGAGGTTAGAATATATAAGCATTTGAAAGTATGGGCGTACACCATAAATGTCATGAAATGTAATATCCGCGTATGTAATGGATATGTTATGGTTATTTTGTTGTTTTTACCTCATATGGATGAGCAAGTATTGTGTCACTTGACAGATTCTTGCTCATATTTGAAACCATTTAACCTTCAAAACATTAAACACATGACAGACGGAGCTCTTAGAGAAATACGGGAGGGAGAAAAAGAGAGAGAGCCACTGTGATGACCTCTATGCTTGATTGATTTGAGAATATAGACAAGATGTCCCGCTCTGTATGAAAGCCAGCAATTTTCCTCTCCATCTAGTTCCCTTCAGAGGCAAGCCGACAGCCGCAGTGGTATCAAAGGCCTCGTCGTGTTCTTCCTAGCAGACTAGAAAAGCCCTGCAATGGAGAATGACACCTCAGTAGATGCTTTCGACTTTCGGCTAACACCGCACAAACACACACAAGTTTTCTCGGCCGAGTGGACATACAACCTCTGGTCATTGATAGCCCTTCCCGCACGAGTTGAAAAAAGTTTAGATTATGAACTCTTTTGTATTTTTTAACTGATGACCTTGAGCTCCAGACGGTGCACTTTTCTCTTAATAGGACTGAAGAGCAACATCTCTCCATTTGTGTGGTGTGTGTGGCATTGGGGGGCATGGCTGAATTGTGATGCCACGTTTGTGTGTGTAGGTTATTGTGTGCCAAACTTCTTTCGCATCCCCTCAGACGCACAGCAAGATAAATGTGTTTGGGAACGGGGGGCAGTGTAGCACATCCACCAGCACGGGGAGGCATGGGCAACTATCATTTAGATAAAACAAATTACCAGCAGCCACAACAAGAGGAGAGAAACAGTGAATGATAGAGGGACAGAAGATGCATTGCGGTAAAGATAGAAAACCGCCCAGCAGGTTCAAGATTCACCAAGCGCTCTCTCTCACTATCACGAGGAGAGCAACACACAAAGCTATTTTCTCTGACCAATAGCGGTGCAGCGGCGCGGGAAAGGCGAGCGGTAAATTCCCGCCGGGTAATTAAAATCAATAGCAACGACTCGCTCAGTGGCCAACAAGGTCAAACGCTGGAGAGGAACTGGGATAATGCCCAAACAGATAAATAAAAATATAAAGTGAGGTGTCACGGTGTTTCATTAACCTAGCGTGGGGAGATGTGTGTTTGTGTTTGTGTTTGTGTGTGTGTGTGTGTGTGTGTGTGTGTGTGTGTGTGTGTGTGTGTGTGTGTGTGTGTGTGTGTGTGTGTGTGTGTGTGTGTGTGTGTGTGTGTGTGTGTGTGTGTGTGTGGTTGACAGTGTGCTTGGGGTGCCCGGCAAACACACACAGGTCATGAACCTAACCCGGGTCAAATGCTGAAGCAAGCATGGTTAACCCCAACACACAAACACAGACACATTTATACATACTTAAAAGATGAGTAAATATTATTTATATTCCTTTGATTGAAATGTCTGTCTGGTCTTTCAGTGTGACACATTGTAGATTTGCAAAAGTAAGTAGTAATGATGATGGACTTAATATTTTTGACATGAAGCTAAGACTGTCATGCATTAGAGCAGATAAAGTATGTTAATGTTATTGAGACACATAGAGATAGCAGCCCTAGACCCCAGAGGAATAGTCAGTTTGATCATTCATTTGCTTGCTGTTCCTCCACAGAGAAACAAATTCACTTTCATTCTGCTTAGTGCTTCACTTAGAGCCTGGGAATGAAATGGTGTATGTGGAAGATATGTTTGCATGTATTTTCCACATCTCTGTATTGCTTTAATATATTTATCATGTACACCCTCTGGGTTTATTTCAGAGTGCAGAATGTCCTGTTAACCATACAATCACAATTCGGCAAAGCCTGGCAAAAGAAATCAATATAATGTGTGTATATACTGGAAAAACTTTACAATTAGTTTGGGTTATTATTTTCTCAACCTCTTGTTTTATCGCTTCTTCTTCAACTAATATATTTTGAAAAATGATGGTAGCTGAACATCAGCTGTACCCATTGTTGAATTGCATTCGTGCTGGGTCTAAACAATAGTCAATTGGAACTACCTTTGTTTGGTAATGGGCATTCTTTAAAATATATTTTTTTGCAAAACAAAGTCACAGGTTTAAAATGATAAGTACACGATGACACAATATA